>JARBWK010000005.1:59255248-59710254 GCA_030556195.1 Anolis apletophallus | reverse complement strand
TGGCCGGAGAACTGAGGATCAGTTCCCACAGGGCGTTTCAATCCTCGGCCGGGACCCCGGCGATCTAGGCCCGGCGCCTCCAGTCTCTACTTTCCGAACGGTGACGGTCTAGGGACAGATGCCAGCTCCTCCTGCCCTCCTCTATGTCCCTGCGCCTGTTATGAGAACGGCCCCGCTCTTCAGCCTAGTATCGCTATCTTCCTGAGAAGCAGCCTCCCCCGAAGTTTCCCATCCGCTAGCCTCCATCTGCTGCTCGGCCAGCTCCTGGGAACCTCGGCCATTTGGGAATTCATAACTATCTCCGCTATCTGCTTCACTGCCTCCCATCTCCACCTGGTCCGCTCCTTCCCCGGGAGAATGCTCCCATTCGAAATCCCAGGCTAAACTCTCTGGCGGTGGACTGGGCAAAGGCACGGCTGACCAATCTTGCTCTGGGCCTTCCAACTCATCCTCCGAGTCCCTTTCAGCCAGTGCGGGTCCCAATGCCAACGGGACCCCCGGTGCATTACCCCTCCCCCGTGGCCCGAGCGGACCCATGGGTGCTACATATGAACATGTGAGACGAAATAATCAGGTTAGACAAGCCATTCTAAAGTTAAATGTATTGTCAAAGGCTTTCATGGCCAGAATCACTGGACCTCACAACCTCTGAGGATGCCTGCCATAGATGCAGGTGAAGCGTCAGGAGAGAATGATTCTAGAGCATGGCCATACAGCTTGAAAAACCTACAACAACCCATTCTAAAGTTAGTAGTAATGAAAAGAAGGCTTCTTCAAAAATATATCCAGAGATGGATTTTTCCTTAACCAGTGTCCATCCACGTTTCTACTGAGTTCCATTATGGTGGCCAAACATATCAGTGCATACATTTATAATATTTCTATAGCATTCCAGAGGAGCTTATAAATTGTTGATTCAGTAAGCTAAATAGACAGAAAATACAGATGCAAGCAAAACGTCAGGAGAGAATGCTTCTAGAGCATGGCCATATACCTTGAGAAACCTAGAACAACCCAGTGATTCCGGCCATGAAAACCTTCAACAATAAAATGTAATGTGTTCTTCTGCAAAGAATGCATTTTAAAATAAATATTTTAAAGGGAAAATAATATCAAATAGAGAATTATACTTAAAAGAGATTAAGATGTGATAGCACCATTATTTTGGATGGCAAAATCCAATTGTAACACAGGAATCTTTTAAGCTGTCAGGTTTCTACTCTGAGGAAATTATCTTGTGAATGTAAACTTCCATTAGATGGTTACAATGCATACAGTTCTTACCACATCCCCATTAATATTGTAGTCCTTAACTGCTTTATGAATAAGTAATGGCCTGCTCAGTTCAATATACATCTTTCTGAGTTCAGTCCTTTGAAATATAGTGCAATTTACTTGAGAGTAAACATGCTTAGGATCCAGGTGTGAGCACTACACTGAAGAACACAATGTTCTTCTGATGAAAGTTATTATAAGATTCAGGCAAGTCCACACAGCCAGTTACACAGATTTACCAGTAACTCACACAAGGAACAGTCTGTTATTATCTTGATATTTCCATCTGAGACAGACTTAAGAGAAATGATGTCATGTGTTTTCTACTTGGCTTTCACAGCAAATGAAGATGTACAAAGTACCTAGTCACAATGGATTATTACTAGACTATGGACCTCATCACATTGATGGGACCCGGTGTTACAAATTTGCCAGCTTCCATGGCAAATCAGCAGGACAACTTGGGCAATTTCTGTGCCCCACCTCATCCACAGCAATGCTTTCCCATCACACAGAAGTGTCACAATGCAGCTTCCCCTCGTGCTGACCCTATTGTTCCATAGGACACTTGTGTCGCAGTTATTCTATGGAGCCCCACCAAAAGTGATTATGTGTTGTGTGATGGGTTATGGGGCAAGCGTCCCACAACATTTCCAGAAACCCATGTGATGAAGTTGTAAGTCTCCTACTTTAGTGAGGTCAACCTTTGATTTGAACCACCACTAGGGCAAAGTTTTCTATCACACTTAGCAAAAATAGTGATTTACAGACCAGTGCTCATCCACAAACCACCCACTGCCATGTTGTGGCAAGTTTATAGGAAAGATTAATTATCTGATAATAATATAAATAAATATGGCACCAGTCTCTGTCATATTGAAGAAAGAGAATTGAAAGTTCACAGACACTGCTCTATTTGAAGCCCCCTCCCCCCCCCCACCTGTTTATAGGACTGGCATCGGCCATGAGGCTTCCATCGCCGGAAGCCCCGGGGTCGTGCAGCTTCCGTCGCCGCCTCCTCGCGCCCTCCTTTCAGTCGCAGGAGGAGGAGGCGTACGGAAGCCGCACGGTTGCCTCCTCCTCCTGCGACTAACTTTCGGTTGCGGGAAGAGGCGGACGGAAGCCCCATGCCCGGGGCTGCTGCCACACATGCGCAGCAGTGCCCTGGGGGCGGGGCCCTCCGCACACTGGGGGCGCCGGGCGTCTTTTGGCCTAGGGCACCAAAAGACACTAATCCGGGCCTGATTTCTCTCTTTAGGTTTTCACCCTCTGTTGCCTCCATTCAGAACCACCACGCAGCAAATCCTTTTCTCCACCCTCTCCATACAGTGTTCTCTCGCTACTTTGCGGTCCACTTATTACGGACTCGCTGTTTCTTGGATTTCAAAAAATATTAATTTAAAATATTTATCATGGTATTTTTGATGTTTTGTGGGGGTTTGCCGCCACCACTCTCCAAGGCCCTTTCCCTCATCAGTCCTCCCCCCTTCCAGACTTGGCCTTTCCTTCCTTTCACTTTATTTTAAGTTTATAAAGACTTAAAATAGTGTATACTTACTAAAATAATATATAAATATTAAAATAAATAGAGCATCCCTACATTGCAATTTTTCACTTATTGCGGGAGGTTCCAGAACCTAACCCCAGCAATAAGTGAGAGAACGGTGTATCATGTTTTTTAATCAGGGAAAACTTCAGGATCTGAAAGCCAAGAGATTCCTTGCTCTTCCCAAAGCCCTGCATACCAGAGGAAGTAGGACACTGTATTATGTTCTCCATATACCTGCAATGCCTCTGCACAGGGCCGTAGCCAGGATTTTGTTTCGGGGGGCTGAGTTTGGTTCGGGGGGCTGAGACTGGGTGGAAGAGGGTCTACCCTAGCAAACCTTTTGTATTGTTATCCCAATAACCCCAGGAATGTGGGATATAATGAGCATGGTGATCAGATCATGATATGAATAAACATAACAGTTTAAATAATGTACCAGTAAGGCCTTCTCGCGGACCACCCTGAGAATTTCGGGGCTGAAGCCCCCTTAGCCCCCTGGCTACATGCCTGCCTCTGCACTTCAGTCTTTTTAGAGTACTGTCTGTAGTTGTATAGTAGTCTCGCAACAAGGACACGGAAGAAAGATGTCAACTTTGAAAACGTCTGGAGAAGCAGAACTTCACTGGAAGAAATGGCAGACTTTCAATAAAGGGAAAGGAATGTGAGTCAATTAATGTTAACACTCAAACAGCAGTACTAAGACTTACATAGTTTATGCAATATAACAATATACCTAAGGAACTCGCCTGCCTGTGCTGTTCGTCCACAGAGCCAGATCAAAAGCTGGTACATAAGCTGCAGTTTTCTTACTCAATGTGAACACCTCTTTCATATCAAGTAGCAATTTTGTCATCTGTTTCCCTAGGAACTATTCTAGTATCTAGAAAAATAGAACTTATGCCAGTACTTCAACTGCCAAAGTAAAAAATGTCCAATATTACATTTGTGAGGACTTTCTAAGAAAATCAGTGATCCATGAACAGCACTGCTGTCTCTGCCAATGAGATTTAAAAGACTGACAGTGGGACTCTAAACAGCAGGGCTGCCCAGGAAGTCGCTCATGATCGACAAGTCGATCCCGAGTCCATTTGAGGTCGCTCGCAGCCGGATGGGGCGCTTTTGCACACACACACACCCTGCGTACTCCTGCCGCCGCCTTCCGCCCGCTCGGGGCTTCTTTCGCTAATGAGGCTTTAGTGGGCGGGCCCTGGCGCTCGTCTCTTGACAGGGTGTGGTGACTTGACCGCCCATTGGTTGCTCCTGGGGGGTGGGGTGGGAGCAAGGTGAAGGCGCGTGCAGGGATAGAATGCGAGGCTGTGAGAGAGAGGGAGGGAGGGAGTGTTTGTGTGTGTGTGAGAGAGAGAAGGCCTCACTGGAGAAGGATGGTCCCCGCGGTGGGGCTGCAGCTGATGAGCGCGCCCTCGACGCTGGTGAGTGAAGACTGGACAGGCCCCAGTGCCAACGAGGGCCGAGGCGAGAGACAGGGTGGAACGCAAGGCGGGGTCCTGTCCAGGCTTCACTCACCGGCGTCAATGGCGCGCTCATCAGCTGCAGCCCCACCGCAGGAACCATCCTCCTCCGGCGAGGCCTTCTCTTTCTCTCTCTCTCACACACTCACACACACACACACTCCTGCAGCCTCGCATCCTATCCCTGCCTGTGCCTTCGCCTTGCTCGCCCCCCCCCCCCCAGGAGCAACCAATGGGCGGTCACATCACTACACCATGTGAAGAGACGAGCACCAGGGCCCGCCCACTAAAGCCTCATTGGCGAAAGAAGCCCAGTGCGGGCGGAAAATGGCAGTGGGAGCGCACGGCGGGAGCGCACACGCAGCGGAGGACCAGGAGCGCGCCAGGTAGATCTTTCTGACTTCATTGTTATAAAGGTAGCTCGCAAGCTGAAAAAGTGTGGGCACCCCTGCTATACATGTTTACTAAACATATTGGGTGGCTGTATACCTTGGTATCCACTGGAATTTGATTCCAAGACATTCAATGGATACCAAAATCAGAGGATCTTCAAAACTCATTTTATGTAAAATATAAAGCCCCTCTAGCCTGTCCTTACTCTACTAATCTCTCTTGGAGAATGAGTCCACTTTCATAATCTCATCTACTTCACAGAGTTGTTGTAGAGCTTTACAAGATTTCCACAAACTGTTCTAAGAATTTTCCATGTGGAATACTGCAAGGAGCCAATGCTACAAGATTGTACCAGGATGCCCCCCCAGAGCATTGGGTTCTGCTTTTCATCATCATTTGTGTCACCCCTCCACATAGACACATATCAGCTTTCTCAAAAGTACCTTCTGTGTCCATGGAAACTTCTACATAAGCTGGAGAGTTGCCACAGATAAGAGGTCTAATTCGTCAAAAAGCTCATTACCTTCAAATATATTGAGTTGTGGTGGGTAGATCTACCAAAAAGCATCAGAAATGTCTACCTTATTCCATGTTTCACAAACTCTAAATAAATACCACAGTACACTGTCATTCTTAATCCCTTTTTGCTGCACATTTTAAAGTCTGCTCCCAATCATCTATATAAAGACTGAAAGGAGTAAATAATTGAATTTACTCCTATTCACTGAATGCACAAACTGTTGTAGTCCAGCAAGACCACTGCATGAAATAATCCTCTCACTATCTGGAAGTTGATGTCCAGTTTATACCTAAACCACAGGCCCTTCAAGTGAACAGACTACATGGCTTTGATCAGAAAGGGAATAAATCTCTTTTATTTCATCCGCAGTTTCACGTAAACTATATTAAAGAATAAAAGTATTTGTGCATTAAAAGTATATCTTGCCCCAAGCAATTTTTTCTGCCGAATTGAGATATCAGTCATCATTGTGGGGGAAATGTATTAAAGAATGCAAGTCATCAAAAGCAATCAGCACCAAAGTTTAAAGACAGAAGACAGATAAACGATGATTTATTGATTGTGTGTAAGAGAAAGATGGAGGGGGAGGGAGACACGGAGACATGGAGGGGGAGGGGGAGGGAGAGGATAGGTGGGTAATCTACTATCCATATAACTCAATAGTGCAGGAGCAGAAACATGTTATATGGGATGTATACAGCTCCCCAACTACTTTTGTAACCCGAGATACTTCACATCTATACCAGGGCTGTCCAACTGGCGGCCCGGGGGCCGGATCCGGCCCCCCAGCCTGTTTGGCACGGCCCCAGCTATGCCCCCAGCCGCCATTTTTAATTTTTTTTAAAAAAAATCTAATTTTTTTAAAAAAAATGGCGGCCGGGGGGAGGCGGGGCAGGGAGGAGGAAGAGAGCTAGCTCCTCCTCCCTGCACCGCCCCCTCCGTCCCTCTCTCTGCGCCGAACAGGAGGAGTAGGCGGCGCCAGGGGCAGCACGTCACGCCAGGCCTGTGACGCGCTGCCCCTGGCGCCACCTACTCCCCTTTTTTTTTGGCTCCCTAGGAAGGGAGGGGGAGCCGCCGAAAAGAGGCGAGCGCCAAGGCCAGCGCGTCACAGGCCTGGCGTGACGCGCTGCCCCTGGCGCCGCCTACTCCTTTTTCGGCGGCTCCCCCTCCCTAGGAAGGGCGGGGAGCCGCTGAAAAGGAGGAGTAGGCGGAGCCAAGGGCAGCGCGTCACGCCAGGCCTGTGGCGCGCTGGCCTTGGCGCCGCCTGCTCTCCCTCCTCCTCCTCTTTCCCGGGCGCCGTGTCTTGGCCTGGCGCCGCGGCGCGGGACAGCCGTGGTGCCCGGGAAAGAGGAGGAGGAGGAGGGAGAAACGCTGTGGAGAAGGAAGAGAGGTGCAGAGAGGGGTTCCCCTTTGCACCTCCCTTCCTTCTCCACAGCGTCAAACTGGGCAAAAGGCATGGCGAAATCGCCGTGCCTCTTGCCCAGTTTGACGCTGTGGAGAAGGAAGAGAGGTGCAAAGGGGAGCCCCTCTCTGCACCTCCCTTCCTTCTCCACAGCGTCAAACTGGGCAAAAGGCATGGCGAAATCGCCGTGCCTCTTGCCCAGGGTGACGCTGCAGAAGGGAGGGAGGCGCAAAGGGGAACCCCTCGTTGCTCCGCCTCCCTCCTACAGCGTCACTCCGGGGATCGGCCCCGCCCCCTGCTATTGGCCCCGCGCCCGCGATTGGCCCCGCCCCCTCCGGCCCGCCAGGTGGTCAGCCACCAGACGTCCGGCCCTTGGGCCTATAGAAGTTGGACAGCACTGATCTATACAGTCCCTGGAACTGCCACAAAATTAAAAATGGATGGAGGAGACCAAAATAAGATATCACAATTCATGGGGTGAAAATGTTCCCCTTACTCCACCTACTCCCAAAATCCCACAGAAAACTCCCAAATCTGTCAAAAATCCAGAAAGCACAAAGTAGAGGTGCAAACTTTTATACATTTTTAGCCAATTCCTTGCGGAAAATACAGAGGTGAAATCTACATGGATACACAACAATGAAAACTATTTATTTATTTATTTATTATTTATTTAAAACTTTTATACCCCGGCCTTCTCACCTCCGAAGAGGGACTCAGACCGGCAAACAGCAAGTATTCAATGCTAACATTTAAAATCTAAAAGCATCATAAATTTACAATAAAATTTACAATAAAATACAATACAATAAATACATTTAAAAGCCTTTCGCCAAAGTAAAATCAAGTCCAACTTAACCCATATATTCGGTCCGTATCAGGTGGTTAGTGACTTTAGTCGCTTCGTGATCTCCTCTTTCATTCTGCGAAGGCCTCATTGCACAGCTACGTTTTCACCCGTTTCCTAAAAGTCAGGAGGGAGGGGGCGGATCTAATTTCATTTGGGAGGGAATTCCACAGCCGGGGGGCCACCACAGAAAAAGCGCTGTCCCTCGTCCCCACCAGACGCGCCTGCGAAGGTGGTGGGACCAAGAGCAGGGCCTCTCCAGATGAACTTAGCACTCTGGACAGTTCATAGGGGAGAATACATTCGGACTAACTAACCATTTTCCATCCTGCTATAGGATAATACAAAAGAGTTCTCATTCACAATCACTTTCAGAAAGGCAAAATTTGGGTGTTATTGAAAATGTTTTAATATGATTTTACAACAAAGATGGAGGACGAACAACAAGATATGGCCCAGCCAAGGAGACCAGACACACACACACCCTCACACACACACACAAGACAGGACAGTAGGAAGCTACCACTGTATATTTAGTATTTCTTTGCTGCCACTAGATATTTATTAAGGTTTCTTTTGCTGCCACCTTTTATCTATTCATAGGCCACCTCCTTCACTAGAATGTTTAAGAAGCAGTGTTGTCAAAGATAGGCTCTAAACTTTTGTCAGCATAATTTATCCAGTTTACAATTTACACATGGTTGTGATTAATAGGAAATTGAGAAGACAGAGAACATGAATTGCTCTGAGATGTTACTTGACTCAGTGACTTGGTGTACAGGAATACATCTGTTTCTCTGGAGGCACTAACTAGAGGGAGTGTGTTTGTTTGAGACAGGATGGATTTTCTCCATTTTCTCTATGTGCAGGAGAATTTTACAGATGATTCACAAAAACTTTGCAAGATCAGTTTCTTATCCTTCCCCTGACTTAAAGCATTTCTTCTAATTCTTGCCAAATTCTGATTCATTCATACTATGAGCACAAACAGCACGTAGCCAAAGGAGCTTTCATTTCCTCACCAGCATGTGTGTTCTTCAGTGGCCATCTTTCCGGATGGGACATTACTCACCAGGCTGAGAGTAGACATTTTTTGTTATTTGGGAAAAAAAGGGTGGGGGAGAGATATGGCAGCACCTTCAAAACAATTTTTTTATTTTATTATGAACTTTCAGGGATGTAAACCCATTTCTTAAAATGCAGTGCCTAGTGGTATTAAGGCCTCAGGTATAACATATTTATACAGCTGTGGGAATGGGACTGAATATAATAGTATCCATAAAGATGTAAATTATGACATTTGCCCTACATTTTAAAAGTGTAGGGCGAAATGATAGAAGACTTTCAGATCTTTACAAAGGCCAGTTAGGGTTGATGTGTGAACGCAATAATGCTACATTTCTAATCTAATCTTTGCCATCTGACTTAAATATGGGGTCCTTTCATTTCTTTGAGATAATGTAACATTAAAGGATGTGAACCTTCAGCAGCATATTATATCTGTTGATGGTTAGCAATGGGTTAGTGACATATGTCTACATAACTGGTGTTTTTTAGTGGGATAGAAATTCACTATCTCCCTCACTCAATGATCCCTGACCTATTCTCTCATCCTGTCCTCCTCAGCTTCCACAGAGCAGTGGAAAAAAGGGAGATCACAGATAAATTACTGAAGTTGCTTCTAGAGATAAAAGATAATGGTGTCATCATTATATATCTGGCTATAAGCACTTAGAAAGGCACTTCTTCACTTCAATCTGCTCTGCATCAGCCACTAAATGACAAGGGGAGCAGACCTCTACAGGGAGAAAATGAGTTGTATGGGAAGGCAGAAATGAGACAGGTCTAGTTTCACTTGGGTTGAACTCTACCTTACATTCTCCACTCAAAATATGCTGGTCATATTTTGCATCGTAATATTTAATAAGTTGTGGCTTTTAATAATGAGGAACACAAAAATAGTACAAGACTGAGATATAAAAATATCTATTTCATATTGATACTGTTTACAGCATTGGGAAATACAGATGTAACAATCATTATTCAGGACATGTCATGTACAAAATATCATAGGGAGATGCACTATTCACAATAGAACAATGGCTACAAATCATAATAGAAACGCAAATCCCCAAATAGTAATAGTGTGACAGTCCATAGTATCAAAAGGGGTACCCATATGCTGTGAAGTCCAAACAGCAGATGACAAAAGGACACAGGAGGTTGAATATGCTCCAAATTATAAGTTCAAAACTTGGCCGACGGGCTGGCGATGCCAAACTTTTCGGGGCCACTCCCCCGTTTCGCCCCCGGGCGGGGCTTTCTCAAGGCCATAAATGATATTTCCGTGGTCCAAATATCGATCAGCGAAGCGTTCAGGCTTAACCTTACCGCGGCGGTAAGGTGACCATATGCTGGGCATATTTTGCATTGTAATATTTAATAAGTTGTGGCTTTTAATAATGAGGGGCATTGGATTACAATCATATGGGACTAATGGACATTTCATATATCCAAATGCTTATAATGGATGTATAGCAGGGGTGGGCAATTACTGGCCCTCCAGGTGTTTTGGACTTCAACTCCCAGAAATCCTAGCCCATTTACTAGCTGTTAGGATTTCTGGGAGTTGAAGTCCAAAACACCTGGAGGGCCGGTAATTGCCCACCCCTGATCTATAGTGTTTGTTGAGATGTCAACAGAGGATGTGATTTACAAGCGTATGGCTATCGCAAATGCAGGATTGACTTTAGACTATGTACAAGTGATTGCAAACTCAGATTTGCTCCAGACAGTATTGAAGCTTCCACTCCCAGTTGAGAATAGACTGCAGTTCGTTCAAGTTTGGATTGCGTATATCAATCCCGAGACAGAGTTGCAAGATCTGACAAGTTATGTACTCTTAACTGTTTTACTTTTTTTATTTAAAAAACACCTCTTATCTCATCCTCCAACTTGGCACCAAAGGTTACAGCCAGTTAATATGCTTTAAAAGCATTTCCTGTTCTATATTTTGAGCATTAACACAGGTGGCAACTACCAAGGTATTTGAAATCAGAGAAAGTTCAAGGGCAGTGTTATTAGTGTTGTATAGGTGTTTGTGAAATTGCACAGGCAGGAAAGCCATACTAATCCTTTAAGAAGATCTGTTCAAGGAGAAAAATGTGTTTTATATGCTTGTTTCTTACGAAGCCCAATGCTCTGGTAACTAGAGAAGTGCAAGATAGACATCACTCTCACAACTAGAGAAATAAGGTGACAAGAAAAGACAAGTATGGCTTTTCTGGGCATCCAAATTAGAGTGTTAAATTATGCTTCTGATAGTTAATCAAAGTTCTAAGAACTTCAGGGAAATCTTGATATGTGGGCAGGCATGTTTAATTACATGCTTGTCTCAATGAAAACAAATTTCTTTGTCTCAACCTGTGAGATAAAATATTTATAAAGTAGAGATCAGGGGGCGTTGAAACCATAGAAATACTGAAAAAGCTATGCTCAGCCAGAATACATAACAAACATGGATCAGCAGCCTAAGTTGCAAATTGGAGGAACTTTTGGTTGGTGTGTTCTGCTCACATCTTTATAATTATTTTCGGAGATGGTACTCTTTGGTAACCTCTGCATTGTTGAATATTATCACATGTGCATTCTCATGTGCACACACATTCCAACTAATTTGGTATTATATTAGCTATCTGGCACTTTTGTTATCTTTTCAGGTTTCAGGTTTTATATCCTGAATTTATTTATGCTTAGGAGGTGATGGTATTGCTTTTCTTTTCATAATATATTTCCATTTATTGCCATGTTTAATAGATGGATGCTGCTTGGAAAATCCTCAGAATATAAAAAGGATGAAAGCATATGTAATTAATTAGCAAATAAAAAGCCAGGAAATGAGAAAATAACTGAGAACAGAGAACAAAGCCATCTTTATTTCAGACCTAATGAAAAGCAGATAAAAGAAAAAAGTGGAAATAAGTCCAGGTTTGTTTGTGTTCTCTAACACACATCATTGCCAATTTATCTTCCTGTATTTCTTTGATTTCTTTTAAAAATTCTCATTGCCTCTCAATGGTCTAGGACAATGACATATTAGATGATTTGCTAGAAGCATGTGATGGGAAAGAAGGACAGAACAGGATTTTTTTGTTGCTGATGGTACTGAAATTAGTGTGTTTCCTACAATCAACAGCGTCTTAGAATCAACTAAGTACAGTAATACCTTATGTCAGCACTGGAGCTGATAGTGGATTGCTCTCATCATTTGGGGCTATGACCTTTCAAAGAATAGAATGTATTTACTATTTATGAGAAGAAGGTTAATAGCTGCTTGAGGTTAAAAGAGGTGTTACTGAAGCTGATGTAATCTGCTTTTCCCAACTGATGAAATACTCATCCAGGAAAAGACCATGTGAAAAAAGTAGTGGGAAAATGCAGTCACCTTCACAGAATGTGCTGTCCCTTCCAGCACTGAATCATTCCTTAAGAAACAATTAATATGCACTTTGTTTTCCCCTGAATTCATGGTCAAAGAAAGGAAGTCCTCTGCATTAAGAAAGAGTACAAATACAAGAAAGGAAACTTCATAACTTAGTATCATGTTATAAAACCCAGTCAGCAATTTCTTCTCCATGTTGTTTTCTTGATACAATAGCTATACTCAAAGGAGGGGGGGGCACAGAATGCATTACTGAATGTGCCTGTGCTTCAGAGAGTTTTATTTAAAACAAGAGGTGGGACATGTGAACAATGTGCTGTTAAGATTTCATTTCCTATCAGCCTAGACAAAAGTGCCAGTACTAGGCATGGTTTCAAACCCAAAAATGGCGATTCTAAAATCAAATGGGGGGGGGGGGATTTTTTTAATTAGTAAAAGAAAGACTTACAAAAAAATTTCCAAAAATTTCTAAAATGTAACTTAATTACTAACTAAATTCGTTAGTAGTTCGGATGCCAGAGCATGCGCATTCCAGATGGTTTTGGCCTACAACTCCCAGAAATCCTAACAGCTGGTAAATTGGCTGGGATTTCTGGGAGTTGTAGGCCAAAACTTGAATAAATCACACTGAATTCTAGATGGGACTCTCAAAATAGGAAGGAGGGAGGGAGGGGGGTATTCTATTCTTGGAAGCAGCAAAAAAGGAGGAGGAGCCCCCCCCTCGCTGCCTCTCTCTCACCCCGATCCTGAGGGAGCGAGGGCCCAAGTTTGCCCAGGCTGAGAGGAAAAGGAAGAGGCCTGAGGCTGTGAGGAATGGTGGGAGTTGAAGTCCAAAACACCTACCTGGAGGGCTGAAGTTGGCCCCTGCGATGGGGCAAGGCAGAGCAACGGGGAAGAGAAGGGAGGGGGAGAAGCATCTGAGAGAGCGCAGGGAGAGAGAGGAGGAGAAGTGTGTGTGTGTGAGAAGTTGGCCCCTGCGATGGGACAAGGCAGAGCAATGGGGCAGAGAAGGGAGGGGGGGAGAAGCAACTGACGTACCGAGGAGAGAGAGGAGGAGAAGTGTGTGTGTGTGAGAGAGAGAAGTTGGCCCCTGCGATGGGACAAGGCAGAGCAACGGGGGAAGAGAAGGGAGGGGGAGAAGCATCTGAGAGAGCGCAGGGAGAGAGAGGAGGAGAAGTGTGTGTGTGAGAGAAGTTGGCCCCTGCGATGGGGCAAGGCAGAGCAATGGGGAAGAGAAGGGGGGAGAGAAGCCAGCAGGAAAGAGGAGGACTACACTTTCCAGAATGCATTGCCTAGCAGCAGCGTCACTTCCAGTTCCCCATAGAAATGTGGGAAAAAGAAGCTGAATGAAGGCGAGAAGGAAATCAGGGGGAGAAGACAGGGAGAAGTGAGTACGTAGTACAATAATTAAGAATTTATTACGATCATAACGCAAATTGTTGGCCTCAAGGACCGTAAAAGGAAGTCTACTTCCTGGTAAGCTGCCGTGATGCGTATAAACTAGAAAGTCCCATTACATACGAATCACTTACGATTTCTTTTGATTTTCATAACTTTTTTCTCATGCCTAGCCAGTACCTATGTTGTCCAGTTGGTAGTACAGTAGAGTCTTGCCTATCCAGCATAAACAAGCTGGCAGAACATTGGATAAGTGAAAATGTTGGATAATAAGGAGGGATTAAGGAAAGGCCTATTAAACATCAAATTATGTTACAATTTTACAAATTAAGCACCAAAACATGTTTTACAAAAAAAAATCAACAGAAAAAGCAGTTCAATACACAGTAAAGTTATATAGTAATTAATTACTGCATTTACGAAATTAGCAGCAAAACATCACAATGTATTGAAACAGCTGTGGATCCGGACAGGAGGCAGACTGTGTTGGATAATACAGAATGTTGGATAAGCAAAGGTTGGGTATGTGAGACTCTACTCTAAGTGAGTTCCTTTCAGGGTTGAGAAGGGTGATATACAAATATCACAAATAAATAAATAAATAATATTGCAAATAAATAAATACTGTAGTACTAGTCAAAAACAATTTGTCCGTGATAGGACAGAAAAGGCTGTGCTGCACTTTCAGCTGATTCAACTCAGTAAGTTTGGGGATTCTTAACAATCTCTTGTAAAAATCAAGGAGAAAGCAAATATTTTTTTTAATTTTTTTTTAATTTGAATCAGAACTCTTATCTGTATCTGTCGGACAGAGACAAAGAGAAGAATACAGCAGAGATGTGACAGCAAAACAGTTCTGTTTGGGGAGTTGTTGTGAATATAAACCCTACATATATACACATACCACTGTCTTAGGTGCAGTTTAGGTTAGATGCAGCTCTATTCTTTTATATACAGGTTTCCTCAAACCTAATATATCTGCCCACTCCTTGCTTTAAGCCTAAATTTTAACACATAGGACAATACAATAAAGTAAAACATATAGCACATAAAATAACAATTTTAAACTCAAAACAACACAGAATAACCTATGGTGACAACTATCGTAAGACATGGCCACACTGTAACCAGACAAGGGAATGGGATAGTGCAAATTGTAGCTACGGAACAAGGGCATGAGATGAACGTGCAGTGTTGTGTCATTGGTGACAAACCATTGGGGGTTGACGTTCTCAAAGGCTTGTTTAAACATCCAAGTCTTCAGATTACTATACAAGGAGGACAGTGGGGGGTGCTTAATCTCCCTGGGAAGGGTGTTCCAAAGCCGGGGAGCACCACCAAGAAGGCTCTCTCACTTGTCCCCACCAACTGCACTTGTGACATTGTGCAGGACGGAGTGGAGGGCCTCCCTAGCAGATCTTAATGCTTGCACAGATACATAGAGGGAGATGTGGTCATGAAGATATTTAAATGTGTTTATCATGCCCCTTGCACTAATCAACATCAAAGGCTACTGGTGTTTCAGAATCAGAAAAGGACTTCTAACCACTTTCAGGTTTTTTGGCTTTGCTTCTCTGTGGTGCCCCTCAGGAAATCTGAAGATCCTGGCCCTCAAACCTAATATAATTGCCCACTCTTTACTTTAGTCTTAGATTATAAATCTAAGACATGTTCAGGCACATTAAACTTGGGAAACTAGCTTTATCACAACTCTCAGAATCCCCAAGCCAGTGTGTCAATTTAAAATATGGTTGTTGGTTTTTTTTCAACCTTTTCAAGCTCTCTTTAAAAAGAATGCTTCCAGGAAATGAGTCACGGCTGGTGATATATATCCCTCAACCCCATATAACCTTCATGAATTTTTCTGTTCCTTGTCCTCAAAAACAAAAACAAAACAAAAATCAGAAGGTATGTTGTGGGTCTGATAAGGCATGTTCTGGGGAACTCACACTGACATGTAGAACTTGACTCCCATGCTTTTTTCTTTCTCTTCAATTTTGGGGGGGGGGGCATTTACTCATCTGAATCAAACCTCAAGGTCTCTATTGCAATGAGTAGCCACTTTTGCAACAGATAGACAAGCCACACATGGAGTCACAACCCCTTATTGTCCGAATAAACAACAGCAGCCAGTGGGTGAGAGGTGAAAGGAAGGCACATGGGCTTGTGCAAAGTTGCACGACAGCTTGGCGGACAGAAATAGAATACATATCCCAGGAGGAATGTCCTACAGACTCCTGCCCTATGTACTGGAAGGGGGCTGTCTCATCATCCTGAAAGCTGCCTAGAAATCAGCTACACTAAAATGGGTTGCTTGCCTTTCACCTGAAAAAATGAGTCAAGAGATGAGAAAGCAGTCGAGAAATCTGTTTCAGGGTGGCTAGTCTTCACTTTTACTAGGAACTGGTTATAGCAGTTAGAGTGCTACACTAGGACTGTGGACATCTGGACCTAAGTTCCAAGTAAAGCTCCCTGAGACCCTATCCACATTGACAATTTAAGACAGCTTCAAACTGGTATTGAAGAAAGTGGTTTTGCTGTGCAGATGATTACAAAGGAAATCCTGGAAACAGTTTGAGGCCCAGATGGTGATGACACAAACTACATTGGTGCACATTCAGGGCTTTTAATTAGCATACTTTTGTGGGAGTTTTTTCTATGTGCACTTGAATTTGAAGCTACCTTTGTACTGCATTAAATGGTCAGTGTGGATGAGGCCTGTATGATCTTGGGGCCGGTTATCTGTGTCACTTCAGGCAAGTTCTCCATTTCCAATCAGGTGTTGCTGGAACTCCTCCTCTTTTTTATTACCTTCTCTATAATATTACATTTCTAAGTAATTGATAGCTGCTTTATATGTAATATTTCATTTGTAATTTACATGCTTAAAAGAGCTCATCTCGATACACATTGAGTCATTTTGTCTTCACAGTCATCAAGTATGATAGACTCAAAGATTTCTCTGCTAGCTTCATGTATAGGCAGAGAATTGGGAAGTGAGACGTGGGACTTCCGTACCTTGGGAAGTCAAACTTGGCCACAGTGGTCCACACTCTTGTTACATCCCAAATAGATTACTGCAATGCGCTCTATGTGGGGCTGCCTTTGAAAACTATTTGGAAGCATCAAATGGTCCAACAAGCAGCAGCCAGAATGCTCACTGGAGCAGCCTACAGGGAGCACACAACCCTCCTGTAACACCAGCGCCACTGGCTGCCAGTCTACTACCAAGCACAATTCTAAGTGCTGGCTTCAGCCTATAAAGCCCTACGCGGTTTCCGCCCAGCTTACCTGTCCGAATGTGTCTCCCTCTATGACCCACCTTGGAAGTTAAGATAATCTGGGGAGGTCCTGCTCTTGATCCCACCACCTTCACAAGCACAATTGGTGGGGATGAGAGACAGGGCCTTCTCGTCTATGGAACTCCCTCCCCAATGAAATCAAGTCAGCTCCCACCCTCCTGTCTTCCAGGAAGACGCTTTGGATGTGGCTGTGGGACAGAGGATTCAACCAGTAAATAGTGCAATAAGGATAACGGATTAATGGAATTGACAATTGGACATGCCTTGGACTATGATCTGGATTACGTGATATTTTAATAATTTTAATAATTAATGTTTAATTGTATGGTTTTAATTGTATTTGTTTATTTTTGTATTTACAGTGTTCCCTTAGTACTCTGCAGTTCGCTTCCCGTAGACTCACTGTTTTGTGGTTTTTTAAAAAAAAACTTAAAATACAAGTACCGAGGGAACACAGTGTTCCCTCACTTATTGCTGGGGTTACGTTCCAGGACCTCCTAGTTCCAGTACAATTGTCGGGTGCATCAATTGGTCAATTGCTTAGGTTTATCTAAATTGTAATTCCTACTTTTGTTGTGCGTCTGCAGCTTTTACAGCAATCCCCAGTGTGCAGTAGGATTTGGAAGGCCACCTGAATTCTGAAAGTCTTCCTGAGCTTGTGGAGGGCCCAAGTTTGCCCTTGCCTGTGTGCAGTGTATTCAGGCAAGGGCAAGGGAAAACCTGGGCCCTCCACAAGGTCAGGAAGACTTTGAATGTAGCTGGACACCACTTGAACTGCCTTGGCTGGTGCTAAGGAATCCCGGGAGTTGTGCTTTGGTGAGGCCCCAGGGCTCTTTGGCAGAGAAGGCTAAAGGCAAAAGAAAGTGGCGCCAAACTGCACTGGCAAGTTTTGGATGGGCAGACTGACAGCCAGCTTCAACTCTGGAAGGAGGCCCACGCCGGCCTCCGCCTGCTCCCAGCCCTCCTTGACCCCTCAGCCCTTGGCGAGCGGAGGACGCGTCCACGACGCCGGCTACGTGACTGTCGCCTTCCCGCACACAAACACCCCTTGGGAGAGACGAGGCACGCTATTGATGAATGGAGAAGGGTCTCCAAGCTACAGCGCTCGCCAAGAGCCTGGCTGCCAATGAGCGGCTGCGTGTCTGCGGCGTGCTCGGCGCATGGGGCACTCCCATTGGTCAGCCCCCTCTCCCTTCCCCGGACCCAGAGGCAAGGTCGCGCGGGCTCTAGCGAAGGAGGCGGGACTTCTGGCCACGGCGCGCGCCTATAAAGAGGCCAAGGGTCTGCTTTGCTTTCCAACGCAGCTCGCCGCTGAGCAAAGCCGACTTGTTCCTTGGAGAAGCTTGGAGGCGAAGCGCTCGCTCCAAAGGCTGCCTTGGCGGACAGACTGTGGCTCGTTGGTACGTAGCATTCAATAGCCATCAGTGGGAGCAATTGGCAGAACTTCGATCCGGTGCTGCTCATTGGTTTGGACGGAGTATGCATTTAGTAGAAAGGCTTTGGCTAAACTATGGCTTTGCAAGGGAAGCTTGCACGATTGATTGCAGTTTGACTTCACTTTTAACTGCTACTGACTCAACGGTATGGAATCATGGGAGTTGTAGTTTGATGAAGTGGCAGAGAAGGCTGAAAATCTATTTCTGCAACTCCCATAAGCATTGTTGCATCGCAGCCAAAGGGGTGCCAAACTGCATTCATTCTGCAGTGTAGACAGACTCTTGTCTTTAGGATGTGGGTTTCACCAGCATTATTTGGCAGAGAAGGCTGAAAAGCTACTTCTACAACTCCCATGATTCCATAAGCATTGATGCATCGCAGCCAAAGGGGTGTCAAACTGCATTCATTCTCCAGTGTAGATGGATTCTTTAAAATGTGGCTTTTACCAGCATTATTTGGCAGAGAAGGCTGCAAATCTACTTCTACAACTCCCATGATTCCATAAGCACTGGTGCATGGCAGCCAAGGGAATGTCAAACGGCATTCATTCTGCAGTGTAGATGGACTCTTCTTGACTTTTGGGTGTGACTTTCATAGAAGACCATTATGTAGGGGGAAGGCTATTTTCAAAAATGCTTTGCAAGTTATCTACACTGTGGAATTGATGCAGTTTGACACCACTTTGGCTGCCATGAGTCAATTCAATTGAATCCTGGGATTTGTGGTTTGATGGGGCACTTAAAATCAAAGACCTTGCGAAACTACAACTCCCAGGATTTCATAGCATTAAGTCATGGCAGTTCATAGGATCATAGAGTTGGAAGAGACTTCATGGGCCTCCCAGTCCAACCCCCTGCCAAGAAGCAGGAAAATCGCATTCAAAGCAAAGTTAAAGCGAAATCAGTCTGCATTTACACTACAGCGTAGAGATGAACCCTTAGGAAGGTTTCTCTTTAATAGCTTGTATGAAAGAGATTGTTATTTTAAAAAATGTATAATTTGTCATTTTGTATGGTCTTGAGCAAATCACACTCAGCCCCCTTCCACACAGCAGAGTAAAATTTCACATTATCTGCTTTGGACTGGGATATATGGCAATGTGGACTCTGAAATTCCAGTTCAGATATTACAGGTTATTCTGCCTTGATATTCTGAGTTAGATGGCTGTGTAGAAGTAGCTTAAGCATCTGAGGGGTAAAGGGAAGGGGCCCGAAGCTGTTGGGAATGGTGGGAGTTGAATTCCAAAACACCTGGAAGGAAGGCTGAAGTTTGTCCATGCCTGCTCTAACCGCAGCAAATATGGAGGGTTGACCACAAAATAACACTTTGTGGAGTTTGATATGGTGAGCCTTTTACTAGGAGTGCTTCAGTTGTGTTTCTTCAAAGCCTGAAAAGGTCTTCCTGCGTTGAACTTGATACTCATGTGCTGCTTCCCCCTGTTTTGTTCTCTAGGTCTTTACCATTACGACTTGCCCACTTCTCTCTCTAGCTGAGCCATGGAGACGATGCAAGAGCTGATCCCCTTTGCCAAGGAGATGATGAGCCAGAAGCCTAATGGGAAAATGGTCAAGCTGTACATGCTGGGGAGCGTCCTGGCCTTCTTTGGGGTGGTTATCGGTCTGGTGGAGACGGTCTGCAGCCCTTTCACCTCTGAAGGGAGGCCAGAGGAAAAGGAGGAGGAGGAGAGACCTGCTCCCCCCTTGACAAAAGAGGACCTTGCTCCTCAGAAACCAGAGGAGGTGATCTTAGAAAAAAGCAAGCAGGAGCTGGCAGTGAGGAATTCAGTGACCAGACAGCATGCATCCTAAGGGAACACTGAGTCTTGAGAGAATGAGCATTTGTTGGCTTGTGATGTGCAGACGGACAGCTCTTTTTGGCTCTTACATGGCAGATATACAAACATCCAGAGAACTGTTTCTGCAACTGCCAACACAAAGAGACTCCTTATAAACGAGACTGTCTTCTATTTTGCTGCTGTGCAGCAGTTTTACTATGCAGCTGTTTCAATCTCACATACCTGTTCTCTTGGTATGACTGCGCAAAGCTGGTAGCATCTTGTACCTACTTATGTGAGGGGTTATTTTTTATTCTGACTATACCACCATTTTTCAGATATTTTACATTTTAAATAAAACTATTTTATACCTGACATTCATGGGTTCCAGTCTGGCACTCTTTCTTGGGGAAGGGGAGCTTTCTCAGGGGCACTTGGAAGTCTCTTCATGGTTTTGGTGAAGACTACACAGTGAAAAACATCCTCAAGTGTTGAGCCCCCTTCATCACAAATGTTTCCATGGAAATTAAAGATTTTAAGCCAAGTAAAACAATATTAAAGTTGTGGTGGAGTGTAGGTGTTAATATGAAGACTCAAACTTTCTAGAAACACCTGCAAGGAGAATACTGGGTTAATATGTCCAGTTTCCATATAGTAGAGAAACTGGGATATGAGGAAGGAAAAGGGGATGTAGAAACTGGAGCATATTCTAGCAACCTACCATTTTTATATTCTGATAATACAAAACACATTGAAAGCTTCTACTGCAGTTCTCATAATTCCCCTGGGCAGCATTATTAGTCCTGTCCAAAATAATTTTTCTAAGCTCTGAAATGTTCATGAGGTGGAGGGAGGTACCATCTGTGAGCTTACTGCATAAGCCACAGTGCACAGTGTTTCGGAATGATGGACTCCATTCTGAAACAGTTTGTTTCTTGATAGCAACATGTTACAATTACACAAAAGTTACAAACAGTTTAATGAAATATCAAGTTTTACTAACCATTGTTTTGGTACATTAATCCATTCTGTTATATACAGATTCAATCATAGGCTGAGACATTAAATTGTTTTATAAAACAGAGGTCAGCACACAAACTGCCATGTGCTCTGAATGTCTCTTTTTCTAAAGATCAAGGGGACCTGCCTCTTTACAGGAGGGACGAGTTTATCTTGCTTTTTATTAATTCCCAGCACTGCCCTTAGTCCAAGTAGAGTGAAAACTATGGAGAAATAAATGTCACAGAAGAGTCCTGAGTCCCTGATCACAGTTTTGTGTAGCCCAGAAAGTAGTTTTGCTAACCATTTTGAGCCAGAAATGAATCTTTTTTTTAAAAAAAACCCCCCACTCTTTTGTGAATGAATGAGGCTAGGGGCTGTTTGTGCACTGGGAGAATCTCTTATATCCTTTCCTTTCAAGGAGTAAGAGTTTGATTCATAAGTTTGTGGTTGCAGAGATAGAGCGATTTCCAATTGGGTCCACCTTTTTGAAACCCTCTGTACATAATAGTATTCAATATCTCTTTCATAACTAGGAAGCCTCAATTTCTAAAAGCAACCTATTACGGAGCTGAGACCATCTCCCCTAATGTGGCTAGTATTTTCAGAATCACCACTGATGTCATTTTAGGTTTTGGAATTGTCTTAATTTTAAATGTCTCTGCTACACCACGTGCATATCTCTTAATAGCTTTCTTAAACCCATAATTGATATGGATTGTTTTTGACTATCTGGCACAGATTTTGTCACTGGCATTGTGCAGAAAAATGTGCAAGTTTACATCTATGTTCTATTTTTCTTTTAATGGGGGGAGGCGGAAGGAAAGTGAGATCATGCAACCCTCCAGATCACCATCACCAATGGTGAGGAATGTTGGGCCTTGTAGCCCAAGAACATCTGGTTGTTACAGCAGTCCCCCTGCAAGCTAACTGGCATATAGCAGCTTTATTCTAGAGTTTCCATGCCAAGATTTATTGAGGAGGTTTGTACTGCATTCCTTTGAGGCTGAAAGAGTGTGACTCACACAGTGAGTTTCCACAGGTGAGTTGCCATTTGAACCCATGTCTCTCAGAACCCTAGTTCAGTATTCAAACCACTACACAATTTATAAGATCTGGAGGACCACAAAATTTCCACCTCTGAGTTGGAACATCAAACTGTTAAAAATGTTAAAAGGGCAGAGGTTCTGAGACTGTTTGGTTTTTCAAATAATTTAGTCTCCAGTTCCTAGCCAGAGTCACCACTAGTTGGGGATAATGAGAGCTGATTGCCAGCATCATCTGGAAGCAAATATTAATTACTGATTGCAACATCTACACATTTGTACATTATTTAAAAATCATAAAACCCACCACTTTGCCAGTTACTTTAGTGCCTTTGTGTTTCAAAGCAATCACAACTTTCCCAATGGAATATTCTGTCTGCAGAAGAATAAAAGGAAAGACGGCCCCCACTTAAACTTTGCTGCTAGAGATAAATAGAAGGTCATGGTGCAGAGCTTCACCGTGTTTTCTAGAGATACAATAAAGACTTCTTCCCATTTGTGCCTATAAATGGGTGGTGAAAAAACTCAGGAGATGATGGAGATGGTGATGTTGCAGGAAAGGCTAGTATCATGACCACTTCACTCCCTCTCCATGCTCACTTTGGATATATGGAATCTTATTTCGAGAAGCAATTCATATGGTACCATTAGCAGATCATCATTATGGACAGAAGTAAAAAAAGCAAAGCTGATAAAGATTATATGGAACCAGCAATTTCTTCAATTATTCTATTATCTATAGCTGTTGTTCATTTTGGGGTTCCAGGATGCATAAGCATTTTGAAACATTCAACTAAATCTGACTATTAATTAGATTTAGGGTGGGGTTTTTTTTTTTGGAGGGTGCATCTTTACAGCCAAATGCAATGTTCAGACATCTCAAAGAATGGCTGAGAGTTCTACTTTGTCAGTGGCAGGTTTCCATAGCCTATCCATATTAAACTGGTTCATAGGGCACAGCCATGATACTAGCATAGCATTGAAAGGTTCAATAATGGATAAGACTAACAGCTAATGTTTATTCAGTGAAGGCAAACAAAACAGTTTTGTTCATGGATTCCTTAGTGGGTCAAACTGTTCTTTGTGGTGCTTTTAGCAGAAATGAAGTTCCAGTTAGCCAAGAAAAGAGGGTGAAAACTTGAGGCAATTAGGTAGCAAGATAGAAATCAGATCCTCCAGCCACTAATTTCCTAAAGGTTCTAGTTATTTAAAACAAAATACCCCATAATAGATAACCTGCCTGGATATGCTGTAGTTGATTTGCAATCCAGTATGCTAATAGTTCTGTTCTTATGCATTACTTCTTTAACAAAAACGTTGGTACAAGAGGCAGAAATAACATGGAAAGAATGGGAATAGCTTTCTACACCACAAAAAAGAAAGTTAATATTTGAATCCAGCAATAGGCACACGTGAAATTAAATATCCAGGCAGACACATAAATAAACAAAACATTTTGAACCACATGAAACTTTCTTCCAAAACTCATCAAGGGAAAGTTTCTCTCTCACCATCCTTCATTTTTCTTATGACTTCCTTTTCCATGGCCAGACTTCTAGATTTCTTTAAGAGAAACTGGTGAGACAAGGTTATATCCTTTCCATCTTTATCTTTGTTTTGCTGTTCACTCGTGCTCATTAAGGGAATCTGGAAGCAACAACTGTTTACTCTGTCCATTGTAGACAAGCAGATACAGTTACAGTAAGATTGGCTAAAATATAATTTTATTATTTCCTAGTTCACGCAGTGTTTTCTGTAGACAGCTATTGCTACTTCAGCTCTTCTTCATCATCCTTTCTACACATATGTTGCTAAAACCTCCAGATAGTTGGAAAAAGAGAAGGAAAAGATGTCTGGGTGGGCATACAAAGACTTCATGAAAAACAGCTTCCATCTCAAAAGCTTTGGTTACTGAGGTATAGTTTCATTTGACTTCTATTTCCTTCTATACTCATATTGAACTTCTATGTTCCCTTCACCAAAAATCACCTTCACAGTTCTCTTGTTGTACTTTTCATTTGCTTATTTATTTGATTCTATCCTTCCTCTTTACACATAAGAAACTGAAGACCGAAACATAGCGTATACAATAACATTGAGGTCTTTTGGCTCTTTCTGTCACATAATGTATTGTTCTGGGCCAGTGTATCCTCTCTTCCCACCCACTTCTCATCCCCAGAATTGCAATTCTCTTTCAATCATTGAGCAGAGAACTGTGCAATTGTTTTGACTCATATCCAGAATTCTGTTTTTGTTGTATGAGCCCAAATTGACTTAATAGTGATCCTATCCTCTGGTATTATCATTAAGATCTATTCCGAGGTGGGTTGCCACTGCCTTCATCTAATGTTGAAACTGTGTGATTTGTTCAAGGATACCCAGTGCCAAATGGGAATTTAACCCCTAGTATTCTAGTACCAAAACCACTACATCACAATAACATTTTATATCGGCCAGACTCACCTCACACATTCTGTTACCTAACCACCCAATTCAGAATGCATAAGATCCATGCTATTTTGGCACAAGACCAATATTCTTAATAATCCCTGCAGTACTGGGATTCAAAATATCCAGTTGATACAGATGAAGGAACCACTTTCATGATGTGGCAAATCTTTTGCTTCAAATAAAAACTAATTAGAATCATAGAGTTGGAAGAGACCTCGTGGGCCATCCAGTCCAACCCCCTGCCAAGAAGCAGGACAATTTCCTTCAGTAGGGTCATTTTGGAGTCAGGAGCACTCCATTTGGAAACACCAAAGGAATTATGTGGCTCACTTTTTCCACAGTCTCTGATACTGCAAGAGAAAATGTGTCAAATTGTTCTTTCAGATTATGCAATCGTAGCATTATGATTGCACTTTTACTGCAGCGGCTAATCCTATTGATTCCTAGGATTTGCAGTTCAATGAGGGGATATTTGAAATTCTCAGTGAGAGAACTTTAAAACTTCAGACCTCAGGACACCATAGGGTACAGCAATTCAAGTCGAACATTAGTGCAATAATTTTATGGTGGGGGGGGGGTGAAATCTTTGGCTAGTACTAGGATGGGTTTTAGTGCCCGACATTAAACCATAAATGTGGCTATAGATTCTTATTTAGTGCCTTTGATGCTGCACAGTAAAAGTTCAGGTTTCCTGGTTAATTTGCCCTGTATCCACCTGTATGAGGGATCCTACTGCTCCATGCTATTAGATAAGGAAGGGCATTTTGACCAATGTACAACTTACCCATATTCTGGAGAGTGAGACTCAAGCACAAGTTGCACTTTTGCTTCACAAACACATGCATTGTGCTTGGCATTTTTTTCTCCTGGCAAATAGCCACTGCTGGATTGGGACTGATATTCTGGGCACAGAAGCTTTAACTCTTTGTCCCCGATCTGCAGTTTAAGCTTTGTGTGTGCCTTCTACAGAGGGATGCAAAGCTCTGATAAGCACCAGTGGAAGCTTCCCAAATCACTATGCATCGTCCAGAAAAGTCTAGAAAGCATGCCTTCAAATTGCCTCAATTTCTAAGTCCCAAGTAACTTTCTGTCATTTCCTTTTTTTCAGCTGCTTTTCAAATGTTCCTGTTTTTCTTTTCTCTTTCCACTTTCATTTTTTTTAATTTCAACTTGCTTTCCATGCTACAAACTGAGCTCAAAGTGCAAAAGTAGTTTGCATTAAGTCAACTAATCAGGGATTAAAAAAGAGATAGGGGTGAAATATTGCTCTTTCCAGTTCAGCCAGATAAAAGCAAACATCTCCAGTTTCTCTGAACTTGTGTTTCCTCTCATTAATTTTTGTCACCTTGACCATTAGATGTTGCTTGGCCACACATGACCGAGTTTTTACCTGTGAAATATCAAAGGATATGGGGAAAAAATACTAACTGGACAATTTGGTTAGTTATAATCAAAAAAATAACTTTCCCAAGATCTGGTAAGGGTCTGGATTTGAATTAAATATTGTTGTGGAAACCCTGGGATCCCAAACATAACCCAAAACCCATGCTCCCAAAAGGGTTTGAGACATGTAAAGAACCAATACTTTTAACCATTTCCATTCCTGATCTCTTCTCCCTTTACTAATCTATATTGGGTGCCATTCCCCTGCACCTACAATTGTGATAGCAGATCAGACATTGCACCCTATGGACACCCTATGGATATGTTTATTGAAAAAGATGGTGTACTCCATTCCATTCTGTCCTCCAGAAAGTTCTGGTGATAAAAATAACAAGTTTTTCATTTGTTTTTTGTGGGATAAATAGGCTATTTTTGCTCTAACCATTGGATGGTTTTCTGCATCAAGGGATTACTAATTTTTTTAACAAATGCCAAAGAAAAGGGGGAACAGGCATTTCATCACAAAAGAATGCTGCATGAGAGGACCTCCCAGCTCCTGTAATGGCATGGCCCACACAAGTTTCCCTGTTATGGGAAAGCTAGGATGCCAGCCAGCAGCTCCCTTTGAGAAAACATGATGTTCCCACCAAGCCTTTATAATACTTGTTTCCCCAGGCAGTCAGGAGCCAACATAATTAAATTCCCTTGCAGTGAGCATACAAATAAGGAAGAATACAAGTATAATTGCTTTCCTCTAAGAAAGTGGGGGACAGCAAGGTTTGAGTTCAGTTGGTTTTGTAGCACTTGAAGAGCGAGACTCCTTGCCATCACTTGGAATGTTATTTTTCAAGGAATTTGTGGCTTATTAGTCTCCTCCCCCCCCCACCCCCACCCCAATAATGTGTTCACACTGAGTTACCATGTTAGTAACACATTAAGTTTAGGGTTATTTTCTCTCTTTGTTTAAAAAAAACCATGCAAATGTAAAAATAGCTTTAAATCTCCAAAGATGATTCATCACATACAAATCAACATTTTTGTAAGTGACAACAAAAATTATGGTACTGCCTATTGTTAAAAATACCCATTGTTAACAAACTTATGTTATGTTATAGGTTACATCATTATTTATGAGGCATTATTTTCAACTTAGGAACTTGGTGTAATGTTGTTACTGTCATCATCATATGTCTGATGAGCGACCGTCACCCAGAGGGCCTTTTCATTGGTTGCCCCACAACTGTGGAATGAACTGTTGAAATTTAAAACACACCTGAAGACCGATCTCTTTCAGCAAGTCTACCCAGTCAATTTTAATAATGAATTTTAAACTCACATCTTGTGTTTTAGTCTTGTTCAATGAATATTAATATGTATTTTATAGAAATATGTTTTAATATGTGTATTTTGTAGAATGTATACAATGATTATATGTTTTATCTATGTTGTAACCCAGCTCAAGCTACAAGGAGAGGTGGGTAAAAAATAACTGATGATGATGATGATGATGATTACAAGAAATAAAAATAAGGGGAAATGGAAGCTGAAGAAGTTAACATTTCCATCCCTTCTTATCACATAGTCTATCTGTGTTCATGGAGTCAATGTGCATAAACTACCACACTTACTGGTTTGAATGATATCTCCACATTACTTCGAGAAATAGTTCTAATTCAGAGCATTACTCAGGCCCGGATCAGGCCCTTTTGGCACCCTAGGCCAAAGGCTCTGAGTCTGCCCCCGCCCCCGATTCCGCCCCCACGTGAGAAGCAGGGAAACACAGGCTGGGGGGGGGGCGAGCCGAGGGAGGGAGGGAGGTAGGAGCATGTGCGAGAGAGAGAGGCAGGGAAACACAAACACACACACAGACTGAGGCGCACGAGCCAGACAAGGGAGGCAGGGAAACAGACTGGGCGCGTGAGGAGGCGGGGCGGAGCCGGGAGTGGGGCGGAGCCGAGGGCGGGGGCAGAGACGAGGAGAGCAGAGCTAGGGGGTGTGGATGGTGCTTACGCCACCATGCGCATGCGCCCTTTTTAAAAATGTTTTTTATTTTTTATTTTTGGATATTTTTTTGAATTTTTAAAAAACCTTTTTGGGGGTGTCCAGACCTGCTGCCCCCCAAAAGGTGCCGCCATAGGCCATGGCTTAGGGTGGCCTTATGGGTAATCCGGGCCTGGCATTACTTCCCCACATTTGACCACAAGAGAAGCCTTAGCCAGTCTTCTGCCATCAGACAAGGCAGATAGTGTGCTCATGGGTTTTTCATATGTGTGTGGCTCTAGATCAGTGGTTCTCAACCTGTGCGCCCCCAGGTGTTTTGGCCTATTACTCCCAGAAATCCCAGTTAGTTTACTAGCTGTTAGGATTTCTGGGAGTTGAAGTCCAAAACATCTGGAGGCCTGCAGGTTGATAACCACTGCTCTAGATAAAGATTGATATTGATATTGTCTTCTTCCCATCACTTCAAAACCCTTATTATGCATTTCCAGTTGAGCACTGGAAAGGTGCAAAGACAGCTGGCATTTAGGCAGTCCTCAAAGGCTCTATAAATCACATCAGAACATCCTGGAGCTCAAGGGCTATGCATTCTTAATTTGTTTTCTGTGTGGCACGCTTTCACTCCCTCCCATACTATCACTGTTCTGGATAAGAGGGTGCACTAGAAAAGTCATTGCAGAGAAGTCTACTCCCCCGTACAATTGTCTTCCTGAAAGCCAGCCAAACAGTTGTGTAGCACGCTCTCGGGAATATTATATAAATGGGGGAAATGGTTCAGGATGAAAGTTATCCTTGCACAAATAACATTCTTCCTCCTGCCCTACTCTGCTTGCCACTGTAAGAGGGCACAAAGCAATCTCAACAAACAAAGAAGGAATGTCTGTAGATGTCAAGGATAATATCTTTTCCAAAGCTGTGTAATTTACAGAAATACAAGGGAAAAACCAATCAGCAAAAATGCACATATTTTCTAAGAGACCAGCTCCTTCTTCCCCTCACACAAAAGAACCGGTGCCTCACAGTGGCATGCACTGAGCAGGAAAAAAGATTTAACTCACTTCTTACACAAGGATAAAACTATACTTATGTTCTTAGATAAATCACATGCTTTGCATGAGGATCTCTAGACATGTCTGCGATGGTCAAGATTCTCATGTCTGATGTTCTGAAGATCCACTTCCAGGACAGAACAAAGCAGTCATATCCATACGTTTGATGTTTAAGATATCCCAATTTTTCTCCAAAGGTGATATGCTCTGATTTCTAATGTCTGTCAGGTTGAATGGGCTTATTATAAGACCGCCAACCCATGACTTCCCAAGAATGAAATCTAGGCAAGGAACAAGGAACTTCATTTATCAACAAAAGAAAGAACAATGGCAGAAAGCTATTTTTTGTTCCTTCAACTTAAATCCAGTTGTTTGTCCCATCTAGGATGGAGCCCCCCCCCCCCCCCCAATTCAATTGCTAAATGCAGCAGAGTCTCGCTTCTCAAACATAAACAGGCTGGCAGAATGTTGGATAAAGAAAAATGTTGGATAATAAGGAGGGATTAAGAAAAATCCTATTGAACATCAAATTATGTTATGATTTTACAAATTAAACACCAAAACATCATGTTTTACAACAAATTGACAGAAAAAGCAGTTCAATACACAGTAATGTGTAGTAATTATTGTATTTACGAATTTAGCACCAAAACATTGCAATGTATTGAAATAGCTGTGGATACGGGCAGGAGGCAAACTGCGTTGGATAATATAGAACATTGGATGAGTGAAGGTTGAATAAACGAGACTCTACTGTAGTAAGTTTCATCAGAACTTTTTAATGAAAAACTATCACCTGGATTTGCTTTTTTCTGTCTTTTCTTCAAACTATTTTTTTTCTTTATGAGTTGTGACTTTTTTTATCAGTGCCACTCAAAGCAGTGATCAATGGATGAGTGTTGGTTAGCAAGCCATAGCTGCTGGGCTCCAATGACTTTCAAAGAGAAAAGGAAACAGTTGCAGTCAGTGAACATTAAAATGTTACTTTGGAACAGGGAGAAAAAATGTCTTGTCCCCACAACAGAAAACTTGAGAAGCAATATTATGGGCTGTACACATAAGAGGAGGAATAATATTATTAACCTTTGTAGAACAAACTTTTTGTTATTTCAAACAGTTTAAAATATAATGTGAGACAAACAAACAAAAATCCAATAAATAAAGAAGGCTCAGTTCACCCAAACCTATCTTACATTTGAAGGCAAGAGTCTTGAACCATTATGTTTGCTATGCATAGACTGACCCAAGATTAATCTGAGATTATTGATATTTGTAGTCTCAGACACTTAAAATGGCATTTGGCTCTGAGAGATAAATGGGGCAAAATGTTTTATTATTGCTTGGCTTGGATGAACTGAGTTGTGCAATGTCACAGTTTATAAGCTTAAAGCAAAGAGATATGTGTAAGTGTTGAAATAGACATGTCTTAAGTAGCCAAATGGATTAAGCAGCTAGAACAGACAGGATTACACTAGTCCTTCCGTCCAGGATAGTTTTCTTTCTTCTGACCTGCTAGAGTCCTAGAGGTCAACACTTTCAAAGTATTTCCCAAAGGGGTTAACAAATCCATCATATTTTGTCCAAATGGCATTTAAAAACCAGACTAACAGGCCAAATGTTGGAAAATAAATTGTGATGATAAATTCTCTGATATAATTGTTATGTGAATTTCAGCTACCGTATGAAATGTGAGTTCAGAACCCATTATGTCTAGCTTCCCAGAAGTTGTATGTATTATGATGGATAAATAGATACATAAGTGAATATATGTATTTGCATGATTTACATTAGAGTAGAGATATTGACTCATATATTCACTACAATTTGACCAGTGTTACACTATAGCTTCCCAGAAGGCCAGATGAGACACAGGTGAGTCGAAGACAAAATCAGCTTTATTCTCAATGGTCAGGGAGGATGTCAGAGGAAAGATCAATCCAAAGAACTGGCATACCACAATACTGAATACATCACATATTTATTGTATTTTGACAGTTTTCAAGACTTGTGCCAGGTCCTGATTCTTTCAGAAAGTGTCCAGCTAGGATCTACTCTCTGATTGGTCCAGCACTCCATCTGACATTATTGCTGGTTAGTCTTTGTTGTGGTGGGTAAATTTAATAAACTGTAATTGAATTATTTTGAAGAGTGTGCTTCTTTATTGGATCACCCCCAAGAGGAGCCTAATTGGAAAGCAATGTGGTGGGGCAAGTGAGAATGGACTGAAATGTGTTTTGATATCTCAGCTCCTAGAACTGGGAGAACAAAAGTTGTTGGCTGTTTCAATGGGTGTTGCAGGGGTGGGTCTGGTTATGGGGCATAGAGAAAGAAGTGTTCCTAAAGATAACCCAGATCACATTAGTTAAAACAGGGAAAAGGACCCAGGGGTTCTTACACCAGCCCATTGTATATCTCCCAGAGTCTCCCAGTGTATTGTGAAGAGATTAGAATAATCAGGGAATCATTCCTGAACTCCAAGGTATGGTGAGGCAACATTCCAAGGAAATTTATTTTATTTATTTACCACACTTGTACCCCACCCTTCTCACCCCAAAGGGGACACAGGGAGGTCTCACAAAGGCAAAATTCAATGCCGTATATACATGAAAGATTATTCATGAAATATCATTACAGGACAAAATGGAAAAGGTAATGCAGGCTTGCTGCATGTACCAAAGAATCCACCTCTCATAATTCATAATTTTTGATCAAATTTTCAATAACATAATCATGATGAGCAGATAGTACTCAAACACCCTTCCCTCTAAATTGTTCAATTTTAAAGCTAATTTTAACATGTGTGCCTAACGTTTCAGGTAGCATTTGCTTCTGTGTACAGCATAAACCCTGGACATATGGTATGCCAAATGATTTTCTTATAACCTGTTTGGAAAATGACAATTGTGATGTATTTCATTTTTACTTAATATTTATTGAATTTTTAAAAGTACAAGTTGAATCTCCCAATTAAAGATAAAAATAAAGTGCAAAAACAATAAAATACTCTATTTTATTGTCTCTTCTTGATTTTGCCCTTTCCAATAGATCATCTTGTGGTCACTAAAAAGAGCACAGTCCCATTGGTCTGCATTGGGTTCCTTCTCCTTTCTGGCTCCTCTTTTACCTACACCTCCAAAAGGTATTATACGTCTGAAAATCTTGGCATTTTTCTGAGTCTTATCTTCTTGTGCTGGATGACACCACATGGATACTTAGAGTCAATACACAGAAAAGGAAACAGATACTAGAATTGTGATTCTGTATCTGTTTTCCTAAAAGCAATAGTAGTGAGGCGATGAATAGTTTCCAGAATTCTGACATTTTTTAATTCCATACCTATTGCAAGGATAAAATTAATGAGCATAAATCCAATTGGCAGTTCTAAATAAGTAGATTAATTGAATTAACTGCTATATAGTAAGCTACAAAGCTCACTGATTCAGTGGATCTACTGTACTTGAGACCATCAATTAGATTAGGCCACTGTTTGTAGATAGACTTAAACATCATGATGTAATAGTTTAAGTGTTGGACTAGGATTAAATACTCATCCAACCATGGAAACCAACTGGGTAGTATTGGACAAGTACCAGTATCTCAGCCTCAGAGGAAGGCAATGTCAAATTTGAATAAACCTAACACCACAATAGGCACACAACAATAACAGGGTTAAGATATCAGGCTGGAAATGCCATGAGTTGATGTTAAACAAAAAGTACCAAGAGGAACAGCAGATTTAACCACAGTATCACATCAAGGCTTTAAAGTGGGCAGCCCTGCATTTCTGCTGCCTGCAGAATTCTGAGAAATGTAGTTTTTAAAGGTGAGGAACTCTTTGAGTATTAGAAAGGCATGTTTGAGAAGTAGCTGCAGTTGTACATTCCCATAAATTCATATCATAGGAAATCAAGAAAATAATGACAATCTGAAATTAGGAACCTGGCCACAACATGGACTTCACTGCTAAACTACTATATTTCACCACTAAATAGTCACATTTTATGCCCCTTTTCCAGAAAAAGGGTATGTGAATATTACACATGGTAAAATGTGTTAGTATTACTTTACACAGCCTATCTACTGCAGGAATAATCTAGTTTCTCCACATCACATGACTTACTGTAGAAATGTCAGCTTCTTCTGTTCATCTGTTCCCCTGGCAGCTATGGCTCTTCACTGCACCAAATCCAAAAGCTGGTATTGTGACTCTCTTCAACCCAGTGCTTCTGGACTCAATCCAATGAATAATGTGACAATACTGGCTTTCGGACTCAGCCCCATGAAGAGCCATAGCTTCTGTAGCTATGGCCCCATGAAGGACCATAGCTACAGAAGACAAAACTGTAGCACATACAGTTTTCTCCTCTCATACTTTGCTACTTCTGTTAGGTTCCCACAGAAGTTGAGGAAGCAAGAAGCCACCTTTGCTCCCTTCGTTCAGGTAAGCCTGCTCTTAAATTACACTAGAAAGCTGAGTGTGTGCTTGACTCCTGTAGTTAAAGGCTAGATGCCTGGCTGGGGGCATCACAAAGCTGTGTGAGTGTTTGTTTTGAAGGTGATTGCAAACAGTGCCAACAAAGAGAAAAATAAAACAAAGAAGCCAGAATTGAGGTCCAAAGAACTTCTAACTGGGCTAAGACTCATAAGAGACATGCACAAAAAGAGGAGAATCACTAAAGAAGAATTTGAACGAATAATCAATTCCTGTAGGAAAAAGGTTTGCAAGGCTAAAGTGCAAAATGAACTCAGGCTTGCCAGGGACATTAAAAACAATAAAATCACTTCTTTGCTTACCTTGGTAGGGGGAAAAAGAACAAGGGGGTGATAGAGCCTCTGTGAGGAGACGATGGGGTAATGCTGACAGCAGATAAGGAAAAGGCAGAACTACTTAATGCCTTCTTTGCCTCAGTCTTCTCACAAAAAGAAAGCTGTCCTCAACCACAGCAAAATGGAGTCAATGAAGGATTAGGGGAAATCCAACCCCAAATAGGGAAACAAGTCATCCAGGCATACCTGGCCGCTCTAAACAAATTCAAGTTCCCAGGGCCAGATCAATGGAGTATTGAAGGAACTAGCAGAAGTCATTTTGGAACTTCTGGCAATAATCGTTGAGGGTTCTTGGAGAACGGGACGAGTCCCAGCAGATTGGAGGAGGGAAATTTGATCTCTATCTTCAGGAAGGGAAAAATGGATGAAACAAACAATTACCGTCCAGTCAGCCTCATGTCGATACCAGGCAAGATGCTGGAAAAGTTCATTAGGAAAGTGATCTGCAAACACTTAGAAACAAATGCAGTCATTGCTAAGAGTCAACATGGATTTATCAAAAACAAGTCATGCCAGCTTTTGATACAGTTACAAGCTGGGTAGATGCAAGGAATGCCGTGGATGTACATATCTGGATTTCAGTAAGGCCTTCGCCAAGGTCCCCCATGACCTTCTGACAAACAAACTAGTAAAATGTGGGCTAGGCAAAACTATGGTTAGGTAGATCTGTAATTGGTTAAGTGAACAAACCCAGAGGGTGCTCACCAATACTTCCTTTTCATCCTGGAAAGAAATTAAGAGTGGAGTGCCGCAGGGTTCTGTCCTGGGCCCGGTTCAGGTCAACATTTTTCTCAATGGATTAGAAGAAGAGTCATAAGGTATGATCATCAAGTTTGCAAATGACACCAAATTGAGAGGGTCAGCCAATACTCCAGGAGACAAGAACATAATTCAAAACAATCTTAACAGATTATGAAGTTCAACAGGGACAAATGCAAGATACTTCACTTAGGAAGAAAAAATGAAATGCAAAGATACAGAACGGCGCACACCTGGCTTGACAGCAGTATGTGTAAAAAAAAGATCTTGGAGTCCTTGTGGACAAGTTAAACATGAGCCAACAATGTCATTCAGCAACAAAAAAAAGCCAATGAGATTTTGTCCTGCATAAATAGGAATATAGTATCTAGATCCAGGGAAGTCATGCTACTCCTCTATTCTGTCTTGTTTAGACCACACCTGGAATACTGTGTCCAATTCAGGGCACCAAAATTGAAGGGAGATGTTGACAAGCTGGAATGTGTCCAGAAGAATGCAATTAAAATGATCAAGGGTCTGGAGAATAAGCCCCATGAAGAGGAGCATAAAGAGTTGGGCATGTTTAGCCTGCAGAAGAGAAGGCTGAGAGGAGATTTTATAAATATGTGAAAGGAAGTCATACGGAGGAGGGAGCAAGCTTGGTTTTCTGCTGCCCTAGAAACAAGGATGCGGAACAATGGTTTCAACCTACAGGAAAGGAGATTGCCCCTGAACATTAGAAAGAGCTTTCTGTCAAAGCTATTCAGCCTTGGAACTCTTTGACCCCCCAAGTGTGGTAGAGGCTCCTTCTTTGGGGCTTTTAAACAGAGGCTGGATGGCCATCTGTCGAGGGTGCTTTAAATTGTTGAAAACCAAATTCAAAATGCAAAAGTAGTTTACAATTAATCAATTCAGCAAAGGAGAGAAAAGAGGAGAGATGGAAGACAAGAATCTTGCCTGTCCACAAAGGCTCAGGCATAAACAAAGTGCAGCAGCCTCACCTAGCTGGTATGTTTTTCTTCAAGAATAACTTTTGCCAGTTTGACCACACTTTGATGTTGCTTGGCCAGGTAGGTATAGTGCTATCCCTAGCATCTGCCACCTGTTGCAGATGCTACAGGTGGCATGGCTGTTCCTTTTCACTGAGTCACATTAGAAATCCCTGTACACATGTAGAGGCCAGCCTACACATATTTATAAAAATGGGTGGCTAGAAAACTTGTTTGTAGGTGCAAGCCACATTTTCTACCTCTAAATGGGTAGTCAGTGTTTATTCACTTATGTCACCATTGATATGTTGATGATGGACGGCTTTGATTTTGTCAGTTCATTCCCCCTTGACCACCATATTTCATCTATTTCCTAAACACCTCACAATTTGGCATTCTGCAGCCAAACATACCCACCTTTCCTGCCATTCTGATCTTGTGATACCCCTATTTCTGGTGAGGTCCTAATCATGCAATGGTTCTCTTATTGGGTTTTGCAGTTGTTTCATATATTGTGACTGCTCACAAGTCTTTCTCATCTGTTTGGTGGAATAAAAATGAAATAAGTGCTGCAGTAGAACTTCAGCAGGCAGTGAGACTCTAAAAATAATTCATCTCAGAGGCACAGAAAGTAAAATACGTGTGAACATTTCTGGTTACAATTTGTAAGACATTTTCCCCAGCAATTAAATTTGAAAAAGATGGAAGTAAATTCCATTCCCTAAATTGGAATCTAATCTAAAGAGCACTGGAGTACTCTTTAGATTCCAATATAGGGAATGGAATTTGTTTTTCTAAATGCCTACCTTATGATAACATGATGTCAACTGAACATTTACTATAAACTTCTTAATAGTATTTGGCAGCTTAAGTAAAAGCCAAATTGTTGTCTCTGGTCTCATAAATGTATGTGGTTGACAAAGCAAAATGGTATGCAATAGAGTGAAGGTAGCTTTTATGTTTCCTAGTAGAAATGTGGAAACATGTGAAGCCCAGGACTTGGTGACTGTGGATAGTGTGACTTGTTGGCACTAGAATATGTAGAATTGAGGCTAAGTCAAGCATTTGATATCCTGTTATGTATTTTCTGCTCTGTTCCTGTTCAATAGCAAGGCTGGCTCTCCACCCACAGACATTAGAGTATGTGGAGCAAAGAATTGCACATGGCTGCCTGCTGGGCGTTTAGTGGCCCCTTTCCAGATGTAGCAAATGGAAGCAGCTGCCCTATCCCTGCACAACAAACTCTAGAGAGCTAACTCATTTGCTTTCTTTCTGTGATTTCCGCCCTTTCCACAATGCCTGGCTCAAAGGAAAGGCCCTCCTTGATTTTCTTGGAATGGGGCAAACCATAATTGCCTTTAATCATAAAGAACAAACAATGGTTTGTTTGCACATGCCCTGTAAACTGAAATTGGAAACTGGGATTTTGCTAGATCTCCATCATATACAGAGGAGTTGAAGAAGAGTCAAAGTCTTAACTGCATTATGTTTCAGACAAACTGTCTGGTGTGATGCGATCATAAGAGGTTTGGGTTAGGTATCAGAGGTCAGAAAGAAGGTGAAAACAGCTCGTTTTAAGACACTTGGCCATATTATAAGGCAATGTAGATTCACATAATCCAGTTCAAATCAAATAATGTGGATTATCTGATAATCTGGATCATATAGTAGTTCAGAAGGGGCCAAAGATACCCAAAACTCAATGATTCGATGAAATCAAAATGAAAGAACAGATCCACATTTTCATTTTCCTTAACATGACACAGAAGCAAAAATGTTTTACTTTTTTTTGGTGAACAATCCACTGTGTTTGTCTTGACCTGAAAGCCAATTCCAGCTGCTCCCTTTCTCTATTGCAAAGGCAAAATGTAGAGATGAAATTGTGAAGAAAGATTTTGATGAGCTGTTTCTTTTTCTGAGATGCATGCATTTCAGCAGACTGAAATGCATGCATCTCAAAATGGCATGGTGTGCTTAAAAATGTCTCAAATGAGCTCAGATTGATGACTCAAGCTGCATGAAATCCAGACGCTGCCAAAATTATAGATAAGATCTACAGCTGCAGTCTTGAATTCGCTCACTATAACAGTGTGTGCCCAAAACCATACTAAATAATACCCAAGAGAAACATGGAATGCTCTGTCTGGGATAAACTGGAAAAGTAATCTCATATTGTATTTGAGCTGCAACAAATGCACCAGTTGGCTGTTGGCGAGTCCATTGTCACCTCAGTCTAGTGGTTGGGAAAGTTATCTTTATACTGCAACTCCCAGAATACACCCCCCTCCCCAAAAGACATGCTTCCCATATCACTCCAGCTTAGTCCAAAATATACTTATGATATGTAAAAGGAACAGAATACAATGTTAGCAGTGTAACCTGCTCTTTTTAGTTCATACTCTTGAATGGCCAATGAAAGGCAAAGATAGATGGCAAAATAACTGCTGCCTTAAAAAAACACAATAAAACTGTATCATCATAACCAACTCTTGAGCTCATGTGCTACAGAAAACTAGCATGTTTATTATTGATAATTCTTCTACTGAAGAAGACCACTGAAATCGCTTCCCAAGTTCCTGAGAGCGTACGCCTAAATAACATCTGAAATTTGCCACCATGAACACTTTTTTGAATTTATGGACCAGAGTTCATTATTATGATCATGTTGGGAATAGATTTTTTTGCCTGTGTGAAACAATCCATGTTGTGATTGAATCCTATTTAGGAAATTACTGGCTCTTGCTTGTTTTTTATCTGCCCTGCCTGGTTGTTTTAACAGCTTTTGAAAAATTGCTTGCATTCATAGAATATATTGAAACAGATTTGAGTTGCCACATGTTCTCAAAGATTATGTTGTTAATTCTGTATGTATATTGACAATCTATATTACAATCTAGTAAATAGGGTAACTCAGTACAACCCTGCAATGTTGTGACTATTTGTCATTCTGTATACATTTTACAATGGTTTGTTTTTTATACATGTTTATTTTATTACATGTTACTTCAGTTATTTGTCTGGGGTATTTTTGTTATTGAAAAATTGATTCCCCTCCCAAAATAATGAATTAAACATGTAATATATTTGCCGCATTTGGGAAAGACCAGTGGTTCAGGCTTTCACAAAGGTTCATCTTCACAACCACCCAGAGCCAGGACATTCCTGAAAGGATTAAATCAACCAAGTCCAAAAGCCCTGAGGAGGTGGAAGGGGAAATGTTCCTTAAAAATAGGCTAATCCTAAATCCCCTCATCCAGAGTTTTGACCTAACTAAGCACTCTGAGTTTTCCCCTTACATTCATGGTTAAGACTTATATGTGAAACATGAACATGGGGGGACTCTTATATGAGTTATATTAACTAGAACTGGGGTGCGTTGGTAGGGACAAAAATAGATATGATCCAGTGCACCCAAAATAATTTTAAAACCATACGATATTATATTAGTGCTTGTGGAACTATTAGGGCTTGCAAAACTGGGAAACTGGTCTGGTGTCTTGCTGAAGAAATCCTCTCAGGGAGACAAAGCAAACAGGAAAACACCCCATTTAAGAAGCAATCAGAATCAGGCTCTGGGGAAACATCCCAGTGTTTTAGAAATATCAGATATATCAGGTAAGATCTGCGCCTCAATATAAGCTGTATTGTTCAGAATGTTTTCCACTGGTTCGTCTATATTTGTATAAGCTTCTTCATTGTTTCAGAGACTGGCTCCTTTTCTATATTCATATAATACCACCACAGACTCTTTACATTGCCTTAACTATATGGTTAAGCCTAAGCCTGGGTGGGCACTCTGAACGGCTCCAGCTTCAAATGGACAAATGACAGCTATCCATTCTTCACACCACGGGGAAACCTCCATCCACCTCTGACATCAGTAGGAGTCCCCAGCCAACAGAAGCCAGATCCTGGCTTGAACATGCCTAAGCCAATCAGGGGAGGGAGTGGCTCTTTTTAATGACTGTCAAAGGGAATAAAATGCATTGCATTGCATTGCAAGGGTATGCCCGATTCCTTTTGAGCAGACATCCTTTCTATCAGACATCCTTTCAGGCCTGAAAGTTAATAAACCTCTGTTTGTTGCCTTCAGACCTAATCTGCATTTTTATCACCTGGCTGTCAAGATAGCATTGCATGCCGAGTGATGAATCCACACCACTCCTTAAAAGGCTACCTGATTTTGCCTTAATTTTCATTAGTCATGATGTTGTTCAGTATGGGAAAATAATTCTGCATTATGAATGTGTCGCTGTTCTATTAAAATACTTGGAGAAAATGAGACTTCAATTTCATCCTGGAATGAAAAGTGACATCAGAATATGTGCAGCCTAATGTTGTTGATAATGTGTACTCTCAAGTCATTTCTGAGGTCTGGCAACCATAAGGTAACTTATCACAGGGTTTTCTTGGCAAGTATATACTGTGTGAACATCAAACTCCTCCCCAAAAGCCCTGTAAAGAAACAAAATAACTTATCAAGCCATCATTAGAGGGTTTCTGGAGTTCTCCTGTCATGTAGAAATGACATGCCAGGAGAAAGAGGTGGGAGGAGGAAAATTGCTCCTGCCCCCCCCCAAATCCTGGTTTGTCATTTCTATGGGCCAGGGGAGCTCCAGCAGCCCTCTAATGGAGGCTGGGTAAGTTCTTTTGGTTTTTACTGGGCTTTTGGGAAGGGGTTAGAATGTCCGGGTGTTCTGGGGTATGTGTAGATGACCCCCCCCCCCCCAGGAACATCCGTATTTTAAAAACGTGAATGTTCCTGGGATAAATGCCTGTCTGGAAGTGCCCCCAGTTCAAAGCAGATATTGTGGGATTTTCTGCCTTGATATTCTGGGTTATATGGCTGTGTTGAAAAGCCCTCAGCCTCATATGGATACCAAGGCACTCCCCTCAACAAATCTTGCCAGGAAAACCCTGTGATAAGGTTGCCATAAGTCAGAAAGGATGTGAAGGATTTAACAACTACAACAATCCATATTAGTGCAGCATGCCCACATTAAAAGTCATTCTCTCAACAACCATGCAGTTATCTATTTTTAAAAGGCAATTCCATACAAAAGTGTAGGAGGGAGAGTCCCAGCCTTGCCTCCCTTGGAAGGGAGTTCCACAGAGTGCTTAGAAATGATCTGACTCTGGGCAATAAAAGGAAACCTCTACTGCCCATTTTGGAAGAAAGGCTTAGGAAACTTAATTAGGCCAACTCATTAAAGGGACAGTTCTAGGGGAAAGCAGCTCACTGCTAAATAGAAGCAACAGAGCAAACCTGTGGGGCGTTGAGGGGATTATGTGACAGAAAGCAGCCATGGTATATGTGCATATGAGAAGGAGGCAATATTTGTAATCCAACCATGCATACACATACTGTTTGCTCCAGTTCTCATCAATTGTAATTAAAAAAGAAAAGTTCTTCAGATCCAGAACTCGCATAGTATTGAGGGGCACTTAAATTTAGAGAAATAAAAGATTTTGGGGTGGTCTACATCCATGGTCTTCTTTGTACACTCAAGAAACAAATTACACAGAAGTGATTAAGGATATCTGAGTAGCAAGAAACAGGAGATGGGTGATAGATTAATGCCCCTTTTCACACAGCATGAAGGTTTATAAAGAACTGGTTCCATTTGGATGAAGTGATAAATTGGCATTGTTGGAACTAACTGACCAGAAACTAACAAAATGAACCAGAGAGTAATAAAACAAAAGCTTCCAGTACAAACTTGAAATACTCAGTTGTCGCTCCTCTAGCCAAGCTTTGAACTTGGTTTTTCATTCATAAGGACATGTAATTCTCTGGCTGGGGTGTCTCGTAACTTAATTCCTGGCTGACAGCCTTCAGACCTAATGTATCAATTTTCTTGCTATTGATTGGAGTTATATTGCTGAGCCCAATATGCATATACATGATGTCCCCCAAGAGGCTACTGCTTGTTGGATTCAGTTTTCTCAAAAGAATACAGGGATTGAATTCTGTGAGGAGTAGAAGGAATTTGTGGAAGATGGGGGAGAGACTGTGAGAGAACAGCAGATTTATGTGGTTAAGACTTAGATTAGTTGTATTGCACAAGGATAGATCCAGCATGGTATAGTGGTTTTGAGTACTAGAGTATGACCCTGGAGACCAAGGTTTTATTCTTCACTCAGTCATGGATGACCTTGAGTGAGTCATATACTCCCAGCCCCAGAAAACTCTGTGATAGGGTCAACTCAGAGAGCCATGAATAAGAACCACTCAAAGGGACACAACAAATTAATATGAGCAATAACCTTATCTAATATATTCTAGGGTAAATGTGTTGGTCATGTAGGAAAATACAAAGTTCACAAACACTGATACTTTTATTAGGTGAGCTCCAAGCATATTTTATAATTTGGCATTATTGACCCAATAAAGGTATCACTGCTTGTGGATTTTATATTTTGCTGTAATAATGGGATATTCAAGTTATTATATTTTATTTATATAATATCTATCTCCCAGAATGAGACCCAAGTTGGAACACAGATAATGTTGCCTAAAACGGAAGAATAAATTATTTTTAAAAAATCGTATTTAAATTAGTATAACATTATTCTAAAGACATAAATCAAGCACAATACAAAGCTTCCCTGGGAGTAATTACATATTAAAAGTCTGTTTCAATAATAAAAAGTTACTTTGCTACAGGGTGGCAAGGACCAAAAAAATATAGAACACCCTAAATTGTTTCTAATAAAATCATATTTGTTATTAAGCTTTTCTACAGATTTCCAGTACTTAGTAACTATTCCTAGAGCCACAGTGAAGTAGATTGTAGAACACTAAGACAAGAATGAACAACTATGACAAGATGAGAGCACTTTCTTAGATCTGTGAATGAGGGATTTTTTTAAAAAAATAGCATCTCAAAATGTGTAGTGTAGACTAGTCCATTTTGTGTTAACTGATATTTATTTTAATGTTTGCTTTTAGAGTTCAAGTATTGGGCTGAATTCTTATTGTAATTTTTTCTAGAGTACAACGATTGCATCAGTTTGATTTACTTATGCATTAGCTCACCATTCAGGAATTGAATGAACAGGTTTACACATTCAACAACATTTCATGGATATAAACTGGGATAATTGTAGCCAGCAACGTCAGAGTGCGGTCATGTTCACAAGAAACTATAAGAATCTGCAGTAGCTTGCGTTTGCTAGAGACTATTGTGTTAACTAAGAACTCATCTACAAGGGCCACTCAAACTAGGGCCAGACTAGAGCAAATGTTCTGTAATGGCCACTAAGTTCATGTCACACATTTCATTCTCAACCTTCAGTGGAGCAGAGGCCAGATGATCCAGTGGGGCCAAAACTGTCCCCTTGTTATCTGTGTCATTATCACTGCTCTCAGATAGCCACAGAGCTCCATGAGAGAAATTGTTTGTCATACCAACCTTCATGGATGCACATCACCTCTGCCAATGTCACCACAGGGCCTTCATAATGGTGATGAGCTCTCACAGAACTCTGAAGAAACTAGGAGCAGTAATAATGGCAAAATCTATCCCATCTCCTCCAATGAGTGCAGGGAAAAGGGGGTGGCAGTTGAGGCCCAAGTGGACAGCAAACTGGTGCTTATCAGACCCAGTTGTGCTGATGACACTAAATCCATGCAGTTGCTCCAGAGTTTTGACTAAACTCCAGAGCATTCTACCCTTCCAGACAGGCCCGAAACCCATGATGGGTTCTGGATTTGTGGTGTTCCAGCCTAGTGGCCATAGATAGACACCGGGGGTTCCAGCTGACCAGGGTCAGATCGGGGAGGAAGGGTGGCCAGATGGGTACGGGTCTGCAGATGAAGAATTAGCCTGGGATGATGGATGGTTACATGGGTATGGGCCTGAAGGTGGGGATAATGATGACTCCATGGAAGTTAGTTCTGAATTAGACAGTGAGAGGCCCAGCGACCTTGATTCTCATGAGAACTTCTCCACTCTCTTGCCAGGCGAACATTCCGAGGATAGGGAGGACCGAGTTTCCCAGCATGATAGCACTGCACCTGGGGCCGCTAATGAGCAGGAATTTGACAAGAGGGCTAACATCAGATCCTCCCGGAGAGATTGGAGTTTGAGGAAGGGGGTGCATTGGTCACATAGAAGTTAGTTCTCTTTATTAGATTGTTCTCAGGCCGTTTTAGTCAGACCTGAAGCTACGTTCAGCTTGAAAGAACTTGGATCCTGGGTTTCAAGTTCTTGTCAACCACAGGAGTGGTTTGCTTTGCTTTTGCAACTTTGTTCACCATGGGATTTATGCCAGCTTTCACTACCACCGTTTTGGAACTATTCTGAGTTGCCTTTTGCCTTGGATTTGAATTGTCATGCATCGTTCTACCTTTGGACTATTTCTTATTCTAAATAAAAGTACATTTATAGCATCTGCCTGGTGTGTGTGATCTGGGGGGAGGGTGGGCTGCCACGATCTGAGGTGCAACAGGATTAACCTGAGAAATCCAAACAATGCATCCAATTAATCTGGATTAATCCCATGTACATTGGTCTTTCCCAATTTACTCTGGATTTTTAAAAAAACACCTCAAAAGATCCAGATCTTGCAGTAAGGTCTGGATCTTGTGAGGTGTTGGACCAGTGGGGATTGACTCTTGGGACTGCCTTCCATGATTCTGATGGTCAGTCCCCATTATCATCCCAGTTCTGTGGACTCTAATTGCCCCTTCCCTTTCCAAAGCTCCTGTCACATCATTTTGATGCTTCAGATATTTTCTCTAAGGGGACTGAGGATGCAGCCAAGTTTAGAGGGGAAACGAGGGGGCTGGCTACATGCCCTCTGGGTTGACCTCTGGTCAACTTGGGAGGGCATGTATCCACACACACACACACCCAGAGAAACCTGAGATTTGGGTCCTATGTGTGACCTAAATCTCAAATGGAATCAGGATTTTAAATCCTGGTTCTTTTCACAATTTGGGCCTGTATGGAAGAGTCCTTAAGCTGGATCTACACTGCCCTCTATCCCAGAATCTGATACCAGATTATCTTCTTATCCTGATTTATCTGGCAGTGTAGACTCATATAATCCAGTTCAAAGCAGATAATCTGGAATCAGTTCCTGGGATATAGGGCAGTGTAGATCCAGCCTTAAAGTGGGGCTAAATGTGAAAAGTACCAGGGGTTACAGAATTTCAGGATAGTTTAAAGCAGCTGCATTATGAGTGTGGGCTCTTAAACCTGTGCATTCAAGTCCTCAGGGTAAACTACTTAAGTACCTTGAATTCAATTTACAGCAAATGAAATATTCTGAGGACAAAAGGGGAAAGAAGGAATAGCAAAAAGAAGCTGGTACATTTTAAAAGCAGCCGAGAAAGTGGGATGACAGAGGATTAATCAGCATTATTCCATCAAGATAGAGATAGTTGGTAGGTATAGGTTTACTCTGGCTGAGACGAAACAAGAGGATTTCAAGGATTGCATATAAGTCATACCTTGAAATTCCTAGGCAAGCCACAAATGAAACACAGATAGTATGGTAAATTGACAGTGCAGGAATCAAATTTGGGCATTTATTGACTTGAAACAATTCAGATTATTTATATCAAATATACAATTTACAAGCAGCACATCATTTCAGAAGAGCTGTGGCAACAGGGATTTCTTGTTTGTCCCTACCTTACCTGTGCAGTATGTATTAGAGGGACAGCCGTTAATTCTCCATTTATTCACTTATTTAGGTCAAGTGTCTCAGTCTGTGACCTCAAGGTTAGGAAAGCTGAGAATTTCCCTGCTAAACAAGGACTCATTATACATCTGAAACAAACACAAAGGGTTGGCTTTGTTTGCTGGAATAATTCCTCTTACTTCAGAAGAACTTCATGTCCAGATTATCACAATAGGATGTACTGAAGGTAAGGATTTTAAACACCCAGCTCTATTAAAATGTGTCCAAGGAAGCTGCTTTCTTTCTAAAATTTTGCCTTCAGCAGCCATGGGAAGTGGACAAATAAGCTGAAAGGAAGACAACTGGTGTATTAACTTTTGCATTTCAACCACCTGGACAGAAGTGAGTGGGAAAGACTACTTTTCTTACTGATTCTGAATGGGTGCCAAAGGGTGGGATCATATAACTGACTATGTTCTGGCTTTTGAAAAATTAACCATGTGTAGTAGCAAGAATCTTTGACCAGCTGGTGGCTGTATCCTAACTGGAGAATTATAACAGTTTGACATCACATTAACTGCTATAGCACATCACATTAACTGCTATGGAGTTCTGAGATTTGTAGTTTTGCTTTGTCAGAGAGCTCTAGTGCCACAACAAATTACAAATCCCAAGATTCCATGGGATGAAGCAGTTAAAGTAGTGTGATTCTACAGCATTGACAATAGGCATACTGAAGAACAAATTCCTGCTAAAACAATAGAAAAACAAGAGCAAGTCTTGCAATAAGTATGGCTTTTGTATCCCATCTCAAGTGATGAGGAGAGGCAGGCAACAAATATATTACTATGACTACTACTACTATTACCATTGTAAAGAGACATGTCACTAAAGCTGGAACATGAGATTCCACCTGTGCAGTCCTGCATCAAAGAGGTATTGAATATCTCCTCCTACAATGTCCAAAAAAAGGACACACACACCGAGTCCAGCATGGTTCTGAGCCTAGAGTTCTTTAATTATATGAACACACATGTGGCTGAGGATTTTTGGTGCACACAAAATACTACGGATGTTATCACATTAAGCCCCCGTTTCCGGAAAGGCCTCGTGTGGGAAACACGTCACCTCACCCTGCATCACCCACCTTTCCCCTCACCTCATCCCACAGGGAGAAGTCTCACTGCCCAGCTTCCCTCTGTTGTTTTTAATACAACACGGGAAGCCCTGCATGTTGGCGCACCATTGCCAATGCCAATTTCACCCCTCTTCAGGCATGGACTCTTGCCAGAAATAGATCAATGGGCATTATGGGAGCTGGCAGGCTACATGGCTGAAGAGGGGTGAAATCAGAATACGTCGGGCAATTTTGCCCGTCTGATGAGATGGTTAGTCAAACTTGCAGAGAATGGCCCATGATATACAATCAGTTCCAACTAGTTTCTTTTGGCAGTAAGAAAGTTAAAAATAGTCTGGAACACACCACAAAGGGGGGAAAAGCAACGTGTCTAAATCATGACTCATTGGCTAGGAACTGAAAACCACCTCCAAATCCTGACACCATACTCTGGGTTCTTCAGATATATTCAGGAGACATATCCTCCAGCATGTAAAACTACTCTGGAATAATGATCTAAGGAGTATCTCACCAACACACACACACACACACACACACACACACACATTCAGTAAGGGTGGTTTAATTTAATGTTCTATGGGTTAAGCAATGCATGATTTTCAAAGCAGGGTGTACTTTTTTTTAACCACACATCACCCATGTTCACAGGAGTTCAGTTTAAATTGAACTTACCTGATTGTCAATGAGTTTAATACATACACTCAGTTTATACCTCAGTTCAGAGGACTCCACAAGAATATGAAGGGGGTGGTCCTCTTAACAGGAAAGCTACAGTTCATGGTTTGGTGAGTAAAACAGGGAAAAAAGATTTCAAAAGTTCCCTATGTATATAACCAAGGCTAGAGCAGTGTAGTTCAGGATAATCTTGTGGTTGTTATTCTGTGGCTTTGAGTCATTTCCAAGCATGGAGACCTGAAGGAAACTGGTGACAGCATTCGTCAGCAAGATTTGTTCAGAGGAAGCTTGTCATTACCTTCTGCAAAGCTGAAAGAGCTTGATTTTCCCAGGATCTCTCAGTAGGTTTTCACGGCTGAGTGGCAATTCATTCCCAGATTCCTAGACCAACACGCTCAAATCGCTACACCATGCTGGCTCTCAAGAATTATTTTTTGAATGCAAACATATGTTCTGCATTGTTTGGGGTATTATTAATAACAAATACAAGATCCCATCTGGCTCTGGCTCTTTGAGATTGTAGTTTAACTTGGAAGGCTTAAAAGCATTAGAAGTCTGTGCAGAGATCAAATATGTGGTGTTCATTTTTCAAGAGCTTGTTTGTGTAGGAGGATATGCTTCTCCTTTCTTAATTGCTTTTTAAGTGAATTCTGGCACACCAACTACAGTAAATGTGTGGACTGTGGGAAAGATACTACTATGGCAGGGCACATTTCTACCATTGCATTGCTGCCAACAATATTTCCTGTGAAATACTGGTTTTAATCTTGTGCTATTCTTCCAAACACAGATGTTTGGGATCCTATTAGGGGTTTTTTTTTTCTAATTGGGGTAATGGTCAATTTATAAGTACTAAGGCATTGTTCTAGCATAACATAACATAGAACACTCTACTCTTCTGTATCATCAAAGAACATTATAAGCAGTTGATACTTTTAAATAGCCCCTAGCATTGTCTTTACTAATTGTCTTTACTAATGCCTGGAGTATAAAGATTTTAGATTTATCCTTTAAGTCTGGCTCAACATTGCTGACCTTTTACCCACAAGCATGGATTACAATATTATTATAATATTTATTTTAGGTGGCCATCTGTCAGGAATGCTTTTATTGTGTGTTCCACCATGGCAGGGAGTTGGACTGGATGGCTTTTGTAGTCTCTTCCAACTCTATGATTTTATGATTGTATCACAGTGGTTCCCAACCTATTTTTGGCCTGGGGCCACTTTAACCAGGGACCACTTGACCAGGACCACTTTGACCAGGGACCACTATCCAGCATTAGTACCAAAAGGGTTGCAAATCAGTTTTTGGTCAACTTTAGATTCGGTTTGGGGTGCTGATTAGAAAATTGCATTGGATTGATCACATCAGCTATAGTTTCTGATACAGAACATATGCCATGGTCAGCGACAGGGAAGGAGTGGGAGGCAACATGAAAGGAGCAGTATTTAAATAAATAAATAGGAAGGAGGGTCACAGACCAAATTTTCACCCTTGCAGCCCACTGGTGTTCTGTGGCCCACAGGTTAAGAATCAACAACAACAACAACACTTTATTTATATTCTGCCCTTCTCACCCCAAAAGGGACTCAGGGCGGATCACAAGTACGCATAGATGTCAAACATTCAATGCCCTTTGTATAGACAGTGCACAGACAGACAGAACAGAAGGGGTTCTGTTGTTTCGATGCCATTGACAGTTGGGTTCGAGTGCTATTGCTCCATCCTCTATGACGAAGAGCCGACAGGACTTCCTCATTCCAGCATTTTCTGATCTTTTTCTTTATGGCATTGTAAAACACCTCCCCACTTTTAGCGGTACCTAATTTCTCTAATTGCAGTTAAAGCTGTTTTCAAACTGCTTAGGTAGACAGTGAGCAGGGCTGATGGTCAGACACTCATACCAACCCGGGGCTTCAAACTTGCAATCTTTCGGTTGATAGATCTTATAGTTGCTGATGATTTACCAGCTGTGCTAAACCTCCGGCACTGTTCTATCACAATACTCTGGAGATTGACACCTCAGCAGGACTCTCCAGAATTCCCCAAAAGAAATAAAACCACAGAGCAATCAACTCATGTCTATTGACTCAAGGTAATGCTTCTTTGGTTGGTAAATTTGGGACAGTCTGGCAGTGGTGAGTTAAATTCCATGTGTTCCAGCCTGGCAAAGGCCACATTGGTTCTGCTGGATCATCAGTTACCATCCATGTTGCTGTCACTACTCCCAAATAGCCACAGAGCTCTGACTTGTGGATGCCCGTGTTGACATTGGCAGAGAAGGCCACACATCACCAGGAAGAAGGAAGAGATGGATCTCCCCACCTTCTTCCTGGTCACACAGGTGACTCTACTTATGTCAGCATGGGGTGTTGATTGATGGCTAGGCTGGGGCCATTTGGGAGCAGCTGCAGCAGTGATAATGCACCTCTTTTCCTCATTTTCCCTGCAATATGGCATCTGATGTGAACAGCAGACCAGTCCAAATTAAACCCTGTCTACACTACTCCAAAATGCATCTCCTGACCTTTCCTCACACAAGACTAAATGGATTAACCCACTTTGCCTGGCAAGACTTACTGAAAGTGCAAGAACATTGTGGGGACAGGCTGTGAACTCAGGATGAGAATGGGTTATAATGCCCATGTAAATGAAGACTAGGTCTCTTAAGATCTATTAATTATTATTTGTTTTGCCTTCTCATCCAATAGCTCCAAATTCCTGCTGCATTACACTATCCTCCTCAGCTGCTGCACTGCACTCTGACTGCAAACTCTTTGGGGTGAGAGATGAAACCTTGCTGTGAACAGGAGCATCCAGTCTGCACTGCGTGTGAAAGAGCCTCTGCCTGGCAGGTTCAGGAACAATGCCTTTACAAGCCAAGAGCCCACCTGGAGGAGGCAGCCTGGGATCTCCAATGAAGTGAAACTTGATGCTTTTCAGCAAAGACACACCTCTTTCAGGGTGGTGTTGTGCAAATTTCTCTATTTTAAACCTAGGGACAGGAAACATGAAATGGGACAGCCAGGATCCAAAGTGAAGCTCTCTCATAGCTTGAAGTTTATCAGCACATGATAAAAAGGGAATCAGAGGCTTGCAATGGAGCCCTTGTCACAAATAACCTGGACTGTCAGGAGCTTGGACATTTGAGGAAGTTGCTGCTTCACTACACAAACAGTTGGTGGAGGGTTTTTTTTTGGGGGGGGGGGTGTTTTGTTTTTTTCCAAAACAGCATTGACATTGCTCTTTCTGTCTGGAACAGCTTTACAAGACTTTTGTTTTTTCCGTTTTTGCTTCTCATGCTTTATTATTTCCCGACTCTCTAGTGGGATGGGTTTCTTTCAAAAGATTCTGATTCCTTCAGTAGCATTGGTCCTGGCTGTCTGTTTTTATTCAAGAAAGGAAGACTTTAAACCTGGTAAGTTATTCAAAACAAAGGCATTTTAGGACAAAGGGGGCGGGGGGAGGAAAAAGGACCTTGCCGGAATGTTTTTTTAAAGAGAAAAGGGGGGGACTGGTGTAAACCCTAAAACAAAACATGTCCAGACATTCTTGCATTGCTGGTAATAGATGACTTGGCAAGGCTGTGAATTACATTAAGTGACAAGCAACCTTCCCCAGCCCACACCCAGCAAACAGGTGAGATAGAAGGAGTGCGGTTCGGGTTTTCCAATAGAGTTGATATAGTTCTGTTTTAGAGAGACGAAAAGATTTTTAACAGTGTTAAATGCTAGAATGAATGTTTCATTGTACGGCTGCTTCAAAACATCCAAAACATCAAATATGCAAAATGGCTAAAAAAAAAAGAAAAGAAAAGGAATGCTTGTTCTATATTCAATGAGAGGATTCTTAAAAATACAGATTTCCCTCTTGGCATACCTCTGTGCCCTGATGGAATGCTAGCAATTCTTGTTCCTAGCAATTTCTTGGGAGGAGAATTTGGGCACAATCGGATGACTGTTGGCACCAGGCACTTCATTTGGAGGCTGAAATGTAGGGTTTTCCTTTTCAGTTTCTTGCCCTTTAGAGATTTACTTAGGATGGGGAAAAGATTTAATGCCATATTTGTCAATAGCTATTTCTGTATCTTACTTTCAGAAATGCTGAAAGAGAAATATGTGATTGTTACTGGGGCAAGCACAGGAATCGGTGAGCAGATGGCATACCACCTGGCGCGCATGGGTTCCCACATACTGATCACTGCACGGACAGAAGCCAAGCTCCAAAAAGTAAATGTCAAATGCTCAAATACACATGCCTTCCCCCAGTAATATTCCTTTAAAGGCAATCTTCCAAATGTTAGTGTAACCATGTGAACACTGAATTCATATCTGTGTAAGTCATGATTAACTGGGAGAGAAGGAAAGAAATCATCATTGCATACTTTGTAAGTATCCATATTTACTAGGCAGAAGGAATAGTCCTCCATACTGGATGACAAATCTTACAATACATTATCTACATCAGATTACTTTTAACCACATTACATATAGCTAGTAGGGAGTGTGTCAACATGGGTGCATTTTGGTGCTTCTAACTGGAGCACAATTGGTGAAAAGAGGATTTTTCAGAATAAATGTGCAGTCACCACGTGTCACCAATGTAGTTCTGGTCCCGCTTAAAACTTATTTTATTTTCTATTACTTATGTTAAAAGGTTTTTACAGTAATGGGGAAAACCACGTGGCAGTTTCACATAGGATAGGTTCACAAATTCAAGACTACACTAAGCATTTTCAAAAAATCAGCACACCATACATTTGTCAATTTTATATATATGAGGGTGTGGGGCCTAAATATATTTGTGACCTGGTTTACATCTATCAAAAATTAATTCCCAAATCTATCATTACAAGGGAGCAGTGTATGACACTCCAATGTAAAACTATTGTATCATTATATCTACAAGGGAAAACTCTATGCTGATTTACTTTTTGAACCTTCTAAAGCATATGCATTCTGGTCAGAGCTAACATTATTACTCAATTACAATGACACTTCCAATCACATGTTTTATCTACATACACTGCAAACACACACTGTTACTGATTTTTATAGTCACTAAATATACACTGGACCGACTATGTGACTAATGTTGCTGCCCTTGAGCATGCAGGGATCACCAGCATTGAGGCCGTGCTATTGAGAACACAGCTGCGCTGGGCAGGGCACGTCTCTAGGATGGAGGACCACCGCCTCCCAAAGATACTACTCTATGGTGAACTCACCACAGGTCAGCGCAAGAGAGGCACCCCCAAAAAGAGATATAAGGATTCCCTGAAACATCTCAGGCTCGGCCAGATTGATCACCAACAATGGTCCACCCTGGCCTCACATCGGGAGGCGTGGAGACACACTATCCACAATGCTGCAGCCTCTTTTGAGAAGACACGCTGAATGGGTCTCGAAGAGAAACGACAATGCAGAAAGAACCGCAACTTGGAAACAACATCACCCAAGGAGACTTTCTGCTGTGCTTTCTGCAACTGAACTTGCCTATCTCAGATTGGCCTTTTTAGTCGTCAACACGCTTGTAAAAAGCGTGGGATGAGTCCTTCCTAAGAATCTTAGTTCTTGAAGTAATGCCTATACACACACACACACTACAATATTGTGATATTACCTGATATAAAGGGAGTCTCCTGAGATGGATGCTATGAGTTGCAATGGGTGACACCAACCCTAGTGATGCCACTGGATCTATAATATTTTGTTTTAAATTAATAGTCAGATCCAGCTGATGGTGGCAGAAGTCTAGGCCCACATGTGGAACATGTACTGATGAGCATCAAGTGAAGTGGATGCCATCTAATGGACCTACAGTTCCATTAACAGACATGAGACCTACTGAAAAGACCTGGTGCAGAACATGTACCAATGCAAGCCATAAGCATTTTAATATGGATACCTCTCTTGCACTACCATGGTATCTAGTACAAGGAGCACATAATGCAAGTGGAACGTAAGTGTTTCAGGGATAATTTACACTACACTGTGCCAAAAAGTGTTCCGTGCCTTTGGACAATACTCTAAAATCTACCACTTTTAAAGAGTTCTGATAATCCACTTTAGTTTTAACAATTTAGGCTGTGACTTGGACCACCTGATGATCAGGTTTACCCATGTGAAAATCTGGCAAGCAGCAGATGTTGGGATTGGTTGCACACGCCATGGACTCTCTATCCTTAGTGAATGGGAAGGCTTTAAACATTGGAGTATTTTGAAGCCAACAATATGACTACTCAAAATACATTATAAACACAGTGCTCAAGATTCTCTTGACCATCCAGATTTTTCACAATGAGGAACAAACTAGAAGCATCCACAAGGGTTATCAGTCTGGTAATGATGTCATCTATTTGCTGTGAGTATACAGGCAGTCCCCGAATTACAAACATCCAACTTACATACAACTCATAGTTAAGAACCAGGGTAAGACAACAGGAAGTAAGAGAAATCTACCCTTCAGAAGGGAAATCCACTCCTGAAAGAGTTATCATGGGGAAAAGGTGTCCCCCTGAAGCCTATAGAACCTATACTGTTCATAACTTTGTGACTACTTGTATATGAGTCCAGGATCCTGTCTATCTTTATCTCACCCTTCAGTGAATTAAATCCCATTGTTAGTCCCTTCCAAACCTCCCATTAGATATCCTACACAGCCATCTCACCCAGGGTTTTAAAAATCCTATCCGTTGTATTTGGCCCTGCCCACGTGGTTCAATGTTTTGTTATTTATGTTATATTCTGTGTTTATTTTGTATTATATTATTGTGATTTATTTTAATGTATTTTATGTTATGTATTATCTCGTGATTTTATGTTGTATTCTTTTGCTTCATTGTTATTTGTTGGGCTTGGCCTTATGTTAGCCGCCCCGAGTCCCCTTAGGGAAATGGAGGCAGGGTATAAATAATTTGTTATTATTATTATCTGACCAATGAATTAATTTTACAGGAACAATAATGAACACTTATGATATGGTTATATGCTGTAACAAAACAAAACAAAAGCAAAATGTATTCATTATACATGCTCAAACGGAAGTAGCGCTTACATTTGGTTTTCCATAGTGTTAATGGAATACAAAAATCTAGATATTAACTAGTTCTCCATTAAGGAAACCTGTTAATGTAGCAACTAGCATCTGAATATCTCTCCTCCTCATATAATTTTTAAAAATCCCATTGGGCCCTAAATTGAAGTGGAATGGGGGAGTGGTAGAAGGGCTGTTGGTCAGTGAAAAAAATCAAAGGTTATTATTCTCTTGTGACTTTCTGTTGGCATACTAGGAGTTGGTCTAGTATAATTAGATTGCATAAGACAGTATCTACTACCCACTTACGCAACATTTGCCAGTGCTGTACAATGGCAACTAGATAACAGCCATGTGGAGCTGCAGCACCCATTCCACTGCGGAGGCATACCAAGAGGGCTTACTTATACTGTCACTCAGATGGATACTCTTGTCCTCCCTTTACAGCATTTTGATTTCCCAAAATATTGCATTGGTGGGACTTTGTCCTCTGCTGTGAAAGTTTTGTGAAAGTTTCAGGTCTAGTATACCACTAACAGGAAATGATGTGCAGTCTCACCAGGAAGGGGCCAGGTTCTGATGTCAGAACCCCAAACTGGAAGCTTTAATTTTCAACTCACAACATTGAAACCATTTGTGTATTTTGTCAAATGAAGCTCCATGGTTTTTCAGCTGCACATTTTCAAAAAGCTGCTTTTTTCCAGTGGAAATTCCCTGCTGATAACACTGATCCGTTAAGCAGACAGACCAAAAATGTACTATCCAAAGAATCCTTATAAAGTGAACTATCCAGCTGTTTCTTTGCAGTAAAGCAAAGGGATTTAATTTGGTAGGAGGGGCAGGGGACTGCAAGGGCAATGAACTTCAATAAATCTCCTTTTGTATTTGTCTTAGGTAGTCTCTCGGTGCTTGGAACTTGGGGCAGCCTCTGCCAGGTATGTGAATGGCAGCATGGAAGACATAATATTTGCTCAGTTACTAGTGAAGAAAGCAGAGGAATTATGGGGTAAGATGACTTTGTAAGCATGTTAAAGGAGCCTTTCTAGATCAGACCTCAAAATGGTCAGGTCGAGCTATGGATGTAAAATCTTAATTTATTTCAACTTCATGCAGAGTAAAAGTGCACCAAAGATGTTCTCCTCTGTATAAAGTGACAATAACATTTTTGTCTGTCTCAGCAAGTGTGTGTTTACAAGACCAATTTTTGTTCACAATGTTCAGTATTGAAAAATAGCAATTGCTACCTTCTTGCATTATTAAAAAGTAGACATGTTGGAAAAATTCCTCTGCCTTTGTGAGCACTTAGCCAGTTGTTTTGGCATCGGATTTTTCAAAAAAGAAAAAAAACCTGGAGGCATTTTTGTGCAAAACACCATGGGGGGGGGGGGGGTATTTAATGTCACAACCCCCAAATGGAGGTGGGGAGTCCTGCATGGATTGGTGACTCAACAGCATCATCATTATTTTCCATCTTCCTTTCCTTTTTTCTTTTCCTTTCTTTTCTTTTTTCCACTTTGATTTGGGACTCAAGGTTGCTCACACATGTTAAAACAAGCATAGCTAAAAGTAACAACTTATAAAAGTTACAAATGTAATTAAACTAGTAAAAAAAACCATTAAAACATAAACCATTAAAATGAAATAGCACATATGAGAATCAAGCTCATTAAACAAGGCCTATTTCATTTTGTGCAAACAGTCATCTAAGGCTTAAAAATCCCACCCCCTTTATCAGCCTGAAGAAAAATAGCAGGGTAGGCACGTAGAGAAGGGGTTTACAGAGTCTGGAGGCAGCCAACAAAATGCCCTCTTGTATTCCTGCCAGGTGTAACTGTAGAGGTAGTGGGATGGAGAGAATGGCCTCCTCAGAAGATCTGAAAACATTGGCAGGTTTACATGGCAGAATATGGTCTAGCATCTCTTAACTGTGGACAACATCTTGGCAAAAAACGTCCTCAAGAAGTGGAGGCCAATGGGCCTCACATCAGTGGGTCTGTGGATCTGCTATGGTTTGTAGCACCTTGGAGAGTTCCTTTGAGGCTTAAACTAAAACCCAGAATAGACTTACCATCCAAGACTCAGGTGAGCCACCAGCCACTACTAAGGCTAGTGTTGTTTCCCACAGTGGCCAAGCAGACCAGAGATATGGAAAAACAGCCTTTTCCCACTATTGCTCAACCATAACATACACTTAACAACATTCCATCTCTATACATATAGCTTGCTCAAATAGTCATCATGGAATCATGCTGTGAGTGGCCTTCATGAATTTGTCTAAGCCCAGCAATTCTTAGCATGGCACCTTTATTTATGTTTGGACTTCAACTCTCAAGATCCTACAGATAGCTTTGCCACCAGTCAGGCTGCCTGGGGATTATGAGAGTTTTAGTCCTATCATCTGATGGATGCCAGACTGGGAGAATCCTGCTTTTAAGCTGTCAAAGCCATAACAGGCACTCTATCCCATAAGCATTTGTTCTATGCGATATTTCTTTTTGCATGACTAAATCATTGCTCTTTCACTACCAGCTGGATGCTGAATTATTATGATGGCTCCAGGGTGGCAATTAAGGGAGTGCTTTATTCTCCATAACCATTTTACAATCTTTGTCTCTGCAGGCAAGATTTTAAGTATGTTTATTCATGCGCCTTAGAACGCGTGCTTAGAACTGCAGTCTTTTTCCAGTCAAAGCCCTCTCACTCATTGGACCTATTTGTGCACTTGCACTTTGCTCCTCCAGTAAAAAATAAAATAAATATATTTCTGACATATTTTCTGACCCCCCGCAGGGACAAAAAGAGCCTTCCTATTCCTTTGTCAGTCATGGGCACTGTCCCTGCTTTCATTTTATTAGAAGGAATACTATTAAGAAAAATATTTTCCCCCAAAGATCCCTTCCCCTTAGGGACGCTTTTAACCTTCCTTTTACTGAATTTCAGTTTCACGTGTCTATGTGTGCGTGCACCCATGTATCTTCAAGTCTCCTCCCAACTTATGACATTTATAGGGTTTGCTTAGGCAATTCATACTCAGAAGTGGTTTTGCCTGTCAAAATCATAGCAAATATTCTTGTCATCAGTGAAAAAAGAATATGTCAATACTTTGGGACACTATTCTACCAAGAACATCCTTGCCTACCCTTCAACTCCCCTGATTTGATGAGGGATTAATTCTCTGTTATCCCACTTTTTCATGATGTCCTATTTCTTGCTAGTCCTCCCACTTTCCCTCTTTCTCCTCAACCTATTCGAATTGCTGCAAACTGATCCCAAAGTGCAAAAGTATTTTGCATTGAGTTTACCACTAGTAGGGAGAGAAGAAGATTTCCCAATAGACTCAGACAAAGGCAAACTGTTGTAGCCTTTCCTAGCTTGTCTATTCTTATTTATTAATAACTTTGTCATTTTAACCGCATTCTGATGTCACTTGAACACATATATCTGGGTTTTCATATGTGAAATGTTGGAAAAATCCTTTTGCAAAAATAATGTTTAGCAGAGAAAACAATGCATTTTATACAAAATACACAATTTTCTGTGCAAAAACGATTCTGCCCCATCGGTATTAAGATGATGTCAGCTGAAATTTGTAGTACTGGTCCATGGAAGGGAGCAAGACTGACTCAGAAACTTTTGAATATTGCCCAAGCAATATTACCACTCAATCCAAAAAAGGTGGACACTGGCCCTAAATAAGAATTCTGCCCCCTAAAATGATTTTTAATTATCAAATTTCTAGCATTCCAGAGTCAGACATTAAAATAGCTTTCATCTAGATGCTTGTGTTCACATTCCCTTGGTAACCTTGCCTGTGTCTTTTCTTTTGATTCCTAAATTCTATTTCTAAATACACAATTGAATATACTTCAATACTAGCAATTTGGGACCTGAAGGAAAAAATTTTTTTGGCAGAGTGGAGAATTCTTATTGTCAAATTGCATTTAATTCTACACTGTAGATGCACCCTGAGGCAACTTTCTACGCACAGCAGTACATTAAAAGGAACATGCAACACCAATGATTTTGTCACAAATGTTGTTGTATATTATCTTATCTCTGGAGTCCGAGTGACATAACAATGTTATAGCAACATGTGGCAAAAAAGAACATAGGGCTACATGAGCCTTAAATAACCATCTGCAATTGTCCACAATAATACTGCTGAGCAGATATACTATTTCTGGAATGACGGTGTCCTCTACAGTTATGCCTTTGCCTTATTTATTCAGTATTCTGCCATTCTCCCAACAATGGGATCCAAGAGAGGCTTATAGCATGCTTAAAAACTAGAAACAGCTAGAAACATTTTGTGAAAACCATTATGAGTCACAAGCTTCAGAAACAGGGAAATCATGAGAGGGAGATATGACAGTCTGTCACTGATCTCCCAAGTTCTGACATATAAAATGATCAAACGAGCACTGCAGGAGCAAAACCCAAAAACTCAGAAAAGTAAGCAACTGAATTCACAAATCAATACATTTTCAACTAAGCCACTTATCCCAGGAAAGAAAGTGCCTATCTTTGTGACTTCAAATCAACAATTTGTTTTAACCCAGGCAACATTCAATAATACAAATATATAAAGTGAACCATAAATATAGTGTTGAAGATCAATATTTTGATATTCTGCCATTTAAGTTTCCATTCAGTATTAAGGTTCCATTTGGTTTAGAAGCAAGAAATGTAGGAAAGGGGGGTTTAAATATTTGTATATTGGTGTATCAAGCAGATAATATGTGTTTGAGCATTGTTTCTTTTTCATGGACAGAAACAATATGGGGAGAATAGGGATTGGTTTCTCCACCACAAAAAGGAGCTCAACAGGCTAGAATCTCATTCTTTACTGGTTCCATCTTTATTGTCATTCACCACAGACATGCTATTGACCTGGTACTAAAAGTCATGTTTTTTCACACACATCTTCGCCATCCTCCTGTTGGTTAAAAAATATTTCCCAAATGGATAGACAAAAAGGAAAAGGGTGGGGAGAGTGGCCGTTGCAAAAAGTAGTGTTAACTAAAATGTGTCTGTATTATATTTTGTCAGGGATTTTTTAGAAACCCTTTTAAAGTATTGACTTAATAACATTACTTTTTCCTGAATCATGAAGCATAGGAAATATTTGGGAAAAATATTTTGATGAATAAAACCAGGATGGGGAACTACAGAAGGTCTTTTTCTAATGTCCTAATCTGGTTTTCTGGGGTTTAATAAAGTCATACTTCATAAGATATCTGAAGAGGGGGGAGCTGTCTGGTTCTTTTTCCAAATATACCTGGGATCAGAAACATGAGTGCTTCTTTTTTCTTAGCAATTCACCATGGGCCAACTATCTGTAGGTCACAGATTAGCTAACATTACTTTGGGTAGCACTACCCTAAAAGATCATTGTCCTTCACCATGCCACTTATTTTTCGTAATAGAAATAGATTGTATTTATTTGGATTTGTTTGTTTGGGATGGATTTTTCTCATCCTAAAAGATTGATATGTTCTTTAAATTCAAAGATGCTGGTATGTTAGGTCATGCCTTTTTGTCTTTGGCACTGTAAATAACTGATATTCTTTTGGGCTCTCAGGTTGAAACAGGTACCCCCCCTCCCCCCGGCTGCCATTTGCAATATAGATTCATCTGGTGTGACTGAGCATTCAGGAAAACAGAATTATAGAACTAGAAGAGACCACAAGGCCCATCCAGCATAACGATTTGCCATGCAGGAACAAACAACCAAAGCACCCCCAACAATTGGCCATTCGTTCCCTGCTTAAAAACCTCCAGAGAAGAGTCCAACAGACTCTGAAGGGGTAGCAGTTTCCATTGCCCAGCATCTGTTACACATATTTTATTGTGTGCTGTTAGGGAGTAACCAGAACATTTGATAAAGAAACCAACCCTAAAAGCCTCCCAAAACCATAAAAAATTAAACCCATATTAAAATATGCACATATCAAAGACAGACCTAGTTCTGTGGATTGTACATACCGTATTATAATTCATTGTTTCTTAATGCCTAAATGTATATATTCTTATTCTGACGTTTGTACATGTTTTGGTGCTGGTTATTGACCACTAGCTGTACCCGGCACGCGTTGCTGTGCCCTATGATGGTGATGTGAGGAAGTCTGGGTATGTAAGTTGTGGAAATGATGTGAGCATGTTTGTTGTGTGTAGATATGTGTGTGTGTGTGTGTGAGTTTGTAGTTGTATGTGTGGGTTTTTTTGGGGTGTATGTGTGTATGTGTGTTCATGTGTTTTGGTTGTTTTTGTGTATATATATGTGTGTGTGTGTGTGTATTTGTGTGTGTGTTTATGTAGTTTTTGGTATGTGTGTATGTATGTGTGTGTATTTGTCTGTGGGTTTTTTGTGTGTGATTGTGTGTGTATATTTGTGTGTTTGTGTATGTATATGTATGTGTGTGTATATATGGTAATGTGATGATATGTGTGTGTATATATGTGTATGTATGTGTATATATGGTAATGTGATATGTGTGTGTATATATGTGTATGTATTAGTGTGGATGTGTATGTATTGGTGTGTAGATATATGTTTTTTGTATGTTGTGGTGTATTTTTATGTGTTGTTTTGTTTGTGTTTATGTTGTGGTTTATTTGTGTGTGTGTATATTTGTGTTGAGGAGGAGGTCGAAGAGGAGGGCAAAGGGCAGCTGCTCGATCTCCTTCCCCCGCTGCCCTCTCCTCGAGCAGTGGAGGAGAGGCGTTTGGGGGCTGTCCTACGCCGGCCGCCGCCTCTCTTCCGCTGTCCGAAGAGGAGGCCGTAGGGAGAGAGACGACGCGGCTCCCCCCCCCCGGCCTCGTTACCGGGCAGTGGAAGGGAGGCGGTGGGCGGCGGCAGAGAGGCCTCTGTCGCCTCTTTTCCGGTGGCCGAAGAGGAGGCCGAAGGGGAACCGGGCAACCCCTCTCCCTGTGGCCTCCTTCTTGGGCTGCGGAAGAGAGGCAGCAGAGGGCTCTCCTCCGCCGCCCTCTGCCTCCTTTCCGCTGTCCGAGGAGGAGGCCGCAGGGAGAGAGACGGCGCGGCTTCCCCATCGTCCCCATCCCCAGGCAGCGGAAGGGAGGCGGTGGGCGGCGGAGGAGAGGCCTCTGCCGCCTCTCTTTTCCGGTGGCCGAAGAGGAGGTCGAAGGGGAACCGGGGTATCTCTTTTCCTGCGGCCTCCTCCCCGGCCAGCGGAAGAGAGGGGGCGGAGGAGAGCGATAAGGGGGCGGAAGACCCGGGCACAGCTCCATCTGCGGCAGTGTAATGGAGGCTCACCCCTCGCCTCCGCCTCCCAGAAGGCTCAGCGCGGCTGCTCTGGCATATTTCCTGTCCTGTCTCTGCCCTTCTTCCGAGTGAGCCGCGCGGAGCCTTCTGGGAGTGGTAGTCCCGTGGCTGCGGCGTTGTCCTTCGCCGTTTTGCTGGCTCTCCCGGTGTAGGGTCGTGCGGGCGGCATCGTGGCGGTGTCCTGTGTTGGTTAGCATGCGGGAAGTGGCGTGGAGGCTGTGAAGGTAGCGGTGGTGTTGTGCTCGGTGGCGGTGGCACGGGGCCGGTCGGATGTTGCGCATGCGTGTTATTGTGATGGTTTTCTGGCGGCCATGTTGTGTGGGGGGTTGTTTGCGCATGCGTGTTAATGTTGTTTTTTGGGGGATGTTTTAGGGGTGTTGTGTTGGTTTTTGGGGTGTTTTAGTGAGTGGGTGATGTACCTCGGGGTGGGGATGAGTGGCCCTGGGTTTTGTTGTGTGTGTGGGAAATGTAGTTTTGGCGTGCATTTGCCCCGTTGCACGACCACTTCCCTTTTATATATATAGATAAATAAATGTATATAAATTCAAGTATCTTTCTTTTTTTTGAAATTAGATAGAAATGCCATAACAAAGTATATTATGGTATAGCAAAGTCATCATCCATTGACTTGACTTAAAACAATTCTTTACTCTCTTCAGGAAACCTAGATATGCTTATTCTGAACCATGTTGGCAGTTCCTACTTCAATTTTTTTGACAGTGATGTTGGACATGTGCAAAAACTCCTGGACATCAATTTCCTAAGCTATGTGAGCATGACAGTAGCAGCTCTTCCCATGCTAAAGAAAAGTGGAGGAAGCATAGTTGTGGTTTCATCTATGGCAGGTGAGTATAAACTGCATGGAAGCAAGGAGTTGCCTGTGTTGAATAATAAACCCATATATGATTGTACACTTAACAGTTTGCAGCTTCCAACTTTATGTAGGCATAGGTTCCATTCTTTCAACTGTACAGACCATTGCATTTGATTATGAGATCACAACTTTAATGCCCTTAAGATGCATCCCACTGAAAAACAATCATAATTTTCAATTCATGCTACTAAGCAACAGCAGAGATAACATATTTTTCAGATATGTGACTGAATTATTTCCCTACGAAGTACAGACAATATACAATGTTTTATTGTGTATTCACACAGAAAACCATAATCTTATAAGTAGCTTTCAATAGATATTCATACTACTTAGCAACGGCAAGGTTAAGACCAACCATGCAATAATGAGACTCGACATGGAAATTTGGGTTAAATAAGGACCATTTTATTTTCATTACATACTCTTTAAATTGATCCTAAAAAAGAGTAAAAGAGGAGAGCACCCTGATGTGGGTCAAGCTGGGGTGATGTCTACACCAGACAACTTCCTCATTCTTCCCTTGAGCACAATCTCTGAGCAGTGTGAGCACAATCCAGTTGACCCAGAATATTCTCATCCAAGTTCCAGGATCTTACAAGTGAGAACACAACCCTCAGGTGAGCCTCAAAGGTAGACTTATTCCCAACCCATCTGGTCCCAGGTCTTATCATCAAAGAGGTACAAGGAGTGGGGGAGGGAAATATCAGGCTTTAAAAAGATTGTTACCCACCCTTTCACATGTTATGTTCCACCATTGCAAAACTTCCTTGCAGCTGGCCACACTGACCATCAAAGGAGTACCATCCCTTGCAACACCTTTTGTCACTCTGGTCCAGGTCTATATTTTCTGATCTGTAATTCTGATGTTATTTTTCTATGTAGTATGCACAACACATCCGTTGTGACCTGTTTGGGCATGTCCATGCAATTATTCCATATCCTGAAGTACATTTGGAATGGTTAACCCTGGTCTCTTTCTGTGCTTGCAACACACTATCTGAATGTTTGTATAGTAATTAGAAAAGTATCTTGTCTCTGAACAAGAGACTATATCCAATGGTTTTCCCACTGCAGAAGATGACTGAGCAAAGGCCACTTCATAATATTGGGGGGAGGGGGGGGGAGATCTTTTGCTCTCTGGGGCAAAAGCTAAGGTGGTGTGACCACACATTTGTTCCATAAAGAGGCGGTGACTATGATGGCAGTGTAATTTTATTTCAACTTTGGTAATGTTATGCCACATTTTTTGGTGTTCAACAGGTTTAAAGGCATAGCTCTATCCTTTTAATGCAGTGATTCCCAACCTGTGGTCCGCAAGAGCTAAAATATGGCCTGCGGCCGCACCGTTGCTACACTATTACAACAAGCGCGACTGGTCTCATGAAACCTACTTATAGTGCCGACACTTATTAAATATTTATGTGGGCAAGCCAATGATGACTACTGGATGGCATATGTTCTGTATTGGAAACTAGAGCTGATGTGGTCTATCCAATGCAAATTTCTGGATCAGCACTCCAAAATAATCAATGTAGTTGACCAAAAATTGATTCGTAACCCTTTTGGTACTAATATTGGAGAGTGGTCCCTGGTCGAAGTGGTCCCTGGCCAAATGGTCTCTGGTCAAAAAAAGGTTGGGAACCACTATTTTAATGAGAGCTGGGGGTTATGATGCTCAGGATGAAGAACTGCCCCTGATGCCCCCAGCATTTGCACCTGTGCCAGTTACCTCACTTTGCCTAATACAGTATTTGTTTCTTAAACTCTTTGAGGGCAAAAAAGACAGCAAAACAATAACACAGACGTAGCAGAAAGCTTATGCCTTTAAAAGGAGAGAAACAGCTTTGAAGGGTGTATTTTGCTCAGCCTAATGTTAAGATCAACCCTGATGTGGGATTTATCACAGTACCAGCTACAGCAGAAATAGATTTCAAATCAACGTAATATAATTAGATTAAGAAATGCCTCTTGAGCATCAAGGACTTTTCAGAATCGACAGCTTTCCTTTTTTTAAGCATTTTTATCAGTAGCATCTGAGATCTATGGCAGAAAGCAACAAAGAGATGCTTACCAAATTATCAAGGAGATTTAATCAGCTAAACTGAAGGGAATTAATTTCTACGGCAAGTCTCAGAAAGAAATCTGAAGAGGTAATGAGGCTTATAGCCTGAAACAAGTATGGGATAGTACTTCCATGGCTATGATGTGGAATCAAAAGTAAGGGCCCAAGGACAAAGAAACACATTTCATTTCCATTCAGATAACAACATGGCTTAGAACTGTGTATAGAAGTGAAACTGGAATTTCCTTTTCATGGAACATTACACTGAGTTTCCATTTTAACTGGATGTCCAGGGTGCATACATACAAATCCCAATCTCTTCTAAAATTTCTAGTATAAAGTGGCTTGCCAGATCACAACTCAGAGGCCCTGTCTGTGTCTTTCAACTTTCTCAGTGTTCAATACTAGGCCTGTCTTCCTTTTTCGCTATGAGGCAAACCCTTGAGTTATATTTGCTAAAGTAAATAGGACAGGCTATCTCAGAGCATTTAAAGAAAAATATGTGTAATGATGTTGATTATTTGTGTGTAAATGTTGTGTGACATGTGTTAAAATGTATGTTGTTTTGAATGTTCTATGGTTTGTTTCTGTGGGTGAAACAGAAGGGAGGCATGGCAGAAGCTTAGAAGAGCTGTCGCCATGGCAACCAGGGCTAGAGGCTAGTAGAATGTTCAGGTTTGAATTCTACAGTTGGAAAAGAGCGGGAAGCCAACTGCCAAATGAGAGGGGGAGGAGTTATGTTCTAGTTTAGAGTGTCCTAAGGACTGAAAGAGAACGGTCCAGTGTTAGTGTGTGTCTTAAGGTCTGCTAGTGAGCAGTCCAGTTAAAGGGTATAGAGACCCTAGTTAAAGTTGCAGGGGTTTATAGAGGTTTAGTGGAAACCCTATAATAGGTCCCCATTGTGTTATGTAACAGAAAAAGTTGTGCCTCTAAGGAAGTTTGAAACCAACCAAGATTGTACCCATTTGTGTCAAAATAAATTGTTTGCATCTTAAAAGGAAAACACCTCTCCTGATTCTGTTATTGGTGGTGGCCCTCAAAGTCAGTGGTCAGCCGGATAAATGGTGGCAGCGTGGTCAAGTGGTCACTGAGAAGTTTTAAAACTCCAGTCAGTTAAATGGTGAAGGGGTGAGACAGTACCCTGCCAATAAACGTGAAGTTGCTGAGGTAACTTCGAGGTTTCCTTGGATTGGAGGTCAGCAGTGTGGACATAGAAAGATTGTCCAGTCTGAGGCCGGTCAAGAAGTGGAGTGGTCACATATTGGCGGCAGCGGTGGGATCTTTGAGAGAGGGTCCACCCTGTCCAGCCGGTTGATTTGAACATAGCTTCACCGCATATTGGCGGCAGAGCGGTGGGATCGTGTAAGAAAACTGATCCAGTGCGAAAGCAAGGCTACCAGAGGAATTTGTTTAATTTCTCAGTTTACTGACCAAAGTCGTGTGGTAGTAGGAACTTTAATAGTTTAGTTTAAAGTTCTGAGGTAAAAGTTTGGCAAAATGACCACCAGGAGACAAACGAGGGCTTTGGAGGAAGCAGGGCAGCCTGAGGTTCTGCAGGAAGGAGAAGACTCTGAAATTTCAGAATCAGAGTCAAGTAAAATGTCTGGAGAATACCGGTTTAGGCTTGAGGTGATGAAACTTGAGATGCAAAGAGAAGAGAAAGAAAAGGAGAGAGAGATGCGAAGAGAAAGAGAAGAAAAGGAGAGAGAGATGCAAAGAGAAAGAGAAGAGAAGGAAAGAGAAGAGAGAGAAAAGGAGAGAGAGTTGCAAAGAGAAATAGCCAGGTTGGAGTCTGAGAGAGGGAATGCCTCTCAGCGTGCCAGGCCAGTTCAAGAGGTGCAGGCAGAAGGTTCTATAGACCAACTCCTGAGGAGATTCCCAAAGTATGTAAAAGGGATAGTGTGGAGAAATTTTTGGTTTCTTTTGAAAGATGTTGCTATGATTTTGAAATTGAAGAGGAGAGATGGATGACATATTTACGACCACAGATCTGCGGACAGTTGCTGGAGATTTATAGCGATATGGCAGAACAGGACCACAAGGTTTACCAGAAGTTTAAACAACAGGTCCAACAGAAGCTTCAGTTGACGCCAGAACATTACAGAGTTAAGTTCAGGTCCTGGAAAGGAGAAACCGAAAGTTTCTGTCAGCTAGCATCAAAGCAAAGCCAGTATTTTGATAGTTGGTTAAAAGGTGCTCAAATTACCAGTTTTCAGCAACTTAAGGATCTGATGATCCTGGAACAGTTTTATCAAAATGTTCCTCAGAGTATAAATGGTTAGTTCAAGAAAGGAATCCTGAAACACCCAGTCAAGCAGCTCTTATGATGGATAAGATGGTGACATTGAGAGAAGGAGTTTGTAAGGCTGAAGGCTACAAACCAGTGGAGAAACATTGTTTCCTTAGAAGAGCTGTCGCCATGGCAACCAGGGCTAGAGGCTAGTAGAATGTTCAGGTTTGAATTCTACAGTTGGAAAAGAGCGGGAAGCCAACTGCCAAATGAGAGGGGAGGAGTTATGTTCTAGTTTAGAGTGTCCTAAGGACTGAAAGAGAACGGTCCAGTGTTAGTGTGTGTCTTAAGATCTGCTAGTGAGCAGTCCAGTTAAAGGGTATAGAGACCCTAGTTAAAGTTGCAGGGGTTTATAGAGGTTTAGTGGAAACCCTATAATAGGTCCCCATTGTGTTATGTAACAGAAAAAGTTGTGCCTCTAAGGAAGTTTGAAACCAACCAAGATTGTACCCATTTGTGTCAAAATAAATTGTTTGCATCTTAAAAGGAAAACACCTCTCCTGATTCTTTTATTGGTGGTGGCCCTCAAAGTCAGTGGTCAGCCGGATAAATGGTGGCAGCGTGGTCAAGTGGTCACTGAGAAGTTTTAAAACTCCAGTCAGTTAAATGGTGAAGGGGTGAGACAGTACCCTGCCAATAAACGTGAAGTTGCTGAGGTAACTTCGAGGTTTCCTTGGATTGGAGGTCAGCAGTGTGGACATAGAAAGATTGTCCAGTCTGAGGCCGGTCAAGAAGTGGAGTGGTCACATATTGGCGGCAGCGGTGGGATCTTTGAGAGAGGGTCCACCCTGTCCAGCCGGTTGATTTGAACGTAGCTTCACCGCAATATGTATGTTAATTAAAAATTACATCCCACCAAGTTAAATATGACTTATTTCAGATCAAATAAATATGTATAAAATTGGGCAACTAAGGGACTGGCATGATTTCTGAATTGTAACGTGGGCACCCTCACTAGGCACACAAGACTAAGCTTCTAAAATTATCGCTCTGTACAGGCTTTATTGCATTTAGTAGCAGCATCTGCTCCTATCTCCATGGGCCGGTGAATCTGATCTAATTCAAACTAAAACAGCTATTCGGGGTGCTGAATCTAAGAAGTAGATATGGTTCAGTACCTTGGAAAGCGCCTTAAAAATTCAAACAAAAATCCTTTTGATTTTGAATTCAATAGCCAATAGTATTCATTCAAAATGTGTCTGTTCTATAGACAGTCTATAAGCATAATGCTCTATCATTGCTAACATCTCAAATCTCTTTCCTGCCATCTCTTTCACATACACTAAAATCAATTCATCTTGAAAAATGTGAAAGTTATGTAACATATGTTTTAAGTCTATCACTAAAGTGGCATCTCATGTTCAGATTTTGAACACCCAAATATATGAAAACAAGTTATAAATAAAATAGTGGAAGCAGGGAGAAAAATAATTCTCCCAGTGACAAAATCCATAGACCATTATGCTTCCTTGGCTGCCTTCAGATACAGTTCCTTAAACTTAACTGCATTTTTGTTGTATTTCTAGGGAAAGTTGGCTTTCCATTTACTGTTCCCTATTCTGCAACTAAGTTTGCCTTGGATGGATTTTTCAGCTCCTTGCGACAGGAATTTGTCATGCAAAACACCAATGTTTCCATCACGCTCTGTATCCTTGGACTCATCGACACAGGTAAAATTGTCATTCTTATCACCTTTCTTCTTTAACTGTGCTCAAAATCCTTCAGATATTAACCTCAGTCATTTTAAAACCAATAAATATGTGTGTCATTGCCTCTGACCCAAATATTACAATGCTATAAAATAGCAGTCAAGAAGCAATGCTGACTTAGATCCTTCTGAAGCAGGGATTGCTTATAAATTATTCTGAGACAGCTGGTGAAACAAGATGTGGAATTTTCTCCTGAAAAAAGCATTTAAGCTTTTACAATGATGGTAAAAGGTTATTTGTAACTCAAAAGCACCTGCCATTACCATCCGACTATAAAACAGCCTCCCAATTGAGATTGTTAACTTAGCATGGTGATTGAGGGAAGTGGGCTTTGCAGCCAAAACATATCTGGTAGACATGTTGGGGAAGTCTGTCACAATTTATTTAAAATAGAGAGAGCAACTCTGTGCTGAACTGCATTCTGATGAACACGAGAAACATACATCCTGTTTCCCAGCATGCTCCATACAGTTTTAAAGGATGTAGATAGATAGATAGATAGATAGATAGATAGATAGATAGATTTTATTTACGGTCGAAGACCAACATCATATTATACAGAAAATAAAACAATATAAATGTTAAAACTCCATTCAACTCTAAAATTAACACCAATAGTATCTGGCCTATTGTGTTTCCGCGTGCAGTTTATTATGCTGGTTCCTCGTGACCAGAACGGCCATGATTTAAAGGATGTATTTCCAAGCTTGGTGACTTAATATCAGGCTAATTCAAACTGCAGAATCCTTGTAAGATCATTGAAAGGTCACTGAAAATGAACTGATACAATTATCTCCAAATACATGACAATTCTTTAAATAATAATTTCTACTTATTTTGTGCACAAATTAAAGGTTCCTGGTTACCTATAATTATTATGCCAAGCCAGATATCATCAATAGATACATTTCTGGCATAAGCTATTATTATTACTGTTGTTTTACTTCTATTCACCTGGCATCAGGCCCACTACAATCAAAACAGAGAATAAGAAGAAGTGGTGGATCTGAATGGGTGAAGCCTGCACACGGTATTCTTCCGACATGATAGGATTTAGGTTTTCTACAAAGTTGTTCTTTGTACATACACACATTTTTATCCTATGTGAGGCTAGTAGGGTTCTGTGGGATGCAGTCTCTCAAGAAAGCTTCAGAGGCTACCCCCTTCCATCAGAGGTAAAGATATCACAGCCAAATATCCTGTAGAAATGTCAGTGATGAATACAGGAAACACAAACCATTTTGCATCATGTCCCAGACAGATGTTTGGTGGGCATAGAGCACATAAGAAAAACCCTATTTCTTATTACAATCACTGCAGTTTCAAGTAGCCATTCAATAGTACCAGTAGTAATGATGGGTACTCTTGAGGCTGTTCAAACAGCGAACCAGACCTGGATTGCTCTCCTCTGCATTATCAGAACAAATACACATTGAATGACTTAATAGAACTGTTTCTGCAAACATGATATTAAAGAGTGAAACAGATTGGATACTTGTGCAGGATTTCTGCATGTGGCACACACTTTGGGCTAGCACAGGGGGAGGTGAATCTATGACCTACCAGATGCTTTGACCACAGACCTCATTAGCCCCACTAAAAATGATCCCATAATAAAAGATTTTGGGGAGGGCAGTCCAAAAGAGCTGAAAATTCCCAGGTTCTTTACCTCAGTGCAAATCAAACAAAAACTACCTTTGGAGCACATCCAGACTACACAGATATAAAGATGAACAGTGATTCTATGGCAAAATTATCTGGATTTCTGGGGTTTGTAATTTGGTGAGGCACTAGTTCTTTAGCTCAGAATCCTAAGAAATCTTCCCTAAACTGCAAATCTTAAGATTTTATATAACGTAACTATGATAGTTTGGTGCAGAAGTACTATAATTGTCTGCTATGAATGACACCCCCTGTATCCCCACAGAAAATTAAGTGGCAGTACTTAGTAGAAACAAGCTATTCACTTTTGGAAAATACATCTAGGCTATTTAAGTTGACAATTATTGGGGGGGGGGGGTGTTTTGTTTTATTGGAATTCATTACAACTGCATTTGTTTACCTAGGACTGAGTCTTACTGAAAACACTGGGGTTTACTTCTGAGTAGGCAATCGGTACAAGAAAGCCCTTAGGATTGGAATTCCTAAGAAGGCAACACATACTAAATCCAGTTCTTTTTCTTTCCTTAGAAAGTGCAATGAAAGCCATTTCTGGCGTTTTTACATCTCCAGCAGCACCAAAGGAAGAATGTGCACTAGAAATTATTAAAGGTGGAGCCTTGCGTCAAAGGGAGGTTTATTATGAATATACATCCACAAAGATCCCTCTATTAATCAGAGACTGGGCTCCAGATCTCCTGGATTATCTCATCAGGAGCAGCTATAATATGGAAAACCCGAAAGAAGCTTAACTGAAGTTTTATGGTGCTTTTGCTTGTCTTTCTATTTCTCATGTTGTTACATATGCCTATAGTGTTGCACCTACATCCCTTTTCAGGCTTAGGCTGTCTCTTATTTAGCTTGAAGAGCTTTTAATTCTTCATTATGTTTGTTCTCAAGGGGAGTAATTTCAGCAATTTTCTTCATTATGAGAAAGTCTTCAAGACCTATGCAGTTTTTGAATGCTATTTTCAATTTGGGCTCTACTCTATTAAAATTGCTGGTGTCTGTAGATAAAAAAGCACTTTCTGTGCAGAAAGTAGTATGTTCTGCACAGAAGATAGTATTTCATCATAGAAATGTTCATTTTTGCACAGAAAATGTTGGTGTAAAAAACGCAAAATAAATTACACTTTCTGTGCAATAAAAAAAGATTTTTTAGTAATTAGTTTATGCAATGAAATATTATTTTGTATTCAAAAATACTATTTTCTTTACTAAACAACCACAGGTGATTTTTTCCCCCACCAAATGTCCCAAATTGCAAAGATAGTCTTCAATCCAGGATTCCTCTTATCAGAACTGCTCAATACTCAAAAATACCATTTTTCAAATATTTTCCCCCATTCCTCCTATCTAGCATGCTGAAGGATCCCATAAATGCTGGGATGCTCTATACTGTTACATCTTAAATTTCCAGACCGCATATCTTACCTTTGAAATAAGGTATAAAACATGAATAGTAACTAATGAAGTGCCTTATGTTCACAAGATGGGTTTTGGCTGTTTTCAAACTTGTTCCATCAAGGGGTTCTGAGCAAGATGATTTAAAGCAGGTCAAAGTATGAAAGAGAAAGTCCATGTGAAAAGAAGTTATAAGGGAACAGTCCCTGCAAAGTCATTGCCTCTCTTCTTTAGGCTGATGTTCCTGAATGGGTACAAACCATAATTTCTCATAGATAGCCAATCAATTCAAGCAGCATGATGTTACATAGAGAAAAACATTAATATGAAAATTCACCCACGCTGAAGTTCTAAAAGCTTCATTTTATATTTGCTTTTAAAAGGTTGAGTCCTAGGGTTTTTTCCAGGCTAAAATGTATAGTTGTAATGTTTAATATATTAGTGCTTAGCACATAAACAACTACTGAACCATATAATGTCAACAAGATCCTTATTTGAAAAAAAAATCAGGTTATATGATTTATGAGAAATATGTTACAAATTCATATCAGTTTCAGCTGCCTATAATGCGCAGAATGAGATCCTGAATTAAAGCTCTTCACTGCCTCACATTACAGTATTTGAAACGCTCCCCCTCCAAGAATATGGCATTATTGTTCCATGTTTACATTTATAATTAAAAGTATAATATTAAAAGTATAATATGGCTCCCCCTCCTGGCAGATAAAATTCATGGGCCCTATATGCTAGTGAGCTGAAACTGGATCCAGGCACCTTTCAAGCGACTCAGTCTTCTATTGAATTGCATTCGAATAGCCTAATGTTTTCAAGGGTTGTATAACGTTCTTGTTTAATCTCTTGGTGTTTCATGTCAAGACGAGATAGAAAGTTGGATCACGTGAAAATCTGCCTTTTAATATCAGAAAGTATTATATGTGTTCCAAATCACCCATAAAATTTCTAAGCTTTCATCTCTGACTATTGCAGTGCCCTGGTATTATTGTACTCTATGTACTTAGTAATCTAATTCTAAGGTTTTCCTTGTCTCTCCAAGGAGTGCACGATTATTAGAAAATGTGCTGTATTTTATTCTTGTCCGGGTGAACTGATGTCCTGTTTTCAGAACCCAATGAAGCAATACATAGATCATTGAAAAATAGCCAACATCTCCTTCAAATAGCTCTAATGCTCCTTACAATATAATCAGTGTCCCTGCAGCCACAAGACAGAGAAAATCTCCCCATCCTGGGGCAGCCAGAGAGCGAGATCTGATTCTGAAACCTTTTGCTAGCCACTGAAGAGTACTGGGCAGATGATGATATTTATTTTACTTTCCCAACTCTGGGCACCCATGAGGAAAGTGGGAAAACTTTGAGATCAAGAGGAGCTAAAGCCCTCACAGCTTGTTGTCGCGTGGGCAGCCAGAGAGAGAGAGAAATCTGACTCTCAAACCTTTCTGTCTTTCACTTTGCTTTATTCATGCTGGAAGGGATTGAAACATATAAAAGATTTCAGCATCATGGCATCAAGGCCCTTTCACGCTACAGACAGTCTCCACGTTATGAACAAGATAGATTTTGTAGGTTTGTTCTTAAGTTGAATTTGTATGTAAGTCAGAACCGGTACAAGTTTAGCTCCAGCAAAATATATACATATATTTAGCTTTGGATAGTATAGCGAAGGATTAACACCCGTGGTGTTTGTTTTGCTGTCTGTAATCCTGTTCAGAAAATTTCACCTCACTCTATATCCCTGTGATAATTGGATTTTGAACAAAAATGGCTTGTTGTGGAAACAAGTATTGGTAATAAAGCTTCAGTGGAAATACCATTTCCCCATGATAATTCTTTCATGAGTGAATTTCCCTTCATAGGGGAAGATTTATCTCACTTCCTGTTGTCTCTGCTCCATTCTTAACTATGAGTAGTTTGTATGTCAGATGTTTGTAACTCTGGGACAGCCTGTACACAATTATAGGACTACAATGCCATCTTAACTACTGTGGCTACATCCTATGGAATCCTGGGGTTTGTAGATGGTGAGGCACAAGAGCTCTCTAGCAGAGAATTCTAGATACACATCACTGGGCTTCAAATCCTAACATTCCTCAGCAGAAATTTGAGGGATCCTAATGCTCGGACTGTGTACAGTCAACCCACAGTTACTGATTTGTCTTTTGTGGAATCAATTGTGTGTGGAATTGAATGAGGAGAGGAGTTATCGCAGGTAAAAATAGGTTTTTTATTTACAGTTTTTCCACTTTGACAGGATTCCTGTATCATAACCCCCCATGGAAGTGGAGGACCTCCTGTAGTGTTGAAGAAACACTAGAATTAAAATTGCACCATGACCAAGCCTTGCTTAATTATATTTGAATAGAAAATCAATATCCCTTACTTTCTCCAACTTTAAAGTATTCTGCCTCTTATTATCTCTAATTCAGAAGTACTTAAGCTCTCATTTTGATGTTTTGCTGGTAGCAGGAAAATGTCCCTCATTTTCTTATTATCAGAACTGTGCTGTGCTGCAGCTCTCATTCAGTGCTTTAAATTTTGATTGATCTAAAATGCTGTTCATGCTGAGTAAATGGGAAACAAACTATAATGCTAGAATACTTTTTTCTGTATTACAGCAGATACTAGTTAGATTATCAGACTACCAGACTTCAAACTTCCCAGAAAAAACGTTATTGTGTCAATTATGATTAGAGGAAAATGAAGATAAAACGTTGGCTAGAGCTTGTTTTTTTGTTGCCAGGAAAGGGGATCAAGGTAGTATGCCATATTTTGCATAAATAAAAATAAGAAAATCAAACACACTTTAAGCACCCATCTTACCAATTTTAACTTCCCAATTATAGCTTATACTACATATACCTCTACTACAGATATTTTATCAACTTATACATCTTTTATTTCATTATTATTATATATATAATAATTTTTCTCAACCCCCCCCACCCTCCCTATTTTGTGTCACCTTCACCAGGACCAACTCATCTTGTTTCACAAGTCCAAAAATGCATTGCTTCTGTTGCCGGCTATTTACATTCTGATTCAAATTACATGGCTGTGTAGAAGCAGCTCCAGAAAATGCCAGATGAATACTCTAAAAAACGGAGTTATTTGTTCAGACTAAAACTAGCAGAATCTCTCTGGCAGCATTCCAGTGATTGAAAATGTAACAATTTCAAGTACTGTCCTAGCACTATGTTATAGCCCAGGTCTTTGTGTGTTAGAGAGAGGGGGGATAAATTTTTTAAATTACTTTAATAGTTACAGGAACATGGGTTCAATAAATGGAGGGAAAGAAATATTATACAGTATCATTATTAGCTTACACTATTTATTTTATTTATTTATTCAATTTCGTAGACCGCTCTCTCCAGAGCCCAGAGCGGTTTACAACAGTAAACCGGTAAAAACACATAAAAGCAGATAAAACAGATTAAAAGACATCATAAAACACAATTGACCCCACTCCCCACAATAAAAAAATCCCAACAGGACGGTAGTGCAGGCGGCAGAGGTGTGGCGAGATGGCGGGTTATAGTAGGCATCAGTCAGGGCCGAAAGCCTGTCTAAACAGCCAAGTTTTTACTGACTTACGAAATGCCATCAAGCCCCGTAGGGCTCTCGTCTCCTCCGGCAGCGAATTCCAGAGGCTTGGCGCGACCACTGAGAACACCCTCTGCCGCGTGCTTGAGAGTCTACAGATCTTGATGCTAGGTACCTCAAGTAAGTTGAGCCCCTCTGAGGGCAGTGATCTTCTGGGCTCATAAGGGGTAAACCGCTCCTTCAGGTACACTGGCCCCAAACCATATAAGGCCTTAAAAGTTAAAACTAACACCTTGAAGGAGATCCGGAATTCAATAGGAAGCTAGTGCTGTTCGCGCAGGAGTGGAGTTACATGCGCCGATCTTGCGGCTCCTAAGAGCAGGCGTGCTGCTGCGTTCTGCACCAACTTGAGTTTCCGGATCGCCGACAGGGGTAGGCCAATGTACAGCGCATTACAGTAATCGAGCCTCGAGATGACCGTGGCTTGGATCACCGTGCCTTATGCAGCTGCCTCATGCTCAATTCTTGGTGTTGACTTAGAAATGAGATGGATGAGAGAAAGGTATATTTTGTACCAGAAGGCCAGCCACACATGGCATTCAGATTTTTTCACCAAAAGTCACCAGAAGTAAGAATTTAAGCTACTTGGAAAGTGAGCGTTACTCTTAAAATAAGTCTTTCACTTAACACAATATTTTCCCAGGTCCCAGAAGTGCAATGATAAATAATTAGATATACAGACATAACATTCCAAGCTCTGGTAGATTCTGTTTACTCAAAGCTGTTCAGTATTCATGACTAGATCTTTATATTCATTAGAATCTCTTTTACTTTTATTACGGTTTCCTTCATCCCTGGAAACAGTCATTGGGTAGTGCGGTGGGACCTGCTGGGATGAATTTGGCTAATGAGCCTTGCACAAATTGATATGAGCATCCTAATCATTCTCTATATAATTTTCCCAATTAAGTCAATACAAGCTATATAAGAGGTTGTAGCGGTTTGAATGTTGTAGCGGTTTGAATGTTGACCTAGGACGATCACAAAGAGGTTTTGAATCCTCGTTCCTCCATGGAAATCCAATGGGTGAGCTTGAGCAAGTCACACCTGATCAGGTGTAGAGGAAAAAATAAAGCTCACAAAGAAAACCCCATGATAGGGTCACTATTAGAAATTTTTGAAGGGAAAAAATAAGTTATGCAAAGCGTGAAAATGGGTTTGCTTAAGATGCTTATAAGTTTGTTCTTTGCCTCCCTAAGGCACACTATAAAACATCCGGCCAAGGATGGATGGGAAGGCAGCCTGTACTTGCAGTTAATTGTTAAAATATTATCTTTCAAAATAAATAATTGATACCCCACTTAGTTGTGGAATTCCATCAACAAAGGGTTAGACATAAGGTGACTTTCATATCTTCTAAGCCAATGATGGTGAATCTTTTAGAGACAAGGTGCCCAGATCTGGGGGAGGGGGTCACTTGGGGGGGGGGGTGAGTGGGCAGACAAGTGAGCAGGCTAGAAATATCCATCTTATTGAAAACATTAAACTGGGCAATGTGATGGGATCATATTACAGTAGAGTCTTGCTTATCCAACCTTCACTCATCCAACGTACTGTATTATCCAACAGTCTGCCTCCAGCCCAGATCAGCAGCTGCTTCAATAAATTGCAATGTTTTGGTGCTAAGTTCATAAATACAGCAATGACTACATAGCGTTACCGTGTATTAAACAGCTTTTTCTGTAGATTTGTTGTAAAACATGATGTTTTGGTGCTTAATTTGTAAAACCATAATGTTTACTGGCCCTTGTCTAATTGCTTTCTTTTCAGAGAAAGCATTCAAACTTCAGGGTGCGTCTATATTGTAGAACTAATGCAGTTTGACAGTGCTTTAGCTGCCATGCCTCAATGCTATGGAATCATGGGAGTTCTAATTTGCTTAGGCACCAGAAATGGCTATGATAATAGTAATAATAATGATAATAAGAAGCCTTTATTTGTATTCTGCCTTATCTTTCCAAGGGGACTAAAGACTTTGTAAAACGGCACCTTCTGATTCGATATAATTGGGCCATGGCAGTTAAAGTGGTGTCAAAATGTCCTAATTCAGTGTAGGTGCAGCATTAATGGGCACATCAGTCAGCAAGTTTAGCGTGCGTTTTATTTTCCATCTTAGACAAGAAAACAGCAATAAGAAACATCAGACTCTACTGAGAAAGAACTAAATCCAGTGCCACCTACTGACTAAACTACACAATGATTAACAAGAAGTTTAAATACACAGTACATGTTGAATATCCCTCATCTGAAATGCTTGGAAGCAGAAGCTTTTTTGGATTTTGGATTTGTTTGGATTTTGAAATTCCTGTATTTGCAAATACATATATAATTTGAAATGATGGGACCCAAATCTAAACATGAAATTCATTTATGTTTCACATACACCCAGATAAACAATCTAAAACTAATTTTATACAAAGTTTTAAATAATTTTGTGCATGAAACAAATTTTGTCTACACTGAACCATCAGAAAACAAAGATGACACTATTTCAGACACTCATGTGGACAAGTTTGGATTCTGAAGTATTTCAGATTTCAGAATGCTGGATAAAGGATGCTCAGTTTGTATAATGTCTATGCATTGGACTCAGCTGTAACCTAGTCCATATATAATATATGCAATAATAAATGCCTCATTATAACAAGCTTCTAATTAAGGGGGTAGATAGGACCCAATCGGGATGAAATGTTGCAGCTCAGAGCAATTCTTATTCTTTAGTGAAGGGGGGAAGCTAACCCAGAGCAGTAAAGTGAACCCATCCAAATGAAGATTATAGTTACAGCATGTTAGTACTTGATAACTAAACAGGCATCTTTTCATTTGTGCTTCAGCAATAGCAAAGCTGAACTTCTTAGATCTCACCCAGACCTGCCACGGAAAAGGAAAGGTAAGAACTTCAATTGTTAGTAGCAACTTTCCATTTTAATTCTCAGTCTACAGGAAGCAAACACAGCCTTTAAAAGGAACCTTTTGTCCAAGCCATGTGCCAGCACATTAACAATGTGACTCTGGAAGATGAACGGGAAATATTTCCACTGCTTAAACTGGGCAGCACAACAGTGCCGAAAGATTAATGGTGTTTGCATTTATCTGAGACAAATATATTGCCCCAAGAGAGAAGGAAGCCCCATAATATAATAATGCCTCATCACTTTGCACAAATAGTTCTCATTTTTCTTGCTTGAGATGAGTTTCAGACATTTCAAGCAGGTGCTTAATACAGAAACTCTGAAAGGCATAGTACTGGAGCTTAGTTGGTGGGTTGTATGGGAAAATGTCCCTATGGATTTACTGTATTTTATGTTATTAGTAAGCAAGTAATTCAGATGCCAAAGATAATGAGATAAGAGAGAACAACCACCCTCCATAATCATTACATTAAAATTGGTTGTTCTATCATCACAAAAAACATGGTCCAGCACCCCTGCAGAGGCTGAACCCCAGTGAGTCTAAACCTGACCAGGTAGTAATCGGTCCATGACAAAGATACTACAAAAAGTTCCTCCACAATACCGTCACAATCATCCCATCCTGAATAAAAGACCTGATCTAACGTTTGTCCAGCACTATGAATGGGGCCTAAAGTCATTTGGGACAGCCCCATGGTTGTCATGTAGACCATGGAGTCCTGAGCTACTCCCAACAGAGTAGCCATTGGGACTTCAACACCAGGCCCGATACCACTCCAACTAGCTCAGGCAGAGGGACTATTGAGCAACGGGATGGCTGGTGAACCAACAGAATCCTAGATCTGTCCCGGCCACTCACCCTGAGGACACACTCAAAAGTGGACGACTGTGGGATGGAACACCTGGTCAGGTGGATGGAATCCCTGTAAAACAGTGGTTGCACCCCAGGTGTTTTGGCCTACAACTCCCAAAAATCCCAGCCAGTTTACCAGCAGTTAGGATTTCTGGGAGTTGAAGGCCAAAACATCTGGACACCCATACGTTGAGAATTGCGACTCTTCCTCCCTGCCACCGGGTCTTGCCTGCTGCTGCACACAGAAACCTGGTTGGGAGAGATTTACTGCCCCACTTCAACCAGGCCAACATGCTCATCCAAGATTAGATCTTAGATGGCTGTTGTTTTTCCATTCACCAATCTGCAGTGAATGGGGTCTGTCAACTTGGTTACCCAGAATATTTGTGGGAGGAGGTGTTCCAGGGACTGCAAGATTTCTCTCACAAACCAGGCTGTCTCCTCCTCCCGCATCTCCTACAGCTCTGAAAAACAGGATGGCATGACCACAGCCCCCCCGAGACCCCATTCACTGCAGCACGTAAAATAAGCAGTGATGCTTCTGGTGCAGCAACCAAGCAGTGGTCAAGGTAATCAACAAGCATTCCTATAAATCTAGCATGGTGATGAGGCTTATGTGTTATATTCCAGGCCTGAACAATGACATTGCAGATTTTGGGGGTTTTGGGGGGGGGGTGTGTGTTTTGTTTTGTTTTCAGTACAGAAGCACACCCAGTCAACATCCCAGAGAAGCTCTGGAATCCTGGAGACACAACATATGGCAAGGATTTATGAAGGCTGTGGCATCTGCTACAATGAAGGCATACAGGGTGATGCCTAGATTGACCAAATTCAGAATGGATGCAGGATACGGGAGAGATTGGCCAGTGACAAAGTGCTTCATTACCTGGTCTTAAAACTTCTTAAAACCTAGCTTATATGGATGTTGGCCCATTCCGTGAACCCATCTCCTTTTTAACAAGGCAGGCAATTTCAGTGACCCATATGGAGCATTTACAGTTTGAAAAGTGGTCAAAAACTGGGGAAAGCAGTTACCTCAAGAGGATTGTTGAACTGCTTAGAATAATCTGTGACTCCAGCTATAAGGTTGTTTTCAGCTGCATTTACTATAGCGTTTTTCAGTGCCCTTTGGATCAGGGAACTAGTGACAGACTAAAAAAGACATATCAAGGATGTTTGAGGATGTTTCATTCTGGGATGAGGGACTCACCATCAGAATTAAAAGATCAACTGGGGAGGGGCACCCGTGTTTCTATGCATGGTCTAAAAACAGGAAACTTGTGGTGTTGTCCCCCCTTCGGGACCCTTTTACAAAATAGGGGGTCTTCACCAGGCTTGCTGTTTGTCCACCAGGATGGAACCCAGCTGTCCATATACCAATTCATTGCTATTTATCAACAGGCACCTAGCCTAGAGTGACATTGCACTACACTTCTTATTGCCCCTTGCCATCATGGCTTGGTTGTGCCATCTGGAGGCTCCTTCCAGATGGCACAGATCAGCAGGGGGGCTGTGTGGTATTGCAATCCAGGACCCATGTGTGTCTGCCAAACACATTTCAACTGTAACCAATAAACAAGTTGTAGCCTTTGTTATCCCAACCTGTATGTCTTCTGTGTCCTGTGTTCAGGTTGAGAGTTGTTGCAAATGCTGACAAAATCATGTAATAATTTGCAATGAAGTCCAAGCACTTCCAAATGTGAATCGTTTAACAAAAAGTTAACAAAAGTCTTCCTCTCTCCTTAGGGAGGCATAGAAAAAAACCTAATGTGATATATTGAAACTATTTTTGAATTATTGAGCACAGTTCTGATCCAACTCAGACTCCAGTTTTGAGGATATGGTAGAGGCCAATTATTCCGTAATTCTAAAAATATCTCCCTATTTTGCCTTCTTTCAAGCAAAGTTTTTTTTAAAAAACAGTTTGAGCTCCTTATCCATGGACTCAATATCCATAGTTTCACTTACCTGAGCTCAAAATCTACTCCCTCCTGGAAGTGTTTGTGGGCTTCTCTAGGTCCTCTAATCCAATTATATGGTATGTATTAGACCCAAATACAAACATATAGAACTTGCTATTCTCTGTGGTTTCAGGTATCAGAGATCTTGGAACGTTTTCCCAGTGGATCCAGAGGATGTACTGTACTTTTAAGACAACTTGGTATAAATAAGCAGTGATAGGATGATGTTCTAGGTTCTGTAATATCATCCTACTGCTGATCAATTAGGAATGACTTTAGCAAGGGATGATTTTAGGTCACATGATTACTGCTTTACTTGGGCAGCAATATATTCTTCCTTGGGAACCCTGAAAAAATAATGCACTTATTGATTGGATGGAGTTGTACCTCCTTAGAACTCCCGTAATGCTCTCACAGTGAATATAACAATTTCAGGATAGGATTTAGGTGTTCATTTCAGCGCATGTGGACTTAATTTGCATGACCCTTATTTCATTCCTGCTCTGATTCTGGGGAGAAAGAATCATGGAGAGTGGACCCAGAATTTGTAAATGTATATGCCGATATCTAATCCTGAATGAATTGGAACACTAAGGTTTCACATTTGAATGATATTTTAAAGTAACTGTTTTATTTAAACTGTACGTTAGAATTATCCTTAGAACTGGGCTAGAAGAAGACTTTATTCCTATATCTTGTTCTCTTAAATTCTCACTTGTCCGAGCTATTCTCCATTTTTTAAAAAAAGTAGTGTTATAAAATTTCCTCCAGGAAAATTTATGACACTACTACAGGAAGAAAATTCTGAGAGTGCCTTGGTCTGCAAGAAGATCAAACCAGTCCATACTCCAGAAAATAAAGCCCGACTGCTCACTGGAGGGAAGAATATTAGAGGCAAAGTTGAAGTACTTTGGCCACATTATGAGAAGACAGGAAAGCTTGGAGAAGACAATGATGCTGGGGAAAATGGAAGGAAAAAGGAAGGGAGCTCTGGCATGGGCTGGTCCATGAAGTCATGAAGAGTCAAAAGTGGCTCAATGAATAAACAAGAAGTGTTATAAAATCAGCAAAGTGGAAATCGACAAAGTGTAGGCAAATAACATTTATTGTATACTCCAATAAACACAGCTTTATGCCAAGAGCACATTTAAAGCTAGTGTGTGGAAATTTCTCATATAGATACACATTACGTTATTATGGCTTTTACACAACAACACATCTAAAGCTGATGTGTATGCTTAAACTCAGCTTCTAAAGAATGATCCATAGGATACCAATTACAACATTGATTGGCTAGAGGTCCTGCTACCAGTTTAGCTGACCTGTCTTTTGTAGTTCATCTTGCTAAATTTTAATTTCCTCAGACTGATTGTGCATCACATCTGTAAATGGAACAAAGGAAAGTCAATCATAACTCAGAACACTTGCACGTACTAGTTGTTCTTCCCTTATCATGTTCTGTTTTCTATCTGTACTATTTTCATTGATCCAAAGGATACCAATTATAACATCCCGGTTGGCTAGAAATCCTGCGACCAGTTTAATTGACCTGTCTTTCACAGTTCATCTTGCTGAATCTTAATTTCCTTGCATTGATTGTGGACCACATCTGCAAATGGAACAAAACAAAGTGGATTGTAACTCACACTTGCATTCTTTATTATTTTCTGTCTCTATCTACAGTATACTACTATTTTCAATCACTAATACCCAATTCAAACGGTTATGGGAAAGGTTTTGCTTAATTGGGCTGAAAGCAGTCTATCCTTGTGTCAGGTACCCATACTTCAAGTTTGCTGAAAACAAAAACATGCTCTGCTGGTCCATTTTTGATCTCTGTTAAAACAACTTCAGCACATTTTGTTGTAAGTCAGATGCAAGTCTACATCATTCTGCCAGAAGATATTCTCACATCTGGCTTGGAAGTATAGCTCCAAGGACATAAATAGAAGGCTAAGACTAATGGATGTGAATAGATTTATTATTCTGGTGATTATGTAACCAGTGGGACTAAAGAGAAGCTGTTTAGATTCTTTCCCCTCATTAATGCAAGGCAACAAATAATGTTTGGAGGTAATTTGCTTCCTATGCACATATAAAATAATAATAATAATATAGTTCTAGACTGCCCTCTCTTTCCAGATTGACTCAGGGCGATTAAAAATCACAGACTAACATGGTATCATATGTTGTATTTCTTTTCCACACAACACTGCATTCCTGCATATATAGTTTTCTTACATTTCATTGAAATGTACAATATGGTAAATATTCATAATGTGCCATTTTCCTACATGGATACAAACATTCTTCTTAAGCAAAGATACCCTACACTCACAATCCCTTGAGTTCAGACATCACACTTTTTAAATGGCACAAAAAACTAACCATAATTAGAAAACAACTGCCATGTTCAGGTGTAAAGTTGGTGACTGGCTGCCTGTCCAATTCCGGGCTCAATTCAAAGTGCTGGTTTTGACCTTTAAAGCTCTATACGGTTCTGGCCCAGCTTACTTGTCCGAACGCATCTGCCGCTACGTCCCACCTCGTACTTTAAGATCATCCGGGGAGGCCCTGCTCTCGCTCCCGCCGGCTTCCCAGGTGCGGCTGGTGGGGACGAGGGAGAGGGCCTTCTCGGTGGTGGCTCCCCGTCTGTGGAATGCGCTCCCTAGCGACATACGATCAATTCCATCCCTCCTGACATTCAGGACAAAAGTGAAAGCCTGGATGTGGGACCAGGCGTTCGCATAGTAGCACAGAACAGCACTTTAGTAGTTTTAATGGAAAGTTGGTGAATAGGGCTCAATGCTTTTATGGACAGAACACTGTTTTTAACATAGGTGAATGCATAGGATGTGTGAATATAATTGTATTTTAATGTATTTTAGTGTTGAATGCTGGAGGGTTTTATATTGTGTTTTTATACTGCGATTGTGATGTAGGCATCAAATTGTGCCTTTTGGAAGCCTTTCTGAGTCCCCCCTCGGGGGTTGAGAAGAGCGGGGTAAAATGCCGTAAATAAATAAATAAGTTTTCCTAATCCATCTGAGCCAGTCAGGATTATGTCATCGCCAGTGCACAGGTGGAGAAATAGAGTAACACATTATGTAAATGTTCAGTATCTCCCAAGCAGCTCAACAGCCTCAAGGGAAAAACAAGCCCTACATTTCCTGACAAGTTAATTTTAAGCTTTTTTAAAGGCAATTGTCCTGTTCATCTGCAGTAGCTACTTTGACATAAAATATAAAAAGGCATATTCACAATGCCTTCTAGGTCATTGAACAGAAGGTATACAGACATTTTGCTTGCCTGAAAACACCTCTGCACATAGAAAGCTCTTGTGTCAAATGAAAATCTTTTCACAAACCCATAAGCAATGACAATTTGAATTGGAGGAGCTTTCAAACAAAATATGTATTGTTCATTTGGAGGAGGAACAGTCACAATTAATGGCTGTGCCATGTGTTCCCACTAGCATATGAAAGTATAGGTTGCTTACCTGTAACCGTGTTTCTTCGAGTGTAAGTCTGTGAAATTCGCACAGCTGGGCTTACTTCCGCGCCTGCACATTAATCTCGGACATACTAGCTAAAAATAATGAACTTTGCATAGGCCCCGCCCACCCTATACAGCCCCCTGGTAGAGCTACCTATTCAGTTCCTTGCCGCCGACAGCAGCAGAAAACCAAGGCATGACAATCAGAGGGGAGGACGGGCGGGTTCTGTGCGAATTTCACAGACTTACTCTCAAAGAAACACGGTTACAGGTAAGCAACCTATACTTCTTCTTCGTGTAGTCTGTGAAATGCGCACAACTGGGTGAGTTAACAAGCTTACGTACCTGGAGGTGGGTCATGCCACACAGGAGAACAAAACAGCTCTGCCAAAGGCAGCATCTTTCTTCGCGAGGACGTCTAGCTTGTAGTGGGCCGCAAACGTAGAAGGAGTCACCCAGGTGGCAGCCTTACAAATTTGATCAACAGGTACACCCCGCAAAAACGCTTGGGATGTAGAAACTGCCCTAGTAGAATGGGCTTTAACACCAACAGGTAATTCTTTTTTGGCTAACTGGTAGGCCAACCGGATTGCCAAGACTATCCATGAGGCCAAACGTTGGGAGGTAAGAGGTAAGCCCAAGGAGTCTTTCCTATATTTAAGGAAAAGTCTGGTGGATTTTCTATAGGGGGCTGTTCTATGTAAATAAAAGGATAGAGCTCTTTTAACGTCAAGGGAGTGAAGAGCAATTTCCAAAGGGGAGGAGGGGTTGGGAAAGAATGCTGGAAGGGTAATGTCTTGAGACATGTGAAACTGGGAAACAACTTTTGGGAGAAAGGTGACATCCGTGCGAAGGACAACTTTGTCCTCATGAAAACGGATGAAGGGGGGATCAGAGCAGAGCGCTGTGATTTCGCTAGCCCTTCTGGCTGAAGTAATGGCCACAAGGAAGGCTGTCTTCCAGGATAAGTGGAAAATATGGGAAGTTGACATGGGCTTAAAGGGCGGCTTGGAAAGTTGGGATAAAACCAATTCGAGGCTCCAGGATGGGGGGGGGGAGATAGGAGGATGAGCCTTCCTATATCCTTTAAGAAATGTAGCCACTAACAGGTCTTGGAAGAGGGAAGGGACTCCATATTTTTTTCTGTAGTGAGACAGAGCTGCAACGTAACATTTTAAAGAGGAAAGAGTAAAACCTTTCGTGGAAAGGTCCACCAGGAAATCCAAAACAGCAGAAGTAGGTGCCGACCGTGGCAAATGGCCCAGTGGCTGTATAAATTTTAGGAATTTAGTCCACTTGTAAGCATAAGCTTTATTAGTGGAAACTTTTTGGGCAGCCTGCATTATGAGGCGGACGGGTTCAGAAAGGTGGGAGATGGTTTGATCCTCCACGCTGTGAGGTGGAGAGAGAGAAGGTCCGGGTGTAGGACGAGGCCCTGTTGGAGGGAGAGTAAGTCCGGAGCGAGAGGAAGGCAAAGGAAGACCCCCTTGGATGTCCGGAGGAGAGGGGTGAACCATGGTTGGCGAGGCCACCACGGGGCTATGAGGATGCAGTCCGAATTGACTGCAATCAGTTTGGTGACTACTCTGGAGAGCAAGGGAAGGGGGGGAAGGCGTAGACAAGGCCTGGTGACCACTGGTAAAGGAAGGCGTCTTCTAAGCAATCTGGGGATGCGAGAGGGTGGAGTCTCGCGCAAAAAGGTTTGCACTGAGTGTTGAGGTGTGATGCAAATAGGTCTATCTGAGGAGACCCCCAGCGTCTGACTAGTTTTAGAAACTGCTGGGGATTGAGTTGCCACTCGTGTGTCGTGGAAGGAGACCTGCTCAGGGAGTCCGCTAGGGTGTTGTCTTGACCTGGAAGATGAATTGCTATGAGGAAGGTGTTGTGTTGAATACACCACTCCCAGATCCGAAGTGAGATTGGGAGTAGGGTGTAGGAATAGGTGCCTCCTTGTTTGTTGATGTAATATTTGACCGAGGTGTTTTCCGTGAGGACCTGAATGTTGTGGTTGGAGACTATGGCTACAAAGGACTTGAGGGCCTTTTCCACCGCTGTTAGTTCTAGGGCATTGATGTGGAGTTGTTTCTCCTGGCGAGACCAGCGTCTGCTGATGGTGAGGCTCTGGAGGTGAGCGCCCCAGCCCGTGGAGGAGGCATCTGTCGTCAGCGACAGTGACGGCTGAGGAGAGGTGAAGGGGAGGCCCAAACACACATTGGATCTGCTTGTCCACCATGAGAGGGAATGGAGGACGGAGGCAGGGGGGTGGAGGTCCATGGTCTGGTTGTCCAGACCGGGTTGAAATACGGTGAGGAACCAGGATTGAAGTGGCCGGAGGCGGGCAAACTGAGTAATGTTTGTGGTGGAGGCCATGTGACCAAGGATTGATTGGATAGACCATGCAGAGCAGTGGCGGAGGGACTGGACGCTGCGGATAGAGTGACGGAGGTTGAGGAAACGATCCCCCGGGAGGTAGGCCCTCTGGGATGTGGAGTCCAACACTGCACCTATGAATTGGACAGTTTGAGAGGGTAGAAGGTGTGACTTTTCCCGGTTGACTATCAGACCCAGATTCTGAAAAAGAGACAAAGTAAAATTGATGTCAGCGGATAATTGGTTATATGACAAAGAGCAGAAAAGCCAGTCATCCAGGTAAGGGAACACAGTGATGCCCTGCTGGCGTAGGTGGGAAGCGACCACCGCCATACACTTCGTAAAAGTCCTTGGGGCTGTGGAGAGGCCAAATGGAAGGACATTAAAGGAGTAGGGGGAGTCGTCAACCATGAAGGTAAGGTACTTCCTGTGGAAGTGTCTAATAGAAATGTGAAAATAGGCATCCTTAAGGTCAATGGTAGCCATCCATGCTCCCTTCGGAATGAAAGGGAGGATGGAGGGGAGAGTGACCATCCTAAATTTGCGTGGTTTAATGAAACGATTGATTTGTCGGAGGTCTAGTATGGGGCGGAGGCCACCATCCCTCTTGTCTACTAGGAAATATCTGGGAAAAAAGCAACATTGAACTAGGTGGGATGGAGTATGAGATATGGCTCCTTTAGAAAGGAGGGAGTGAATCTCTTCCAGCAAGGCAGGGGATGCCTGGGTAGAAAGGGGTTTCCCTGGAGGTGGTAGGGATTCAAATTCTATGGCATAACCCCAGTGAACAATGTCCAGAACCCACTTATCAGTGGTAATGGATCGCCAGGCTGGGAGGAAAGGCTGAAGCCTATCAAGATATGAGCTAGAAACGACACCCCCTATTACCTGGGGTTTTGGGTCCTCGATATTGACCCCTGAATGGTGAGCCTGGGCGCTTGAATCCTGAAGAGGGGAACTGTGGCCGTTGTCCTCCTCTAGAGGGAAAGGAGTTGTAGTACCACCGAAAGGATTGGGGGTAATGGTAGTACGGGCGCCACCTTTGTCTGTAAGGTGGTAGGATTGGTATGGCTGTTGACCATATTTATTGAGTGTTTGCTTCATCTTATGTGAGTGCTCCAATTGGGAGTCTGTCTCAGGATTAAACAGGCCTGCTTCATTCATAGGTAAATTATGAGTGAGCGTTGATTGGGAGACAAGGCTACGGATCTTAACCAGGCATGCCTTCTAAGAGCAACTGATCCAGCAATAAGTTTGCCTGCGGAGTCTGCACCATGCTTAGCCAAGTCTTTTTGAGAATTTGCCAAGGTAAGAGCCTCCTGGTGGAAGGCCTTAGCCATGGGTTGGTCAGTCGCAGGAAGGAGGTCCAAATATGGGCCTATTTTGTTCCACAAATATGACTGATACACACTCATATATACTCCATAATGGGCCATTCTGCCGAAAAGGCACGCTGAAGCATAAAATTTTCTTGCCATGGTGTCAAGCTTGTTCCCTTCTTTGTCAGAAGGGGCAGCCTGGTTGTTTTGGATTGGCTTAGGTTGAGCATCTGTCACTATAGAGTTCACCTTAGGGAGTTTAGCCAGCCATGGCGTGGCAGAAAGGTCAATATGATAGAGGTTTTCAGCCCTTTTGGAGGTGCTTGGGACAGTTGCCGGGGCAACTCCTGTAACCTTAAGAAGTTTAATAAGATAGGGAATGGTAGGAAGCATAGTAGATTGCTGTGGCTGTTGTTCAGCTGATGTGAAGTAAGGATCTTGTACTACATCATCAGATTGAGGGGGCTGGATATTGAGGGATCTGGCTAGCCTGATTAGAAGTGCAGAAAAGTTCTTAAAATCCTCTAGTTGTTGAGGATCAGCCTCAGGATCAGGTGGGGGGGGGGCACCGGGGTAGCATCAGAGGAGGATTGGAGTTCAATGTTATCATCTGGGGAAGGGGAGGGGGAATGGAGAGGAGAGGCAGGAGTGGGATGCGGGGCCTGAGGAGGAGGTGGTGGAGGGGGGGAGCAGCCACGGATGCCGAGGGATAGGGATAAGGGGGCCACGGAGGCCGATACGGATCCGGGGAGGAGGATAGATGATAGGGATCCGGAGGATAAAAGGAGGGATAGTAAGGAAAGGGGGGGGGGGTAGGGCAGAGGGTAGTCAAAGTGTCTGTATCCATGATCTTGGGAGCGGTTGCAGTGGCGGGGAGCCTCCTTGAGGGGGCTGCGTGGCCGAGGGCGCTCCTGGAGCATCAACGAACGCTGCTCTAACTGGCGCCTGGGCAATCTTGCCGATCGCGAGGCGCGCGCCTCTGTAGGGAGAGGCGCTTTGGTCTCCGGGGAGGGCGAGCGAGGGGAGAGCGCCTGGGCGAGAGGTGGGGAAGGCAGGGAGTCAGGGAAGCCTTCCTCGGTAACGGGAGCGAGGAGATGGCTGGGGAGAAGCTGGGGGGATTTTCCACCCCAAGAAAATCTTCATCAGCTTGAATGAGCTGCAAGGGCTCGGCTGGAAGAACAGGCATGCAAGGACTTGAGGGCTGGGAACCAACAAGGAGCCTTGGTTGTTTTTGAGCCTGACTCTCTTTAGATTTTGATGGAAAAGAGTGTTTAGAGGTTTTTTGCTTTTTTCGCGGTGGCTCAGTGACGTCATCAGTGGCCAGAGCGCAAGGCATATCCTCCTCCGAGGGGTGAGCGGAGTGCTCGGTAATGGAGGGGAGTTTGGAGAGATCTAGCCTCTTCGGAGGCTAAAGCCTGCATGTAAAGCGAGGCTTTGAGTCTGAAATCTCTGCTTTTCTGGGCTCTAGCAGAGAAAGACTTGCATATTTTACAGGCTTGGGGAATGTGGGCTTCCCCAAGACAGAGGAGGCACTTAGGAGTGCTTATCCTCTTCGGAGAGAGATGCTCCACAAGCAGAGCATTTTTTAAAAGAGAGAGAGGTCATCTTATCTGTCTTCAGGGCTGAAGAGAAGAATAGTCAAGGCAATCCGTGGTCTTATGCAAAATCGAAAGGAAGGAGCAGTATGTGCGGAGATGCTTCGCTGGCGAGCGGAAAAAGGAACTGAATAGATAGCTCTACCAGGGGGCTGTATAGGGTGGGCGGGGCCTATGCAAATTTCATTATTTTTAGCTAGTATGTCTGAGATTAATGCACAGGCGCGGAAGTAAACCCAGTTGTGCGCATTTCACAGACTACATGAAGAAGAATCAGCTCTTTGGTGCACCTGATTATAGAATGAATGCAGTTTGACACCTCTTTTAATTGCTATGGCTCAATGCTAGGGAACCTGGGAATTGCAGTTTGGTAAGGCCCCAGCACCCTTTGGCAGAGAAACAACCATGATTCAATAGAATGGCATACTGCAGGGGTAAAGTGATGTCATACTTCATTAATTCTTCAGTGTACAGTAGATTCAACCTTAGCACAGCTGTTAAATCAGCAGCTAAAAGATCTATCAACCAAAAGGTTGCAAGTTCGAACCCTGGGTTGGCGTGGGCAGCCAACCGTCAGACCTGCCCACTGTTTACCTAAGCAGTTTGAAAATTGCTTTAGCTGTAATTAGATAAATTAGGTACCGCTAAAAAGCAGGGAAGGTTTTTACAATGTCGTAAAGAAAAAGATCAGAAAATGCTGGAATGAGGTAGTCCCGACAGCTCTTCATCATAGAGGATGAGGCAACAGCACCCCCTGTGGCACGACACAAAAGCCTCCTTCTGTTCTGTGTACTGTGTACGTCTATACAAATGGCATTGAATGTTTGCCGTATATGTGTACTTGTGATCCGCCCTGAGTCCCCTTCGGGGTGAGAAGGGCGGAATATAAATAAAGTGTTGTTATTATTGAGGAAATTCTGAAGCCACGTTGGAAATAGGTAGCCAGTACTTCCTCTTAGAGCTGTTGTGATCCAGCTTCTGCTTCTACAAATGTCTTACTTTCCACTGCACTGAAGATCTCCACTGCAAGCCTGTTGTCTTCTTTGGTGTTAACAGGTTTTGCAGACAGACTTATGTGTTCACTCTCCAAGTCCTGCAGGTTTTGGTGCAACTCAGAATTCCGAGTCTCTGACTGCTGCAAGGAAAACAACAGCCCAAAGAGCAAAGGGGTGGTTAGCAAAATAAATGAGTTTGTGTGGCTCCTCCTTATTGGTCTATACACACACACACACACACACACACACACACATTTGAAAAGAGTAAGCCATTTAATCTCTTTATTTTTAAAACGGGCTGATTCAATGCCTTAAAAAAGAAAAAATGCCAACTGCCATAATGAAGATTTGAGCTGATTCTTTAAATGTGCCTCTGAGTGCTGCATCACACTTATTGCTGATTTGCCTCCAAACACTATCTTAACTTTTTTTTTAAAGGTTTTAAAGTGGCACATTTCAATTAGTAGTTGTCTTGCTTACGATGTGGGCATGTCCAGCTCCTTTGGGCACATGGAGAGAAGGAAAAGAGGGTGGAAACATTTTAAATATAGGGAGGGAGCTGGATCACAACAACTCTAGGAGAAAGTACTGGCCACCTGTTTCCAACATGGCTTCAGAATTTCCTTTGATCACAATTCACACAATGATGAAATGTATCAGGTTTTTTAAAAAGAAATCTCACATTTCATCTAGGGAGAAGTCACTCCAGAATACTGCAGAAAAATAGTTGAAGCAGCACAAAACTTTTGATTGGTAGAAAAGCAACTGAATTTGAAAAAAGAGGGTTGCACAGTAATATCATATTTATTCCTCTTACTGCTTCATCACACTAGAGAGAAAAATTCCACTTAAAATCTGGTTTCTGCCTCCTGTTTCTGCTGTTAAAGGCTCCTCTCTAAGCTACAAACCTTAGAATTCTGAAGGAGGCAGAAACCGGATTTTAAGTGGATTTTTTTCTCTAGTGTTTGCTCCATCTGGACCAGTCCACAAAATTACATTTTCAGAGATGAAAGCCGGACATAATATGATTCCAGAACAGTGGTTCTCAACCTGTGGGTCCCCAGATGTTTTGCCCTTCAACTCCAGAAATCCTAACAGAAACCGAATTTAGATCGATTGGTTCCCTCCAGTTACCGCCCGGTTTCGAATCTTTTGTTCCTGGGTAAGGTGATTGAGAGCGGAGCAGCTGCAGCAATTTCTAAATGACACAGCTGGTCTAGACCCCTTCCAGTTCAACTTCCATACGGGGCATGGGACGGAGACTGTGTTGGTCGTCATCTTGGATCAACTTCGGTGCCAGCTTGATAAGGACGATTCAGCACTGCTTGTGTTATTGGACCTCACAGCACCATTTGATACGGTTGATTACAATATTTTGACCCACTGCCTTGCCGTTGTTGGAGTCAGCAACAGCCTTATCTTGGTTGTCGTCCTTTCTTCACAACCGGGGGCAGTGAGTGGAAAGGGGAGGCTTGGTTTCAGAGAGATCCCCACTAAACAGTGGGATTCCTCAAGGGGTTATCCTCTCCCCTTTGTTATTTAACATCTACATGCAACCACTTGCTCAGCTGGTTCGAAGTTTCGAGCTGGAATGTTATCAGCACGCTGACACCCAGCTCATTCTGAGGATGGAAGGCCGCCTAGACTCCATACCCACAAATTTCCATCAGTGCCTTGAAGCTGTTACTGGATGGCTGCGTGCCAGCAGGTTGAGGGTGAATCCAGCAAAGACGGAGATCTTGTGGTTGGGTCACCCGGACAGTGGGATAGTCCAGCTGCCTACCCTGGATGGCGAGGCACTACGCCAGTCACCTTTAGTAAAGAGTCTAGGAGTCCTTCTGGACCCTTTGCTGGCAATGGAGGCCCAGGTCTCTGTGGTCAGCAAAACTGCCTTTTTCCACCTCCGGAGGCTAGATGGCCGGCGTCCTATCTGGCCAGGGACGATCTGGCCACAGTGATCCAGGCCACGGTCATCTCAAGACAAGACTACTGTAACACCCTTTACATCGGCCTACCTTTGTCCGTGATCCAGAAACTTAAGCTCGTCCTGAATGCTTCTGTTCGACTTCTCACAGGGGCTCCAATGAGATGTCATATATAACACCTATTTTACAGCAGCTCCACTGGCTACCGATAGAGCACCAGATCACCTTAAAGGTGATGGTACTAACCTTCAAGGCCTTGTATGATCCAGGGCCGGTGTATCTGAGAGACCGTCTCACCCCCTACCAGCCCCAGAGATCACTCCGTTCAGAGGACTTAAACTTACTGGAAGTACCCAGTTTTAAAACCATTCGCCTAACATCTACTAGACGTAGAGCTTTCTCCGCTGTGGCTCCATCACTCTGGAATGCTTTGCCTGCCGAAGTCCATGCCCTGCAGGATCTGCCTACCTTCTGCAGGGCTTGTAAAACCCATCTGTTCCGGCTGGCATTTGAATGTTGAATTTTTAAAATTCCGTGTATAATTGTTTTAATTTGTGAGCCGCTCTGAGCCCTCGGGGAGTGGCGGCATACAAGAACGAATAATAAATAAACAGCTGGTAAACTGGCTGGGATTTCTGGGATTTTTAGGCCAAAACACCTGGGGACCCAAAGGATGGGAACCACTATTCCAGAAGATAACAGGTTTTCTGATCTGCATTAAACATTTGAACAATCATTTTAAAAAATATTTTGCAAGGGGAAATTGGCCTTTTTTTTTAACCCCTGTAGGGTTTAAAGTCAGCAATTGTGTTCTGGTAAATTGTTTACTTTGAAACTGATTTTGGAGCCAGAGCCTGACCTTAAAACATATATCTATGACTTGGGCTATGACTTCGGATCTTGTATGGCATAAATTAGTTTATTTTAATGTATTGAGATGCTATGATTTTAATGTTTACTTATTTTAATGTATGTGTATATTATATTTTTATGTTTCTGCTTATATGGCATATTATTGCCATTTTGGAAGCCACTCTGAGTAGTCTTTGGGGTGAGACAGAGTGAGGTAAAATATAGTAAATAAAATAATAAATAAATGTCTAGATCAGGGGGCAAAATCATTGTTTCTGAACTACTTCTAAAAACAAAAAATGCAACAGAATTTACAGGCAATGCACCCACATTGGTATCATCACATAGAGCTTAAAAACAAGTGGTTTGATTTGTGAAAAGTTTTTTTATAGTTGCTAAAGCAATTAGATCAATGTGGAGTCACATCCTGAAATGGAAGACAGTTCACATAATGATGGCTATAAGAAATTATCCTGATCCTTTGTGGTCTCCCATTTATTACTACAGCACCATTAGCTTTCAAAGATATACCCGAAGGAAGTATCTATGCTTCTGGGTCAGAATAGTTGAACAATTTTAAACTCCTGTTAGACCATATTGCTCAGGGTGAGGATTATTAACATGAGAGACCAGGAATGGAAAACAATAGATGGTGTGAGTGCTATTTTTCCTAAAATTCTCTCCCCACATTTTGATAATGTTATCTTCCTTAGAAATTGACAGAAAGGTCATGTCTGATTTATTTTGGAGTCCCAAATTTGCATGTGTGGGTTCCCCTAAAATGATCTGTTTTGGACAAAACTTTAGAGGGGAGGTGCTGGGGACCAACAATCTGGTAGACCATATGTAGCCTAAAGGCCATGTAATTTCTACCATGGTTTAAGCTTATTAATCTTGATGTTAGACACTGCACCTAATTTAAATTCTGTTTTTGAGTATTTGGGCTGAATCCTGGTTTTTGAATATTTGGGCTGAATCCTGGCTGCTCTGCATATTCTAAATAACTCCCAGAATACCTTATCATTGGCTAATGCTGGTTGGGTATCTGGTGTTTGGACCAAACAACCAAAGTGCCAAGTGCCTTTCAATGTAGAACAGCCTTATATGAGATTGCTTGCATGAAAAACAAAAAAGAATCTCGGACATAATCCTACAGAGAGATATAAGGAATTTACCTGAAGTTTGTTTTCCAAGATGTAAAGCTTATTTTCTTGTTCAGCATGCTTGCCAGGGTGGTGGCTCCAGTCTTGTTTTAATATGCTGCACTGTTCTTTCCAGAGAGTACACTCTTCCTGTACAATAGCTAAGGTTCTCTAGTAGGTGATATGAAAGCCAGACACAAACTTGTTAGAATCAGGACATAAGCAAGTTATTCTCTGGATGATAACTTCTAGAAGCCCCTAGGCCAGTGCTTCTCAACCTATGGGTCCCCAGATATTTTGGCCTTCAACTCCCAGAAATCCTAATTGCTGATAAACTGGGAACCACTGCCCTAGGCAGTATGGCCATTAGACTTCTCCAAATACTGAGCAGAATGTTAGCCATAATTAACACATATGCTTTGTGGAAAGTCGAATAGCCCATTTCTATACCACACATCTTCGTTCTTGTGTCTGCTTGCCTTTATTTAACTATTTAATTCCACTTCCTGGACCATTCCTAAAATTCCTGTAGAGTTGGGCAAGGAGTGTGTGACTAAGAAGAGTTGCAGACACTTCCTCTTTTCAGACTGTCAAAAACACAATGAAGCAGGCTCTGAAGCCATTGAGGAGATATTAACTGTATGATTTCCATTTCTTTGTGACATATGTTTCTTCTAGACAAAGAGCTGTGCAAAACTCTCAAAGTTCAAACACCCTTACCAGCAACTCTTCCTTCACTAGAAGTCTTCTCTAATATTCAGTGTCTCCTAGTTATTAGCTTTTTATATGGTGCCATCCAGTGGAGAAAAAGAAGAGCAAGACTGTAGGATCAAGCTGGAAAATATATCCAGTGTGTTTCTGGATTTGTTTCTCATTTCTTTCAACACTATACTGAGCACTGTTTTGGATCGCAACTAGTAAAGCAGTAAAAAAAAATTCCAAATTTGGGGGCAGAAAACCTGTTAATTCATTGGCAACAGACTAGTGTGGTTTGAATGTGTAGTGATATTGTTTTACTGTGGGCAGACAGTATGCTATCTCCTTTTTATTACGTAATAATAATAAAGAAGTCATCCATAGCAGAGCACCTGATGAACCAACATGGACACAGCATATTATTTGAGAACACAGAAATACTGGACCACTCTAACAACTACCATGTCAGGCTACACAAAGAAGCTACTGGAATCCACAAGCATGTGGACAATTTCAACAGAAAGGAAGAAACCATGAAAATAAACCAAATCTAGCTACTAGTATTGAAAAAACTCTAAAATCAGGACAGCAAATAAAGAGCAATACTTAAAAATCAGGGGAATTCCAGACATGAATCAATCAGGGCCAGCTAACACCTCCCAAGAAAGGATTCCCCCAGGCAGAAACCAGCCAGGCTTTGAAGCTGTGAGACCATTAAATGCTAATCAAGGTAGCCATTTGCAACATTCACACTTGCCTCAAGCAGAAAAGAATTCTTTCTCCCACCCAGGACATTCCACAGATATAGAAACCTCACTTGCCTAGTTTCCAACTGGCCTCACAACCTCTGGGGATGCCTACCATAGATGTGGGCGATATTTCTTGAACATGGCCATATACCCTGGAAAACTCACAACTACTAAGTAATATTTATCATTGGACTGTCTAGGAACATTTGAAATCAATCATTCATAATATAATGAAATAACATTGAGCAACATTATTAACATTATTAACCCACTGCGCCCCCGGTGGCACAGTGGGTTAAACCACTGAGCTGCTCAACTTGTTGACCGAAAGGTCGCAGGTTCGAATCCAGGGAGTAGGGTGAGCTTCCGCTATCAGCCCCAGCTTCTGCCAACCTAGCAGTTCGAAAACAAGCAAATCAATAGATCCATAGGAACTGCTTTGGCAGGAAGGTAACTGTGCTCCATGCAGTCATGTTGGCCACATGACCTTGGAGGGGTGTACCGACAATGCTGACTCTTTGGCTTAGAAATGGAGATGGCACCAAGCTCCAGACACAACTGGACTTAATGTCAGGGGAAAACCTTTACCTTTAACATTATTAAACAGCGGCAGGAGAAATAGTAATATATAATCCAGAACAATTAGAAAATTTTCAGTGCTCAAGAGATTAAAAAAATATTCTTCCAAGGAACATATCAAGAAAATGCAGGCTTTGCGGCATGCCAGATTAATATAGGTCATCAGCAACCTAGGATTCCGTTTCAGAACTTTACAATGCTGTAAACTGATTCAAAGGGTTAATGAATGAATATATTCATGTATTCATTCATTCCACTGCATGGTGTTTTCTTGAGAGCTCGTTTCCTTCAAGAAAAGGGATCTGGGGCTTAGAAAGGATGGCAAAGAGAAGCTCTGAACCAGAGACTCCCTGATTTGTAGCTTAGCCACTCAACCACATTTCTGCAGCAGTGGCACTTTTTCTGTAAATATTATTCCCCGCTGGATATATGCTCCTGTTTTCAGCATGGATAGATTTCTGTGTAGGACACGAAAAACAAATGCTGAGAAGGGAGAAAGAACATTCTCAGTTCCACAGAGTGGAAATCTGCGATTATTAGAAATGATATGTTACTACCAGCAGCAAATCCCAAACCCCCATCTGCTGAGCAACAGGGAACGATAATGCCTCAAGTAGAAAGAAACACAGTGATCTGCTCAAAAAGATATTGATCAATCCTGCTCTGAAAACATACTTTGCTCGTGCTGCTTTCAAGTTTCATCTTCGTGGTTTACTCCATAGGTAAACAAGATATCTCTATGTCATCTGGAGAATAGGAGAAAAAATCTGCCCAGTAGTCTAGTGGCACTCTGGTGAAATCTCATACCTACCTGGACATTCTCAAGTTGTCTTTCTAATTGCAGTTTCTCTTCAAGCAGCTTCTGTAGAGACTCTTTCGTTTTCTGCTGATAGTTCTGTTTTTTATCTTCTAGATCCATAATAACTCTTTGTAAATTCCGCTTTGAATACCTCTAGAGAAAACATCAGGAAATTAGTGAATGATTCCTAGTGTTAATGTATTGAATTCAGACTAATTTAGCTATCATTTACGCTAAAGAGAGCAACATCCAGAGATCTGGAAGCTACATCTACCCTACTACTTCCAACACCAAGATTTTCCCCCCAAAGGTTCTTAGAGTGTTTTTAAGATCATGTTCAACTGTTTTAATTGTTAATTTTAAATTGGTTCAAAATGCTTTTAATTGTATGCTTTGAAATGTTTTAGTGCAGTTAATGGTTTTCATTTCTTTGTAAAATTTAACAATATTGTATTGTCTAACATATAATCTCATTTTGCCCTAATAACAATAACAATGATTTTATCCTTATACTCTGCCACCATCTCCCCAACCTACAAGAGGACAAGCCCACGTTACAAATGAAAATAACATTAAAATCAATCAAATAAAAACATAATGCAATCACAAAATATCATCTTACAACAATAAGGCTGAGATAAAGTTCAAAACTGTGATCAGGCTCAATTAAGTGCAATGATTCCAAAATGGGGCCATTGGAAAGTGTGGAATTCAAGTGAACAGAGGCTGGGGAATACCCTTAGAAAATATTGAGTAACCAATAGGTGAGCCAAGAGTAAAGTGCATAGCTTAGAATAGGAACGAGATAGTTCTCTGGTGAAACTGGCTAATCAAGGCATGACAGAACATCCAAGTTTTTAATTCCTATGGAAGATGGACAAGGAAGGAGCCTGTCTGTTCTCCCTAGGGAGGGAGTTCCAGAGCTGGGGGGCCACCAGAGAAGGCCCTCTCCCTCATCCCCACCAACTGTGCTTGAGACGGTGGTGGAAGTGAGAGGAGAGCCTCCCCGGACAATCTCAGGGTGCGTGCTGATTCATAGAAGAAGATGCAATCGCAAAGATAGGCAGGTCCCAAACCATTTAGGGCTTTGTAGGTGATAACCTGCAGCCTGAATTGGGACCGGAAACTTACTGGAAGCCAGTGGAGCTGTTTAAACAGGAGGGTTGATCATTCCCTGTAACTAACTCCCATTAGTAACCTGGCTACCAATCTTTGGACCAACTGCAGTTTCCAGGCCATCTTCAAAGACAGCCCAACATAGAGTGCATTACAGTAATCCAACCTGGAGGTAACTAGGTTGCCCTAGTTGCCATTATTTTTCTTCCTCTTCCACCCCTTCCATTCCTCCTCCTCCTCCTCTTCTTCTTTCTCCTTCTTCTCCATCATCATCATCATACATGTTTTCAGCACTGTTGGCCATTCCATCCCACATCTGGCTCTAGCTTTGTTGGAGATCATGGCGGACTTTTCAAAACCAGTAGTGACTGTACACATGGACTTCTACTAGGTCATCTCCTCATACCAATTAGAATGAAATGAAGTGTTTAGGTTTCATTTTTAGGTATATGTGTAGCAAGACTAGTGGAAAAGAACATGGATCCCTCGGACCAGAGTACACGGTCTTCACATTTTGTCTGTTTCGGGATTAGGCTCATTGAAATCAATAAGACATCAGTAATGAACAATTTACCAAAAACCTCACTGGAATTCAGCCATGGTTTAATAATTTGAATTCAATTCATTAAAAGCAAGAATAGTCCGAATTTATCAAGATAGGCATCCTAACCTGGATATTTTTTTTCACTGAACAACTTAGTAAAATCATTTCGGGAGATTGACCTAATTATTCCCATTAACACAAGATGAAAACTGGAGCAAAGCAGAAACGTTTTAAATAGTTTTGACTTAGGACCATTTTTTTTCTTGTAATACAGGTCACAAAATTTTAATGCATAGTTATTTTTTTAAATCCAAACATTCTGCTCTTACAACCTCTGAGGATGCCTGCCATAGATGCAGGCGAAACGTCAGGAGAGAATGCTTCTAGAACATGGCCATACAGCCCGAAAAACCTACAACAATCCAATTGTTCCGGCTAGAAAGCCTTCAACAATATTCTGCTCTTATTATCTGTAAAAAAAAGCAGTGATGACACTACTTTTGATTTCAAGCAAAACATTAGTATGCTGCTTTCTTGTGTACTTTATAGACAGTCAAACGTGGTGATGTTTTCAGCAATAATCATGTTCACCGGCACAGGGACCACAAATACTAGGGTATTTTAATTTACAGGTCTGCATTCATCCTTGTTTGGAAACCTACATCAAACATTTGGAAACACCTAGCATTAGTATTAAGGAGTCAGATATACAATTGGAAAGAACTAGGGATTTTACTAGAAGCATAAAAAGGTTAGCTTTGTGCTGAGGTTTATCACCTTTGTACCAGGGAATACCCGTGTTATTACATACCTTATCTGTAATAAGAAGACCATGTCTACCATACATGCCAAAGCTATAGTAGCTTTGAGAAACACATCTTTTCTTTTTTTGATCTGAAGATATTACCTGAGAGCAAATCAGAAGCTGATTTGCCAAATTATCCACTCTGTCCCTGAGTTTGTCCTCGGTCACGTGATCCTGACAGGAAAAGAAAGTTGTAAATTTTGTATCACATTCTAAGCATTGGTCAAGAAATGAATATATACAAATGTACACATATGTTGGGGTAGCCATAGTCAATCCTGTAGGCTAAAAATGGCCCATAGCTACTTATGTGGCTTTCTTTGCCCCTAACAAAAGCCAGACCACTACTTACTGCAACCATATGCACACAAACATCAATCATTGTGGAATCTCAGAATAAACATAAAAGCTACTTTGTAAGAATTGTAACCAAGAAAAGGAAATGAAAAAGAAAAAAGAACATTTCATTAAAATGGCCTCCAAACTCCTTAGATAGCATTGGGGGGGGGGGTGCACCGTGTTTTCACAGTTCACAGTCTATTTGACTTCCCATTCCAAAAGAAGACTCTTAGCCTTAAAAAAGATGAAAAGGGGCACAAATGTGGCCAAACTGCCTCAATATCCCCTATGTATCTGAAGGGGTCATTTGGAGCAATAAACTGCTGCGGGTTAAACTGCTGAGCTGCTGAGCCTTCTGACTGAAGGGATGGCAGTTCAAATCCAGGGAGTGGGGTGACCTCCTGCTGTTAACCCCAGCTTCTGCCAACCTAGCAGTTAAAAAACATACAAATGTAAGTAGATCAATAGGTACCGCTCTGGCAGGAAGGTACTGGAACTCCATGCAGTCATGCCAGCCACATGACCTAGGAAACATCTATGGACAATGAGCACCCCCCCCCCCCAGAGTCGGACATGACTAGACTTAATGTCAAGGGGAAACCTTTACCTTTACTTTACATCTTTATTCATTGCTCCATATACGTATCCTACCTACCACCATTCTATTGTATTCTTCCAAAAGATAACTAATACTAGGTTGAAGTCTAATATTGAGTTAAAATATTGTTTGCTCTTTGATTAGTGGCTACCAGTGCTACCAGTCAAACGCTATTGTGCAGCTATCCTGTCTTTCCTTCCATAGTAAACATTATGTAATAAGAAAAAGAAAGATGGGAGAGAAGATGGGAAAATAGAGGGAAGTTACAAATGAAATATAGCCTTATCCAAATAAGACAGAGCAACTACACAATGAAGGTCTAGTCTGATTTAATTAAGGTAGGTTGATGATCTGCATTAAAGCAGAGGCCTGACACTGTGGGCAAATCTTGCCTTCTGTACGTGTAAATGCAACTTTGATTCCAATTTTATTGAAAAAGAAACAGAATAGTTTCCTATTTTATAGCAATGGATTTTCAACAAGCAATGCCTAAACACTGACTGCAAGTAACCTCTTGGTGTTTTATTTTCTTCCTAGGCGCTGTTTTACTGAAAGTACATAAAATTCCTGGGTTACGAACAAAATTGGATTCTGCAGGTCTGTTCTTAAGTTGAATTTGTATACAAATTAGAACAGGTAATTTTTAAAAGTGTAACTCAAGCCAAATATGTGTTTAGTTTTGAATAGCATAGGGAAGGGTTAACACCCCTGTGGTGTTTGCTTTTCTGTCTGTGTCCCTGTATTGAGGATTTCATCTCACTTTCTGTCCCTGTAATAATCAGATTTTAAAAACTTTGACTTGTTGTGGAAAAAATGATTGGTGATAAAGCTTCAGTGGAGGCACCTTTCTCCCATGGTAACTCTTCCTGGAGTGAATTTCCCTTCCTAAGGATAGGTTTCTTCCGATTTCCTGTTGTCTCCCCTCCATTTGTTAGGAGTCGTATGTAAGCTGGATGTTTGTAACTCAGGGACTGCCTGTATCAAAAAGAAACCTGAGTTTGGAACAAGCTTTTGCTTTTCAACAGATTCATTTTTCTTCTCATATTTCAAAAAATCAAGTGTCAATGTTTCTGAGCTGCATTCTGTTTTGAAATCCCAACAGCAAACTGACTGTTGTTATGATGGAAAGCCAAAAATGGACTGTGGTGGAAATTATCTATCTGAACAGAAATGCTCAGAAAGAAAAAGCCTACACCCACCTGTTGCTAAGCTGGGGTTTGACTGCTGCTTCCTGCCAGCAAGGTTGTCAGCCTATTTTTCCCTGATCCGGTGAAGTGTGACAGAAGTGTTACACAGAGGAAGTCTCAAAAACCACAATGCGCCATACAAGACATTTCTGTTCTGACAGATCTCTTGCTGATCTTATTTTTCAATCGTTTGGGAAACTACATTGAACTGCATTTTTTTTTCTCAGCAAGACGTGTTTTCTTCAATGTTATAGTTTCAAATCTCGGTGAGGCTTCTGCACTCTGTGTGTGTGTGTCCATGTGCCATCAAGTCATTTGTTGACATATGGTCATAGGATGGGTTTCTTAAGGTTCCATTAGCCAAGGGGTACTCAGTGCTGGTTCTGCTGGTTCCTCCAACTTTATGAGGTCTTTATTGTAGAATAACATTGTCTCCCTTTTGTGTTTTCCCACAAATCTTCCCATACTTTACCACTGCTTCTTCCATTTTTGTTCTTTCCATTCAAAAAAAATGTGAGGGGCAATCTGAAGGATCCCATGTTTCTATATAAGCTGATTGGGTTTTGATATGTTCAAAGGCAGCTACCACACTACTGATGCAGCAGAATAAAGCATTCTTGTTGCTTGGTCCCATCCTCCCCCGAACTGCCCTTCTACACAGAGGCTAGACTAGCGGCCTAATAGCAGAAAAGTGAAGATTTTAATTTCTTTGTTTTGATAGATCCTTGGGAATTCTCTGGTTAAGGGGGAAGGACTTTAATAACTGTGTTGTGCTGTTTGAAAGGAGGACTATCATCCTCTGGCTACGAGGGATCACCTAAGTTAGTAAGTTGTCTGAAAAATGTGTAAGCTGTCTTGAATGCCAGGAATGGGAAAAGGAAAAGATAAGAATTAGTTGAAAGCACAAGAAGACTGATTGGAAAAGCCCCTTTGATTGAGAGACCATACATTCTGGATTTCAGGGGGTTTAACAGCACCATCCAATCATAAACTTCTTCTGTCCTATAGTAGGATAAGATTGGATAGTAGACAATTTGGTACCTCTGTCTTTCAATATGATATCAATGGAAACATAACTCTTCTTACAAGACAGATAAAACCATAGCAGGGAGATAAAATGTATGGATAGCACCTATAGCTTAGCACCTATGATATTTTTGGAGGCAACAACATATGACTCACAATCTGAGTATCCTTCAGAAGCATTGTAACAAACCTAAAGAAGAAAACATATAAATGTATATATGCTTTTCTGGCAATGAAAAACGTGATATTTTCTTGCAATAAAGGACTTCTAATGAAGTACTAACAGTGCTTTTGAGTTCCTCCAAAAAGATACCAATACATTATGTAGATAACATTAATAATCTCACTAAGGCTATTTTATACCTTCCAAGATTTTTCTGCTACTTGATGTAAGTTGGACAGAAGTCCCTGTAGATTCACCATTTTCCGTTTCAGCAGTAGCTCTCGATATAGTGCCTCCTAGAAATGAAATAAAGAAAACAGACAGTGCAATACGGACAAAAAATACCCAACTCCTAAGCAACCTCAGATTTTATCCCCAATGTTTCTGATAGGATATGATAATGTAGGGGCCATCTGGACCTCCAAGGGGCAGGCCTTCCATAACTGGGTTGCAATTGCTCAGTCATTGTTATAAACTTGAACATTGCTTCTCTTGGTTTGAAAATTAAAGCAACCATCCTGTAGTTACTGCAAGACCTGGTGTTGGAATTTCTATTGAGCCACTGTTTTGTTTCCCATATTTATTGACAGATTTTAGTTAGAACTGACACAAACGGGGAAAGTTGCTGACAGCAAACTACAACACACAAATCGAAATAGTCATGAAATTACTACAGATATTTAAGTTCGTGATGTTCTCAATTATTGACATATAGTAAATCACATAATCCCAGGGACTATATATTTTTTTACACAAACACGGAGTATAATATACACAAATTTTACAACCCATACAAGGGTTCCTACCGGTTGTTGATACCGTTTATATGAGCATGTTCTTTTGACTTGTGAAATGAACATTCATGACTATTCCGATATGTGTGTTGTAGATTTTAGTTAGAACCAGACTAAATTCAGGCTCTGTAGCTTCAAGCTGCTATATTGGTATGCCACCTGTTCCTGGTGATTTCTTTGTCTGATGCGCTCTGAGAGTAATTTCCACTTCACTTTCTAAAATTGTAAGTTCATCATCAGTAGGTTGATGATTAGAATATTGAACAAATAAATAAATTTTACTGGCATCTGACAACAATGCAGAGACAGAAGACTCCCCATCAGGAAGAAGTTACAAAGCTAGGGACTATTACCAATAAGTCTCTGTCATGTCTGAATCCTCATAAATTACCACAAGTTAGTTTAAAAATTACTCACCTCAATGTAGGTAGAAAGTTGGGTCACTTCCTGAAATTAAAAAAAACCCCATGTATTTATTATTCTAACTGTGTTTAAAATGGAAATGTCAAATCTGAAAAGGAAATGCAACCAGTCATTAATAGTATGCCAGACTCTATTTGAGAATTCTGTTGTTGGCCAAATAAATGAGCCAATGTTTTGGGTGCTGCCAAAGCCATGCCTCCTACCCCAATCAAAAGTCACCATATCTGTTTTCCTCCTTAAATTCATTTGCAATTAAGAAAATATACAGAAACTGCAGCAGAAGACCATGAGAATATTGCAAGAGAAGGGAAGTGATATGATGTCTGGACCAAGAATAAAATCAAACAATAATATTGCATGAAATCATACTGTTTAAATTATTATTATACGTTTTTATTGCTAGGAAGTGATTCTTGTTTTTTTCTGCCCAAGACCCCCAAAAAACTTGACCACCCTCAACACTCTACACAATGAGTTAGAATGGAGTCCAGGACTCACTGGTTGTTTTACCACATGTGATAAAATAGTCCTTGGAAATAACGAAAAAACAGGATGCTGAATGATTCAATGAAAGTGCATCATTTCCCAATATTGAAGTCATAGTTTTGCAACTCTACAGAGACAGCATGAAGGAAAAATCACACTATCAGCTTAGGAAATGCAAGTACAGAACTCAGCTAGAGAGACACGAGACCACATGTATTGTATATGCTGCATTCATTGCGATTCTTTTCAGGGTTTTCAGAGTGGTATGGTGGGTTGAGTATTTTTAAAGCATTTTACATGAAGACAGATTATACCACATTAAAATTGCTAATATTAGTCACCTTATCTTACCTCCACTGAGCAGCTTGTGTGAGAGTGTTATTAGGCATATACAAGTGATTATGCAAAAATGGGATGATAGCATTAAAGGTACATTTATATCTTGGGGGCAATTTTGTGCTGCTACATAATACATCTACTAGTTTTCAATGTCTTAAGATAACTGGATCCCATCACTATTTCAAGTTCTGCTTACCTTATCAAACACTGTTGTTTCACAGCTGAAAAAGAAAAAGAAAAAAGACATAATTTTATTTTCAAGCACTGGAAATAATAGAACAGGGGTCCAGGTAACATTTGAGCATGTCAATGCAAAACAAACAGAAAACAACCTACTGAAGACTTCACCAAAGATGAAATCTAGAATGAAATCTCATTGTGACGATGTTAACCCAAGTAGCATCACCAATGGAAGTACAAACTGTACTTATATGTAGCATCCAAGAAATATATTCATACCACATATATTCATGTGTACAAGTGTGAAGATTTGCATTCAGTTTCACTGAACTCATACATGCTGCTGATTTGTATGAAATGGATGACTTCACATTTATTACAACACAACTTCAATGAACAGAAACCCACTCATTTCCAGCATGTGTTGTACCGGGATTCACTGTGTCTAAACTGTTGATAGGTAAAGGTAAAGGTTTTCCCCGACATTAAATCTAATTATGTCTGACTCTGGGAGGTGGTGCTCATCTCCATTTCTAAGCTGTAGAGCCGGCGTTGTCCATAGATACGTACCTCCAAAGTCATATGGCCGGCTTGATTGCATGGAGCGCCGTTACCTTCCTGCCGAAGCAGTACCTTACTCACACTTACTGCTAGACTGGCGGAAGTTGGGGGTAATGACAGGAGCTCAACCCACTCCCCAGATTCAAACCACCAGCCTTTCTGTCAGCAAGTTCAGCAGCTCAGCGGTTTAACCCACTGAGCCACCAGGGGCCCCTGAATTGTTGATAGTCATGCTCAAATTACTACTTTTACATTACTACTTTTTTTTATCATAGCACCAAAATGTAAAATCCATCCCTAATATGTAAGTAGCAAGTAGGTGAACTAAGGCAACAGTGTATTTCTGCAAATAGATCTCTCTATTTGCAGAGGGCTAATTAATAAAGTACACTCAAAAGATTGAATGCTGCCCTTAACATGCCCAATCTCATCTATCAAAAGACTGTATTTAGAAAGTCTTGAAAAAGAGGGGAGTACAGTTTATCTGTCATCATGTCCAAGAAGTGAAGTGTCTTCTACGTATTTTTTTCTGGCAGTAAAACTCCTAAATAACTAAGAAAGTTATCATTTTAAAAGAAAAAATCCAAATGCCAAATCAAATTACGTTCAGAATTGTTGGAGCTTCAATTGGAGATTCATGAGATTTCTTTAATGTTCCCAAGGCAAACTAGCATGGGAACTTCTTTAGATGCCTAGTAACCTCCTTTTCACATCATTAGACCATATTTCTATAGGAAGATTTTTGGATGTATGATGTGGCTTATGGAAGTAAAGTATCTAATAGAGAGCTTTTAGAACAGGCATGGGCAAACTTTGGCCCTTCAGGTGTTTTGTACTTCAATTTCCACAATTCCTACCCATGCCCATGCCTGTTCTAGAAACTGACTCTTGCAGTATTATTTGCTCGTTTGTTTTAACTGTTTTATAGTTGGATGGGGGTATGTTTTTATTATTATGTTCATATGCGGCGCTGCAATTTGCCGGTGTCTGCAACCTGTCTTGAGTCCCTTGCAGAGTGAGAAAACGGGGTATAAATGAAGTAAGTAAATAAATATATAATACTAAAGAATGAAAGACACCCAAACATCCTCCAAACTAAATCCCAACTTTTAATACAAGTGGGCGGAAATAATTTGTTATGTCTCTTTAAAATTTCCAATATTCAGTATTCTACATGAAACATAAAATCCAAAAACACACAGTAAAATATTTGCTTACTCTGTCTGTAGGCTTGAGTCTTTCTTTATTGCACGGGATTCCATGGTGGTTTGTGTTCCTGTATGAACATAACATTCAATTCAAGTACTTCAACGATGAAGATTTAAATATTATTTGAGATTTTTGATAACAGTTTCTTCTTGTGAAAGCAATTAAAAGATGGCAGAAACAAATGCAGGTCTTAAAAAAATATATACTATTTTATTATTTTAATATGCATTGGATTTGTAAAAAAAATAATCTAAGAATTTTGGAATATGTGGATAGGTAAAACCATATGTACTATTTCCATGAGTTTAGGGGTTGTACTGTATTAATATTTTAAAGTTTTCAGCAAGAAAACAATTGTACTTAAATCTTTTAGCATCCATGGAAAAAGTAATGCACATGAATGTAGGAAATGGACAATCAAGTCACTGATTGGCTAGATGGAAATGTGATTTCAAACTTTTCTGCTTACCTCTAGAGTTTTTAGAAATTTCCACAGTGGACTTGTTTTCAGATGAGGAGTCCAATTTGCTGTCTACAAAAGTATCATGGAGATCGCACTGAATAGCCTTGTGATGAAGAAGTATGATCTGATTACTCCAAGATTCCTGGAACAAAATTGTAATTTATTTCTCTTCAACCTGTTTTTCTCTTCAAGATGTTGGCCTTAACCCTGAGAAAATAAGTCATGGTTCACTTCTACTGAATTCAAGAAAATTGATTAATCAACTTTCTGAATTGTAAACAAAGCAAACTGTAACCAAGGCACCACTCACACTGTCATTATAATGCAGATTGAACTAGATCAGGGCTGTCCAACTGCCGGCCCTGCAGGTGTTTTGGACTTCAACTCCCAGAAATCCTAGCCAGTTTACCAGCTGTTAGGATTTCTGGGATTTGAAGTTCAAAACACCTGCAGGGCCGGCAGTTGGACAGCCCTGAACTAGATTATATGGCAATTTAGACTCACATAATCAAGTTCAATGCAGTTCAGTCTGCATTATATGAGTCTACACTGACCATATAGTACACTTCAACCTGCATTATATGGCAATATAGATTAAGCCTGAAGCTCTCCCTCTAAGGCAGAGGTTCTCAACCTGTGGGTCCCCAGATTTTTAGGCCAGTTTACCAGCTGTTAGGATTTCTGGGAGTTGAAGGCCAAAATATCTGGGGACCCACAGGTTGAGAACCATTGCTAAGGAAAGAGAAACTGTGTCTGAAGTCTATGTGAAAGGATATTCAATTATTTTTTTAACATATCTCTACCATAGCTCCACAGATTTTGAGTGGTTTATTACGACTGTAGTCATGGCTAACACATAGACCACATCAAGGTGGTAATAAATGAAGCCATTGAATTCACAGGTTTTGATTTCTAAATTAACGTGTTTTGAATTAGGCTTTAATTGATGTTCCTACTATATTACCTGGTCAGCAGACAAAGAGATGACTAATGTCACTGTAGATCAGTGGTTTTCAACCTGTGGGTCCTCAGATGTTTTGGCCTACAACTCCCAGAAATCCTAGCCAGTTTACCAGCTGTTAGGATTTCTGGGAGTTGAAGACCAAAACATCTGGGGACCCACAGGTTGAGAACCACTGCTGTAGATCTTTCATGGAAATCTTTGGTTCTTACCTCAGTAATCAAAGCTGTTTTTGTGTCAGGAAGTGGCTGAACTTCTGGCATTCCAAGTTCTTCAATTTTTACATTCCTCCTTCTGAGAAATTCTTTTTGTCGTGGGTTTTGGAGTTGCATATTGGTCCCTTTCCTTTGGTATTTATCGTTAAGATCGGGCATAGTCCAACCTTTCCTTTTAAGATGGATTTCATGCCTCTCCTGCAGGCGCTCATATTTTTCTTCGTAACTCTCAGGATGAGAGTGGCGCTGGGCACGCGACTGGCAAAATCTAGAAAACATGCTCACTGTATAAGTCCCAAGGTGCACAACTTAGTAAATATACCAGAGAGGTATTTTCCTGCGGAAATATAAAAAAAACAAGTCAGCACTATATAAGGTATACATTTTTGTGCATCACTATACATTTATTTATTGCAGTGTATCACTAAAAAGAGCCCCCGGTGTCACAATGAGTAAAATCCTTGTGCTGGCTGAACTGCTGACTGAAAGGTCAGCGGTTTGAATCTGGGGAGTGGGGTGAGCTTCCATCTATCAGCTCTAGCTTCCCATGCAGGGACATGAAATAAGCCCTTCACAGGATAATAAAACATTTGGGCGTCCGCTGGGCAACGTTCTTGCAGATGTCTAATTCTCTCACACCAGAAGCGACTTGCAGTTTCTCAAGCCGCTCCTGGCATACAAAAAGAAAAAGAAAAAACCTACAAAGATGCAATATTAAAATATCAAATATTCTGTTGTGGACAAATATTTTGAGTTCCTACCAGAGGATAATCTTCCTCATTTCAAGATATATTTTCAAGCCCAACACAAAATATTCAAGTCCCACTACTTATCCTAGCAACTACAATTATAGTACTGTTCTGCTATTTAGCCTTCAATAACATTTTCCAAGAAAATATAGAACATTCTTAGTGTAATGTTAGTTTAGAAAATAATCATTCATCTAAGCAAATGTTTGGATTCTTGTTTTAAAAGTCTTGCTTATGTGGAAAATACATGTAACAACCTATGCAGTAAAATTAGTTGCTGTCATGAATCCAACTCTTGAGAAAAAAGTGAGAAGTTAGCCAATCAATCAGTTGAATAAATACAATTAATATACCGCTGAACTACAAAGGTATCCAACGTGGTGTCTATTTTAGCTTCATTTTTAGACAAGAACCATTACTGTAACATCCCCAGGACCACTGCTAACTATTGCTATGGCTATTTTACAAAGTGGGGTATCTTCCCTCAGCTTCTGTTTTACATTTGCATTTCTGCTTATGTGCATTATTTGGGAATCATCAAATGAACAGTTAAAGAAAATTATTTGCTGTTCCTGGAAGCAACAGATTCACACATTTCTGAAGGCAAAGTTTGTTTTAGCAATGGGCAGTCCGGCCACTATATTTTAATTGATCTCTGCTTACCTCCTCCAGTGGCTTTCTTTTTCACATTCCCCGCTCTGTTCAAATTCTACTGTATTCCTGCTGCTGTGCTATATCCCTTAATGATAAACCTTTCAATGCATTTACATTCACTTTGAAGGTGTAAAAACCAAACCTGAAAAACTACTGCTCGACATCAGAGATTAATTTTGTTTCTACTTTTTTTTCCTGTGTTTTTCTGACTATAATCCAAAAAAAAAAAAAACCAACCCCTAAGTGGGTAGTACTATAATTCTCTCAGAAGAATGGGTGCCTTTGTCAAAGCATTACCTCGCCACTCTGTGCTATATGAAGTATGATTTATTAATCTTTGCTTTTCCTAATTAAAACTTTGATGAGTCATGTGTTACAATTCTGTGTGCCACAGGGAGCCCAAAGGATTTAGGCTCTTTGCTTTTCTACCAGACGTTGTAAGGGAAGAGAAGTGGATGTACTTTCAAGAACCTTCACCCAGATATTATTCTTGTTTCTCCATGGCTGCTGCCTATGAGACTCTCTGTGCCTTGAGCCAGTGGGATAATCCCTGTAAGAAGGTTCATGTGAGCAAGCCAGGCACTCGGGAAAGAAGGTTGAAATGAAATGGACGGACAACATTTGGAGTGGGGTAGTTTGCTGGGCGGACACATCACTAGTTTTGAATGATTTACAAAGGCTCCTGGCATGCTTCTAAGATTATTACAACGTATATGTTTCAGTAATTTAAAACCCTTTATGGTTTGGGATGAAGGCATGGCTCACCAGTTACATTCATGGGAATTCAATTTCACCACCTGCTGTGGATATGAAACATGTGGACAAACATGCCCCATTAAATTAAATGGAAGAGCTTTTCCTGGCTGGAATCAGCCAGACTTTGAAGCTGCAAAGCCATCCAATGCTAACCAAGGTGACCAATTGCAACATTCACACTTGCCTCAAGCAGACAAGAGTTCTTTCTCCCACCCAGGACATTCCACAGATATATAAACTTCACTTGCCTAGTTTCCTCTGAGGATGCCTGCCATAGATGTGGGCGAAACGTCAGGAGAGAATACTTCTGGAGCATGGCCATACAACATGGAAAACTCACGGCAACCCAGGAAGAGCTTTTACTAGTGTCGCCAGTATTTACTAATATGGAGTGTGGCAATCCAGTCGTTGGATATGGAGGATCTGGATCTCGTGGATCTGAAAGGGTCCAGTGTAACACAAGGATTGCCTACTCCTGGTATTAAACCCACCTCAAATGTTCAGCTGTTTATTTAGAATCATCTTAGAATATAACCATCACCAAATGAAAGGTGGGTGACGGGGCATCCTTATCCACTCATCTCTACATTCACACACATCCAGAACGGTCTTTGGTGTACAGTCCAAAAATGCAGTCAATGAGGTGTAAATCTATCTGAATCAGAAATTTTAGTAGCTGTGAAGAGGTACTAATTTAGGTTACTGACAAGGTAATTCATCACCATTAAATTCCTTCTGTCAGACCTTCCTAACTCTTCAACTCGGTTCATTGCATGGTGGCTATTTGTGAAAATAAAAATTATCCATACATATTGTTTGCCCAGTGTACTCAAGTGTTTCTCACAGAGGTCCACAGAGTAATTTATAATGATGTGTGTGTGTGTACATACACACACACACACAAGATAACATAATCTTTGAACAGATAATAAAGGTGTATTGTGGACTTACATTATGGTAAAGTATTTCTACATTATCTATTCACCTCCTTTACAGATGCATTCTCATTAATTTTTTTTGTTTTTCTCCCACTTTTCTCACTACACTTCCCCACCCCATCCCACCTGCCACTTTTTCCTCTATATCTTTAACCACAAACACAACCTTTGCACAGTATCTAGGCTGGCTTGACCTCCTTCTATTCATTTGATATAAATTGTCCAAATCTCCTTAATTAGAACTATTGTGTCCTCCTGTGAACCTTCTTGGGTTATATCTGTAATAATGACTTGCTCAAATAAATAGCTATTCCGGTTTTCTAAATTCCATTTTTCCATCTCTCCATCCCCAGGCTATTACCGCCTTTCCTGCTAGAATCATTGCTTTAAATAGATCTTGGTTTTTCTTCCCTATACAGTGTTCCCTCACTTATTGCTGGGGTAACGTTCCAGGACCTCCCGCAATAAGTGAAAAACCGTGATGTAGGGATGATCTATTTATTTTAATATTTATACATTATTTTAATAGTTATACACTATTTTAAGTCTTTATAAACTTAAAATAAAGTGAAGGAAAGGAAGGAAAGGCCCTTCAAGGCTCGAGGGAGGGACTGAGGAGAGAAAGCGCCTTGGAGAGTGTTTCGCCCAAAAACAGTGAAAATACCATGATATATATTTAAAATTAATATTTTTTTAAATCTATGAAACAGCAAGTCTGCAATAAGTGAACCGCAAAGTAGCGAGGGAACACTGTAACATAAGTTTCACATTAACTTGGATTGTTATTTTGAACAGTTCCCCATTTTAAAAAATATCTTATCCCAATTTTTATTTTTTTGCATTTAAACAATCCCACCACATATGTGCATACCAACCTTTCTCTACTTTACAATGCCAACACATTGAGCTTAGTCCTGTTCTCATATTTGCTAGTTGGGCTGGTGTCCTATGCAATTTCCCAAATAATTTTTCTTTCTAACTCTTTATATTTTCCCAATTTAATTTTCTTAACCCCCTTCTTTATTTCTTCAATAGTATCCTTCTGCCATTTATTTTGTAGTGTTCTTACTACATATTCATCATCCTTTATCATCATTTTTATATAATTATCCTACTAACCCTTCCTTTGTTTTCTGTCCTTTTATAAATATACTTTCCAACTTTATAATTTACTAGCCGTCCCCTGCCATACTTTGCTGTGGCCCAGTCTGTGTATGTGTTTGTGTATATACAGTATGTGTGTGTGTGTGTGTGTGTGTATATGTATGTGTGTTTGTGTATTTATGTGGTTTTGCGCATGTGTTCTAATGTATTTTTTTTGTTTTTTAGCTTTTTAAGTCCCTTCTGCTGTTTTTCAGTGTTTTCATGAGCGATGGTCACGCATTGGCATGATAGGTGTATTGTGTCCAAATATGGTGTCAATTCATCCAGTGGTTTTTGAGTTATGTTAATCCCACAAACAAACATTACATTTTTATTTATATAGATAATGGGTTTATAACTACAGACATAGCTAGTTTTGCATCCAATCTGGATTTCCATTTTAATGTGTTTACTATAAAACCCCTTTTTTTAAAGCTAAATACATGTTGTCTAGTTTGAAGCTATTTGGTGGGCAAATATACTGCGAAATCCAATTGGAGGATTCTGACACCAACATCCCTCTCCCAACTATGGACTGAGCCCTGTTTCTGCATTTCAGTTTATAAAGCAACCCTGCAATGCAGCCCTTAGAGACTCTTAAGCAAAACAATTCACAATTTAGACTGCTTTCTAAACTCATTCCAACAAGTTCAGAATAATTTCTTTCCTTCTTTACTCTAGATTAAAACTCACAGCTCAGGATGCTGAAGTTCTACCAAAGGAAGCCAGCATCCTCTGACTTCTCAAGACCAAGCAAGAACCCTTTATATATATAGCCAAGTAGCAATGGTTGACTCTGTGGTGTTGAGATGGAATGTACCATTTCAGACTAGAGGTAAATGTCCTCTTATGCTTTTAGGAAAAACAACCCTTTGATTTCCTGTAAATCAGAATTGGAACTACAAGTAATGGATTGGACCTGTTCATAAATTTGCAGAAAAAGGGGTTAATTGAGAAGGTTCATTTAAAAAAGGCCAACCCCATTGTACAGCCTCAAATGGTACATCCCACTCTACCAATTGAGGATGCTACCACTTAATTCTGAAACAAGATTGGTTCTCCAAAACTGTTGAACTGAACTGCAACTCCAAATATTTCTCATCATTGGCTATGGTGAGTAGAGGCTGCCAGGAATTATAGTCCAACAACATTCGGAGATTAGCACATTGTTTACTTCTGTTCTACTGCAATCATAGACCAAACCAAAGTGAAATGTTGCCCAGTAAGAGGTGATTGCAAGTTGCAGTAAGAGTTGAAAATTTCCTGCCAATCCTGCAGAAAAATAGGAGTAAAAAACCACTTAGATACCCAATAGCAGTGTCCCATCTTGTATTACCAACGTTTGAGATGTCAGGTACTAAATATTTGGATTTGTATTGCAATTGAATTTTTTTTTTTATGATACGCATGCACACTTTCCCACTATGCAACATATAAAGATAGGCAACTACCTTTTTATTTCTTCATTTGTGTTTTAAGGAAAGCCCTGTTGAATTGCTTCCTCCCATGAATTTTAATCTGCATGCCAGATGGCGCTTAATCACTTTCTAACCCACCTTTTTCCTCCTCCAATTACAGCAAGTGACCCCATTACTGTGGTTTATGAAAAACTGTCAGTATTGATTAACTGAACAAATTAGTCAGGTTGTGTATCATATGTATTTGATTGTTACCAAATAATTAAAATTACTATCCTGACTGTGTGTAGATCATATATATCTCAGTCATGTTACCCACTCCAGAGTTTTATTTGAGTAGTTGTAGAAAGGGTATTGTTTTTTCCTTAATGTTGAAAAAAACTGTATATTTTTATAATAGAAAAACAACCAACGTTTAATACTTGGTCATGATTATGCAGAGGTGGTTGTAGCCTCATCTCCCACTATCCTTGGCATCTGAATTACTTGCTTACTAATAAGATACAATTATTATAGTCCACACTCTCATTACATCTAGGATAGACTACTGCAAGACACTCTATGTAGGGTTGCCTTTGAAGACTGTTTGCTAGCTTTAAATAGTCTAACAAGAAACAGCCAGGTTAATAACTGGGGAGGCATACAGGGAGCACACAATTCCCATGTTGCATCATCTCCACTGGTTGCTACTGAGCACAATTCAAAGTGCTGGCTTTGGCCTATAAAGCCATAAATGGCCCCAGCCCAACTTACCTGTTCAAACGCATCTCCCTCTATGAACCACCGTGGAGATTAAGATCTTCTGGGGAGGCCATGCTCTTGGTCCCATCACTGTCACAGGTGCGATTGGTGGGGACAATAAAGAGGGCCTTCTCAGTGATTGCCCCTGGGCTATGGAACTTACTCCCTGATGAGATTAGATCAGCCCCCTCCCTCCTGTCCTTCAGAAAGATGGTAAAAACTTTGCTGTGGGACCAAGCCTTTGGGACAGTGCAGTAAGGCAACAATAGGAAACTTTACCCTGCTGACCGGATCCAGTATGGCTGATCTGAGATGGTTTTAAACAATTGATTTTAAAGTGGAGATAATTCATTTTAGTGTTATTGTATATTTATAGTTTATTTTATGTTTCTGCATTTAATGTTTACCGTATATATGTTGTGCTCTTCCCTGAGTCCTTTTTGGGGTGAGAAGGGCGGAATATAAATGTTTAAAATAAAGAATAAATAAATAAACCCACAAGCACTTTTTCACAGACAACCCACCAAATATCTACTAAGCCCCGGCACTATGCCTTTCAGAGTTTCTGTATTAAGCAGCTGCTTGAAATATCTGAAACTCATCTCGAGCAAGAAAAATGAGAAATATTTGCTCTGTTTATTGAGTACATTTGGGCAAAGTGATGAGGCTTTATTATTACATTATGGGGCTTCCTTCTCTCTTGGACCAATATATGTGTCTCGGATAAATGTAAATGTCATTCATCTTTCGGCACTGTTGTGCTGCCCAGTTTAAGCAGTGGAAATATTTCCCGTTCATCTTCCAGAGTCACATTGTTAATGGTGCTGGCAAGTGGCTTGGAGAAAACGTTCCTTTTAAAGGCTGTGTTTGCTTCCTGTAGACTGAGAATTAAAATGGAAGGTTGCTACTAACGATTGAAGTTCTTACCTTGCCTTTTCCGTGGCAGGTCTGGGTGAGCTCTAAGAAGTTCAGCTTCGCTCTTGCTGAAGCATAAATGGAAAGATGCCTGTTTAGTTATCAAGTACTAACATGCTGCAACTGTCATCTTCATTCGGACGGATTCACTTCGCTGCTTTGGGTTATTCCCCCCACCTCTCACTAAAGAACAGGAAATGCTCTGCGCTGCAACACTTCAGCCTGGTTAGTTCCTCTCTTCCCCCTTTCATTCTGTCATGCTCTGATATGACAAGGAAGTGACAGAAAACCCATAACTTGTAAGCAGGTTCGTGGTCACTCAAACCCGCTGTAGTTGGGTGGTTGACATGTCCACCGGTATCACTGAGACCCCAGAAATATCTTTTTTCAGGCTTCATGTTATCAGCCCTGGCACCTTGAACCTCAGTGTCAACGCTGTGAAACTGTGGTTGGCACTCTGGGACCATATTGAAGTGTGATACTTATGGGAAGGAAAACTTTCTGCCTTGAGTAGAAAATAACTTGCATTCATTTTTGGACATTGTAGCATGCATGCATGTAAACAGCTGTAACTTTGCCAGCTTTGAAGTTTGATGTCTTTAATGAGTGTGACATCTAAGGTGCACCTACACTGTCGAATTAATGCAGTTTGACTTCACTTTGACTGCTGTGGCTCAGTGCTATGCAATCTTGGGATCTGTAGTTTGGTGAGGCACCAGAACTCTTTGACAGAAAAAGAAAAAGCTACAACTCCCATAAATTCACAACACTGGGCCATAGCAATTAAAATGGGTCAAAATGCATTAATTTGACACTGTAGATTATAGGAAAGGAGATTCCACCTGAACATTAGGAAAAACCTCCTGACCATGAGTGTTGTTCAACAGTTTAGCTCTCTGCCTCATAATGTGGAGGAAGCTTCTTCCTTCGAGGCTTTTAAACAGAGACTGGGTGGCCATCTGTCGGGGATACTTTGTGCTTTCCCTGCATGGCAGGGGGTTGGACTGTAGGGCCCATGTGGTCTCTTCCAATGCTATGATTCTATAATCCTACATGCACCCTAATATTTATTTTATTTATTTACTTACTTTGTTTTTATTCCGCCCTTCTCACCCTGCAGGGGACTCAGGGCGGATTACAATGTACACATTACATTTAGACACACAAACACACAAGACAGATAGAGGCAATTTAACATCTGGCCACCAGGGGGAGCTGTCACACTCCTTCAGTCCTCAGCGTGTTTTCTGGAGATTTTTTATGGCCTCGTAAATCAGTTAAATTTAGCCTCCCCACTAAGTGGTACCTTTATTTCCTACTTGACAGATGCAACTGTCTTTCGGGTTGCAAAGGTCAACAACAGGTTACACAATAGGTCGGGAGCCCACCTCAACCCGAACTCATAACCTTCTGGTCAGTAGAGATCTTATGCAGCTGACACCCAGCCAGCTGTGCCACATTCCCGGTGCAATACTCATTAGGTATTCTTACACAGGTATCCCCCCAGTCCCGCCTTTCACTCCTCTACATCTACAATAAGAGCCAGTGTGGTGAAGTGGTTTGAGACAAGGACTCTAAAGGTTCAAATTTTTACTCAGCTATGGAATCCCATTATATAACCTTGGGCAAATCACTATTTCTTAGCCTGCTCAGAATTAATCTTACAAAGAAAACCCAAAAGTAAGGTCCACGAGGCTGAGTCTGCAAGACCAGAGCAGGTTGATTGATAATAGGATGACTTGGAAGTCTCTCATTCTTAGAGTCACCATACATGGAAGTCCATTTGGTGAGTGTTAGCAACAACAATAAGGGCTCACCATAAATTAGGGGAGCTCTAAAGGCATCGAACAATAAAAATTGACCTACCCTGTGTAGACAGAGTTATACACCATGTGATAGCAATAATATGTGTGTGCTCTAAACATAATAGAGTATTATGTGAATATGAAGTCATGCTCTGGCTAAAATTATTAATGCTATTGAGGAAATTACACAGATTGGTCAAACGTATCAGTATTTGTATTTGTCTGCTGAATGTACCCTGTCTAAAATGCTGGAGCCCTCATGTTCATGCATTACAAAAGGGGAGGCAGGGCCCATAAATGACCTATGATCTGTGTCTTCCTTTTTTCCTTTCCTACATTTTTGTTCTTTGCAACCCTTGTTTCTTTAATCACAGCAATTGCATATTTTAACATATTTAAATTAATATGATTATACTTTGAGACAATAATGTATCTTATATGAGTTATTTTGGAAATGTTGTGAGGGCTTCACTCTTAATAATAGTAATAATAATAATAATAATGTTTTTGTATACTGCTCTGTCTCCCCAAAGGAACTCAGGGCAGTTTCCAACATGTAAGGCAAACATTCAGTTGCTGAAAAAGAAAACTATACAATTACATCAAAATAAACACATTCGGCAATATAACATAATCTAATAAACTTAACAGACAGAACAACAACTAAAAACATCCTAAAAAATTTTAAAAATCTGCTAAAATACATTTAAAATAAAAATATTAAAAACCCATTTCATTATAGCTGACTTGTTATATTTGAGTTTTGATTTATACTTTTAAATAGAAAGCCGAAAAGGTTAATTTCAATGATCTTTAACGAGAAACTCATTATAATAAGGAATTCATTATATACAATTATATGTGTGTGTACCAGACTTCAGCTGAGTCCATTGCAAAGATATATGAAGAGTATCCCTTATCCAGCATTCTGAAATCTGAAGTATTTATTCAGTGTAGACAAAATTTATTTCTTGAACAAAATTATTGAAAACATTATATAAAATTAGCTTCAGACTATGTGTATCAGGGTGTACATGAAACATAAATGAATTTCATGTTTAGACTTGGGTCTCATCTCCAAGGTATGTAATCATATACATATATGCAAATACAGGAATTTCAAAATCCAAATAAATTCAAAATCCAAAACGCTTTTAGTCCCAAGCATTTCAGATAAGGGATGTTCAACCTGTAAAGGCAGTCTCCAAGTTACACACAGGATAGGTTCTATAGGTTTGTTCTTAAGCTAAATTGGCATGTAAGTCGGAATAGGTATACTTTTTAAGTGTAACAAGCCAAACGTATACATTTTAAAGCTTTGGATAGCATAGGAAAGGATGTTTGTTTTGCTGTCTTTGCCACTGTTCAAAAGATTTCACCTCACTTTCTGTCTCTGTGATAATTTGATTTTGAAAAATGTGGCTTGTTGTGGAAACAAGGACCAGTGAGGAAGCTCAGGTTGAGATATCTTTTCCCCAGGATAACTCTTTCCCCAGAATTACCCCTACCAGGGGTAGATTTCTCTCATTTATTTATTCCATTTATATATCGCTTTCCTCAGCCCTTTCGGGCGACTCAAAATGGTTTACAGCAGCAAAAATTCAATGTTGAACATCATAAAAACAGTAAAACAATTAAAACAATGTCATTACTAAGTCAATAAAACATAACTCGTTAGCGTCTCTTAGTTAAAATCATGATCCAATTTCATCATCCGGTCATTCCATGTTCCTATATTGGTTACATTGCCTATTCAGACGCCTGCTTGAACAACCAGGTTTTGACTTTTCTCCAACATGCTAACAAGGAAGGGGCTGATCAAATGTCTCTAGGAAGAGCGTTCCACAGCCGAGGGGCCACCACTGAGAAGGCCGTCTCTCGTTCCCACCAAACGCATTTGTGACGCAGGCAGGATTGAGAGCAGGGCCTCCCCATATGATCTTAACATCCTAGCAGGTTTATAGGAGGAGATATGTTCAGATAGGTAGGTTGGGCCAGAATCGTTTAGGGCTTTATAGGCTAAAGCCAGTACTTTGAATTGTGCCCAGTAGCAAACTAGCAGCCAGTGGAGCTGGCGCAACAAAGGAGTTGTATGCTCTCTGGCTGCCATCCGTTGGACCATTTGAAGCTTCTGGACAGTCTTCAAAGGCAACCTCACATAGAGCGTGTTGCAGTAGTCTATACGGGATGTAACCAGAGCATAGACTACCGTGGCCAAGACAGACTTCCCAAGGTACGGGCACAGCTGGCGCACTGTGCAAAAGCTCCTCTGGTCACTGCTGAAACCTGTGGTTCCAGGCTCAGCGATGAGTCCAGAATCACTCCCAAGCTGTGAGCCTGTGCCTTCAGGGGGAGTGTAACCCCGTCCAGCACAGGCTGTAGCCGTATGCCCTGTTCGGCCTTGCAACTGACCAGGAGTACCTCTGTCTTGTCTGGATTCAATTTCAATTTGTTTGCCCTCATTCAGACCATCACAGCGGCCAAGCACCGGTTCAGGACCTAAACAGCCTCCTTAGTAAAATGTGGGAAGGAGTGACAGAGTTGGACGTCATCTGTGTACAGGTGACACCACACCCCGAAACTCCGGATGACCTCCCCAGCGGCTTCATGTAGATGTTAAACAACATGGGAGACAATATTGAGCCCTGAGGAACCCCACAAGACAATGGTTGTGGGGTTGAACAGGTGTCCCCCAATAACACCATCTGGGACTGGCCTTCCAGAAAGGACTGGAGCCACTGCAAAACAGTACCTCCCAGGCCCATTCCAGAGAGGCGTCCCAGAAGGATAGCATGGTCGATGGTATCGAAGGCTGCTGAGAGGTCCAGCAGAACCAACAGGGACACACTCCTGTCTAGCTTCTGGCGTAAATCATCAACTAAGGCGGCCAAGGAGGTCTCGGTTCCATGTCCCGGTCTAAAGCCAGACTGCGCCGGATCCAGATAATCTGTGTCTTCCAAGAATACCTGGAGATGTGAAACCACCACACATTCCAGGACTTTGCCCAAAAAGGGAAGATTGGAAACAGGCCGATAGTTGACGAATTGAGTGGGGTCCAGTGATGGTTTTTTCAACAGTGGTTTTATCACAGCTTGTTCTAAGCTGGCTGGAATATTGCCTTCCCGAAGGGAGACATTAACCACCACCTTCACCCACTCGGCCAATCCCACTCTGGCCTCCTTTAGAAGCCAGGATGGGCAGGGGTCTAGGATGCATGTGGTCGCCTTCATCCCTCCGAGTATCTTGTCCACATCCTCGGCTTTCACCAATTGAAATGAAATCATTAAAACCGGACAAGCAGATGCTCGGATTACATCCTCAGAGACTGCCATTAACATGGTGTCCAGACTGGAACGGATCAAAGCGACTTGGTCTGCAAAGTCACTTTGATCCATTCCAGCCTGGACACACTTTCTGTTGTCTCACTCTGTTCTTAACTATGAGTAAATTGTAAGTGGAATGTGTTGTCGAATGCTTTCATGGCTGGAATCACTGGATTGTTGTAGGTTTTTCGGGCTATATGGCCATGTTCTAGAAGCATTCTCTCCTGACGTTTCGCCTGCATCTATGGCAAGCATCCTCAGAGGTTGTGAGGTAAGTGGAATGTTTGTAACTAGGGGACTGCCTATACTGCATATTTAAACTTCTTGTGTGCCATTGTGCAGCCTGGCCACTAGGTGGCACTTGGTTTAGTTATTTCTCAGAGTCTAATGTTTCTAGTTGCTGTATTCTTGTTTGAGAGAGGAAATAAAATGCCATGCCCAACTTGCTGGCTGACTGTCCTTTAATGCTGCATCTACACCATAGAATTAATATGGTTTAACACAACTTTAACTGCCATGGCTAAAAGCTATGGAGTCATAGGTGGTATGGTTTCATAAAGGGTGCCACCATACAGCATCAAAACGCGGGTTTAAAAAGTGAGACAAACAATCCTGGGACTTGACAGCAAGTCCACATACAGACCTATTCCTGGGAAATGGTCACCTGCTGTCCACACACCTTCCTTTGAAGCAGATCAAGACATCTGGCGGTAGTTTTTTATTATTATTCTCTCCAAGATACGTTGTACCTCATAGGGGCACATGAGAAGATCTCAATGTACACACAAGCAGATTTCTTATCTCTCTCTTCAACCAACTCTCAATTCAAGCTCTGTTTATTATTATAAGAAAGAAAGGAATGTTTGCAAAGAGTTCTAATTGCTTTGCAATTCTGCTTCCCTTTAGCTACCTGTATGTCCATGGCTCCATTTTTTGACAGCACGATCAACTGTCTCGGGCTTTTAAAACACTTACTGTCACAGAATCATGGATGTATTGAGTTGGAAGAGACCTCGTGGAATATCCAGTCCAGCCCCCTGCCAAGAAGCAGGAAAATCGCACTCAAAGCACTCCTAACAGATGGCCATCCAGCCTCTGCTTGAAAGCCTTCAAAGAAGGAGCCTCCACCACACTCTGGGACAGAGAGTTCTACTGCTGAATATAGCTCTTACAGTTAGGAAGTTCTTCCTAATGTTCAGGTGGAATCTCCTGTGCTAGAGCAGTCCACATAGGGGAAGAGAAGGAAAATACATGTTTTTCCATGACTGCAGAGATATACAATCATGCAAAGGTGCACATTTTGGGGGCTGAATCAGGTTTTAAGCGCACCTTTTAAACACATGCTTTACAGCTGTGAACCTGATTCCTCCCACACTTTCCTCAAAAATCTTTTTGCCACCTCCACCCTGTCCCCCTTTTATCCTGGTTACTTCCAGCTTTTACTGCATGTGTAGAAGGGTCCAAAGTCTTTAGTGTTTTCTGCTAAAGAGTACTGGTACCTAAGTAAAATACAACTCCTATGATTCCATGACATTGAACCGTGGTAGCCAAAATGGTGCATTTAAAGCAGAGTTGATGCTTTCAGCAGAGGTACTGTCAGGAGGGAGTGCTGCTCAGTATAGGCTTCAGAATACTGGAGTAGTTTGCCAAGTAATAATGACGGGAATAAGCTAATATGATTAGTAGAAAGGCACAAGAACATCAAGTGCCTTTTAGATAAGAGCGGCCCTGACAGGCCGAATGCTAGCAACGTGCTTTTGTGTACAATGTTCTTGAATGAATAGATAGTGCGCATGGCAATTAGAGGCTTCTCCGTGAATGCTAGGGAGAAGTTGCATAGATTTGTAACAACTTGAAAACACCAGAGCAGATAGCATAGCCTGAGAATTAGAATTAATACATACGCCATGCCTTTTAGCAAATAGGAATGAGATGCTAGGATGCTTTGTTTAATTGGATAATAAGGTGGGTTCATACAAGCCAGCCAATAATGATGATGAAGATGGGAGGGACTTGGGCTCTGCAGCCATTGATTGTATAAAAGGAAAAGTTAGAGAGTGACCTGGGTTCTTGCCATTTGATAGCTTGTTCTGTCGGCAAGTTCCCGTCAGCTGACGTTTGTTTTTGCAAATAAACCTTTGACTTCATTGCAGCAGCCGGTTGTTGCGTCTTCTCTCGTTCCTGTGCCCGCACGTTTACGCCGCCTGAGGTAAAAAGGTACACACTTGGGAGTTTTGGGACTCCAAATTTCCTGCTACATCTTGGTGACCAGCCCGACGTGATCTACAAGGCGATAAGACGGGTCTGTAACGCAGAAGACGTAATCTAGTTGCCTAGTCGGCATTCGTTCGTGAGCGGGGAGCTGAGGTGACCCAGGAGGGCTGAGAATAGGGGGCCCCCAACCACCTTCCGACCGGCTGCCTGGCTCGCCCCAGACCACCACTCACAGACCGAAGGGACCGCAACCACTATCACTGGCAGTGAACTCAAACGAAGAGAAAGTCCGGGGGTGCAGTTTGGGAAACTGCATCTAGTGAGTAATCCGGCAACAGAAAAGTCCGGGGGCGACGGGGTTCCGATCGTCTAGCGAGCAATCCGGCACTTGAAAGCGCGCAGAGAAAGTCGGGGGCAACGGATGCTCTGTTGTCTAGTGAGAAATCCGACGCAATCGAGTGGTGACGGGGGAAGTGGTCCCGGGGTCTGCAGGAATCGGCAAGTATAAATGTTAAGTAAAAACACTTAGGGAACATACACTCATTGGGAGGCGGGCAAACACTGAAGTGTTTTTGGCCGGTGAAAATGGGTGGAGTGGGATCAAAAGCGAGAAAGGAGACCCCTCTGAAATGTGTGATAGACAATTGGGATAGGTTCTGTTTGTTAGCTGTAGAGGGAAATCCCCAGGACTTGAAAGATTTTGAGCTCAGAAACCTGTGCACAGAAGTGTGGCCAGGTGTCCAAGAGATTAACTGGCCAGAGATAGGAACCTGGGATTTGAGAACCTGCATGAAACTAGAATCTTATTGTTACGAAGTCAATCCAAGTGATCAATGGATTTACTCCACAACATGGCTGAGATTGGTTTCGGAGGGGGTCTGGTAGGCGGGCCCAAAGGGGCAAGCCAGAGAAGGATGTTTTGTTAGCCGAAAGGCAGGGAAAAGCACTCCGGTTTTGCAAACTGAACTGGAGGAATTGCTACCATTAAGGAGAAGACCAAGGCAGAGAGAAAATGCCACCGCAGGGGCGGGGGAGGCCAATGCGCCCCCGCTCAATGCGAATTCAAGTGCCCCAGTCCAAGCCCAAGATGCGGCCCCCACCCTTGGGACAGGCCCAGCCGCTCAGATGGCGTCCCCGGCTGTGATGCCAGCTGAGGCGGCCCTTCCTGTTCCAGCCGCAACTCCTCAAATGAATCCCCAAGTTTGCCACAACCCGCCATAGGGAGCCTGCCAGTCGCGGATTCCCGCGTGATGTTCCCATCAACCATGGCCACGTCACAAACCGTGATGGCTCCATTGATGCTCCATTAAGCCACAGCAGCGCCTACCCTATAACCCATTCAGTGCACAACCCGTTCAGTGAAAGACCACCTGCATATCAGGCCCCTCTCCCCAGAGACACACTACCCCATAGCAGAAGCAAGGGAGATAGAAGAAAGAGCGAGATGGGAAGCCTCAGGCGTTGAGGAGATGATAGAGCGTCTCAAGAGAACGAAGAGGAAGAAGAGTACCCTGCAGCCAGGGAGGGATGATAGAGCGTCCCACACCCGCGCCCAGGAGAAAAAGCTCTTTGAGGCCGCGAGGGCGATAGCGCGCTCTCGGAACTGAGTAGAAGGCACAGTCAGAGACAAGCCACTTCACCAATGAGAACCAGAAGCATGTCTAGGGGAGAAGCAAGGGTGAAGGCAGAAGAGAGAGAGGGGTCCTGGAATTGCCCATTAGACGGGTCCCATTAATGGGTGTGAACAATAGGGTAGAGCAAGCTTTTCAAATTGTCCCCTCAAATTGACACAGGATCCTACATGTTAGGATTGCATCATCAATTAGGCCAGGGTGTTGGCAAGAAGGCAGCATCTTTGGGGAAAAGGCCCACCGGAAATACGGCCTGTACCATTTAGAACAGAAATGAAGGAAAGAAAGCCTGAATGCCATCTTCCATCTCAAAACAGCCAAGATCTTTTTTCCTTTGGAAAGACTCTTAAATGAACTGTAACAAAGAGTGCATGCAAAGTTTAAAACCGAAAGTAGAATATTCTGTACAAGAGAGAACAATGAAAGCACATCTTGCGCCAGAATAGATAACATAGAACACCCTGTCCAGGGAACTTGGCAGGCAAGACCAATTCGACCTTGTTCTTATTAAGCTTATTTATAGGAAAATAAAGCTGTTTTAAATGACTGAAGTCCATAAGAACCCAACAATTGATTTCAGAATTGATTTTTATGAAAATATATGATGCTTGGCCGTATAGGAAATAATTTAAACGGGACAGTTAATAGATTTGAGAAGATATGGCCAGCGTATTTGTGACAAGGAAAGACCAAAGCAAGTTTCCAGAGGGCCAGAGAATGTGTAGAGAAAGTACAAGCAAGTTTCCAGAGGGTCAGGAAGAGAGAGACTGTGTAGAAGAAGATTAGTAATTGTTAGGAAGGGACATGTTGGCAAAAATCAGAGCTAGATTAGAATTCTTGGAGACTGGCCAGCCCTCTGTGCCAGTACAGAAAGAATACCAAGTGTTCAAAGTAAGGGAAGGTCAGGAAGAAGGAGATAAAATCCCGTGAGAACGCCACGAGTGACAGGGGTCCAAAAACGTTTGAATAGATTGTTGCAAAGGGGACTCTGCACAAGGAAGACATGCGTCATTGGTTGCATACGCAGTATAAGCCAAGTCCTTGTCCTTTTACAATCCAGCCACAAGAGGGAGCAGGCAAAATTCATCTGTCTGGACGAAAGGGTGTAAAAGGAAGCATGCCAAACTATGGAGCAAGTACCAATGTCTTTTCCCCCAACATTTAGGCCTGCCAGATAGCCCAACATTTTAAACACCGTAGTTAAGCACATTTGTCCAAACAGTTACACACAGTAGCACGAGGCTTGCCTTTTTGTCAGTCCCACATCATGTCAAAAGCAGACACTAGATACACAGAGACACCAATGGCTCACGAGGGAGAAATGTGACCACCCTCTCATCTCTCTCTCTCGAGATGTGCCCCTATGCCAAAATTCGGCAACTTATTGCCAAATTACAGAGAGCCACTGGAATATCAGACATGAACATGGTGGACCCGGGTTTATTCCAGCAGGCCAGGTCCAAAGACGTCCCATTGGAGGATTTAACCCTTTTACGGACGGCAGCAGATTGGTGCAAGAAGGGGAAAGACGCCCGGCTAGGCAGTTGTGAGGTGGGAGGAAAGAATCCTGGAGACAGGTTCTCTTCGTCCGAGAACTTCTGCTGAATTGGCCGGGCGGTTGGCTCACACCAAGCACTGGTTCTGTCAAGGGAAAGGGGTTAATATCTGTACAAGGAGCGAGGTCTCCTGGCCTCAGCTGAAAAGAACGGGCCATTGGGCATGTTTGGAAAAATAGTCGCTCTCTTGGAAGCTATTTGGAAACCGAAAGGTGCTGTTAGGCACTGTAGGGGCCTCAGGAGGAGATGATCGGGTCAGTCAGGGAAGTTGCAATGCAGAGACCACCACCCGTAATGTTAAAAGTCATAAATTCAGGCCCACAGGTAGAAAAATGCAATTACACGAAGAAGATGAGGAGATTGGGCCTTGAGGGAGAAAGGGGAGTGGCAGAGAGACATGAACGTGATGCCAGGCAGACCGTGTCTCATCCCTAAGGGTGAGACATGACATAGTCCAACATTTTCATGAAAACACCCATTTAGGTGAATCTGTAAAAAGCAGCCTTGTTGGGGGAGGAAAAGGTATAATAGAGGGTCTGGAATTCGGTATCAAGACGGCTCGCCGTTTGAAGCAAGCATCTGCTCGCACAAGAAAGGGTTAACAGGACATTGAAAAACAGTTTGGCAAAGATTTGTCAAGAGACAAGATTGAAATGGTGCACACTGCACCAGAAGACAGGGCTGTCCCCTTTTGAAAGACTTTATGGGAAACCCCATTAAACATGAAGGACTATGAATGGAATGGCGTCAGACAGTCTGTTTTAAGAAATCAGCAAATCTTAGAACAAGTTTAGCTGCTAGGAAAAACACCTTGAAGAATTGAACCAATACCCTGTAGAATTGCACCACCCTACCCTTCTTCATTGCTTTTTCACCAGAAAACGTAATCGTGGAGGAGCCGTAAGCAGTCGAGATGGAGAGGGCCCGTGTCGTCCTGCTGGCCATGCCCCTGCCGTGAAAGTCGGAGGGATAAAGCCGTGGATTAGTTGCACGAGAGTAAAAGAGAGTGTCAGCTGTTCGAGAGAGCGGAGATCGATCCGGAGGATGGACAGGGACTTAAAATCAGTAAGCGAGGCCCTGGAAAAGGGTCAAGGCCACGAAGTTGATCGCTACGGGTGCAAGTGACCTGCGTGGTCAAGTATGACGCTGTGTGGCCCACCGAGAGACAGGAAAGCACTAAAAGCATTATCATTGAGGGGGAGTGGGGCCAAGTACTGATGAGAAAGATAGAAAGGAGACCATCCACAAGAGTACATGACACTTATCTTGATACCTCACACTGCTCAGACACAAAGGGACTGGAATGATACGACATGCAATCACACGTATGCCAAAGACAGTATAGACAAGGCTCAGTTCATGATATCTCATAGTTTCCCTATACTAACAACGCCATATGTTTCAAGTAGAAGGTTAAAAGCACTTATTATGTAATAGGAGATGGGGAGGAGAAAATCATCTCATTAATGGAATTGATTTAATGTGAAATGGTTAAAGTCATTAGTAATGTTAATCATCATGATTTTCTGTTCTGTATTGTTGAAATATTGCACCTTTGCAGTAAAAAAGTCAGTCAAGGCAGTCAAAAATGTGAAAATGGGTGAAAAAACGTGATTGGCAGATAGTTTGGAGTACATCTTGAGTGGTAAAAGCATGCTGTGTAATCGATTCATTGGCCAGAATCGTTTACAAGAAAAAAGTTAAGAATAAAGCAGAGTTGATGCTTTCAGCAGAGGTACTGTCAGGAGGGAGTGCTGCTCAGTATAGGCTTCAGAATACTGGAGTAGTTTGCCAAGTAATAATGACGGGAATAAGCTAATATGATTAGTAGAAAGGCACAAGAACATCAAGTGCCTTTTAGATAAGAGCGGCCCTGACAGGCCGAATGCTAGCAACGTGCTTTTGTGTACAATGTTCTTGAATGAATAGATAGTGCGCATGGCAATTAGAGGCTTCTCCATGAATGCTAGGGAGAAGTTGCATAGATTTGTAACAACTTGAAAACACCAGAGCAGATAGCATAGCCTGAGAATTAGAATTAATACATACGCCATGCCTTTTAGCAAATAGGAATGAGATGCTAGGATGCTTTGTTTAATTGGATAATAAGGTGGGTTCATACAGGCCAGCCAATAATGATGATGAAGATGGGAGGGACTTGGGCTCTGCAGCCATTGATTGTATAAAAGGAAAAGTTAGAGAGTGACCGGGGTTCTTGCCCGGAGATAGCTTGTTCTGTTGGCAAGTTCCCGTCAGCTGACGTTTGTTTTTGCAAATAAACCTTTGACTTCATTGCAGCAGCCGGTTGTTGTGTCTTCTCTCGTTCCTGTGCCTGCACGTTTACGCCGCCTGAGGTAAAAAGGTACACACTTGGGAGTTTTAAGACTCCAGATTTCCTGCTACACATTAAGTCTACAGTATAGATGCACCAGAAGGTTTTAATGTCTTCTTTTTAAAGAAACCGTTTCGGCACATAGTCAAGAGCCAGTAAAATGAAGCTGAGCCCTGATGAGATGGAGACTCTGTGAATTTATGGTTTTAATGTACAGGAACTGCATTTCCCCTGAAAGATCAGATGTGTTTCTTATGACTATTTCTGTGACTGGACTCCTTCACTCTCTGCCAATGGAGGCTTAGCTGGACTGTGGCTCAGAGTGCCAACTTCAACTGCTCTACCAATTGTGTCTTTCCTGGATGACCAAAGGAGTTCATCATGTGGTAACCTGGCTTAACTGGTGCACTATATTTTATGGAGGATCATGCTTTAATATATGGGATCATGCTTTAATTTATTGAGCACATTCAACCGGGCAAATTGATTACCCTCCCCCCTGGTTTCCAGACACTTTAAAAACAGAGAGATAACATTGTATGAGGGAGCCCTTCCCACGAAAGTCCTTGAAATTTTGCCGGGGGGGCAGGGGGGAGAGATGATCAGAGATAGTCTTCTGAACACATGAATCAGTGCAAAAAGCATGTGGGATAGGAGCTGCCAAATTTGTTCATGTTGAATTGCTTCAGTGACGTAGAGTAACGGGCATTCCTGTGGGTGGTCCCTTACCAAACATTGGCATTTCTCTTCCCAAATCCTGCTTCGTGAACCTGGCACAGTCATTTTTTAGAATGAATTTTAGAATAGATGGTTATTATTGGCGTAGATGAGATTTTATGGACCATATTTTTTGGACTGATTTGGAGGACGTTTTAAATCTGGCGAACTGTTTTTAAATGTATTATTATAGTTTTATGTAATTGTGTATTTTATTGGTGTTTTTATATTGTTGGAAGCCGCCCTGAGCCCTGCTTCGGAGGTCGAGAATAGGGATACAAATGTCTCAATAAATAAATAAATAATAAATAAATTTAATCACTTAGAATACCAAAATCTCAAAATACCGTTTTTTTCCTCTCTGTGGTGCTAGCTTTTAAGTATCAGACTTCCACAATGGAGTATATTGAGATTTGGAAGAAAGCCCAGTTTCTCCAGTGGTGTCTCTTTAAGATCAGTTCCTAGGGTCTACTCCAGAGCAGGATGGGAGGAAAAATACCAGTATCTTCGAAGTTGTTTTCCCAATGTTTTCTTTTTTAAAAAAATTAAGTGGATAGGAACCCCACTAGCTCATGTGATAAATCCGACTGGGTGATTTTGGGATAAAAAGCAAGAAAGAAAAACATGTGACAAGGAATGACAAATGAAACTATGTGCTTTCTAATGCTACAGGATTAAACACCATGTTTATTAGAACACCGCCACACACAAACCCCAAACATGGGATAATGTCCTTAGACAGAAATTGCTTCTAGTGCATCTTCCTGATATATTTAATGGTACACAGCAATTATCACACTAGAACAGTATATAGTGGCTGATAGTCAATCAATGTAATCAAAAGTATTGGCTGTACCATATAGCAGTCATATACATCTAAGAATCATACATATAATAAGGAAGACATGAATGCATGCATAGGGACAGGCAACAACACTATATACAGCACACTCCCCAAAGGAGGAAAATATCCCCCGCCCCCCCCCCCACATCAAACACACGGAGCTCAGGCTCAAGGAATGAAGGTAATCAAAATAAACTTCTGTAATAGAGTTCAGTTCCAATAACGAGTCTGGTCGGTGGTCTGCACAAATGGGGTATTTCAAGAGAAGTAGGGGACCCTCGGCGGGCAAGTTCACAGGGGTTTTAAGGAGTGGCTGAGAAGCCGCAGCACAATGTGAAGCCGCTCTGTGGAATGCGAACAAGAGCGGTTGTGGCTGTGATTGCGAAAAGCCGCTGCCGAATCGCGGGCTCCAGGAAATCCAAGCGGGAGCAACCATGATCAAGAGGACACCACAATGCAAGGGCCGACGAGGGAGTGTTTACCCTTGGGAGTCCCGCATCTCGTTTCGACCTTCCGGTCTTTCTCAACGCCATGTGGTAATCAGCAAATACAAGGTAGTATACATTTCAGACGGCAGGCATATACAATCTGGAATATACAAATGAAAAGGGACATACAGTTCTGTAATACACGATAATCATACAAATATAGTGCTAATGAGAGCATAGAGTAAACATATTTACCCAGATTCAAGGGCTCAATGATGCAGGCGCAAGGCGTCTAATAGCAAGAGCAAATTCTGCAGGCTGAGCTATCTAGTTATAGAGGAAAAGGTAAGCACCTGAATGTGATTCACATGAGTAAGGCTGTTACTCCTAACCTTTCATTCAAACCAAAAGGAGTCTCAGTTCTATGGGTAATGATGGTTCTTGTTTCAGCCCGAATTAAAGCTGTATGCAGGTCTCCATGGGGAGGAGGAGTTACTTTTTCTATGCCAAAAAACTTTAATGATTCAGGGCTATGAGAGAACTTCTTGCAATGGACATAGAAAGGTGAGTCCTCAGAAGAATGGCGAACCCTAGATTTATGTTTGCAAAAACGGGTTTTAAGCATTCTGGAGCTTTCACCTATGTACAGTAATCCACAATCACACCGGATCCCATACACGAGGGACTCGGAGCAACACGAAAAGAACTCCTTAAATTTAAAGCTGCGTCCTCGTCCAGGACTAAAGATTTCCTTGCCCGGGTACACACTGCTGCATTGCGCGCAGTGCCCACATGGGTGGGTTTTAGCTGTCAATGAGCTTTTCTTCAACAGAGTCCTGATGTCGGTATGCACCAACAAATCACGGAGATTTTTAGTACGTTTATGTGCCACCATGGGGGGCTGGGATAAACCGGGAATGTCCTGTACAAGCGGCCAAAATTTATGAACAATATTATTTATTTATTTATTTATTTATTCCCTCTTATATTCCGCCCTTCCCTGCAGGCTCGGGGCGGATAACATCATAAAAACTCGGCTGACATGTAACAACCATGTCGCCGTACAATAAAACAACATAAAATACAACATTAAAACAACATTGGTCCCGGAATAAAGTTATGTCATGCCATAGCATTCCCTGAACCCGGGTGCTGGTTAGAAGAAGAGTACATTCGGCTTATTCGCCTAGCCGAAGGCCATTAGTGATGGCCCCAGAGTATTTAGTAAGTGTCAATGGCCACACAGTTCTGTCCGGTTGGCGTTTGGGGTTGCTGGTTAGTAAGGACTCGCGAGGCATAAAGTGGGCCCTTCTGATGGCTGTATCAATGACTTGGTTAGGGTATCCCCGCTGTGACAGTTTGATGGCAAAGTGGTTGACTTCCTCATAGTAATGATCACTCTGTGACGAATTCCTCTTAAATCTCAGAATCTGGGAAAAGGGTAGATTCTTTTTTAATGCGTGGCTATGAAAACTGCTATAAGGGAGTAAGCTATTCTTATCTGTTTCTTTATGGAAGCATTTAATCAGCAGTTTATTATTGTAGCGAAAGGTGGTCACATCCAAGAAGTCCATGCTGTTTTTGTTGTAGGTCATGGTAAATTTGATCGATTCTGTCCATGAGTTCAGCCACTTGAGAAATGCATTAGGGTTGGTCCCACTTTTGACCACTACATAGATGTCATCAATGAATCGTAGATAGATCTTAATGTGCTGTGCTTGGGGATGTCTAGGTGTGCCAAATACATGAGTTTTCTCTAGGGAGTCCATATATAAATTGGCCACCGAGGGCGCTAGAGGGCTGCCCATTGCCACTCCCCCAATTTGTAAATAATATTGATGGTCAAACATAAAATAATTATATTCGAGCACAGAGTCCAAAAGATCCATAAGAAAAGATGTAGGCGGTCTATGTGTGGATGAAATACTGTCAAATGAGTCTATGAGCACTAATCTAGCGTCTTCTGTAGGGATGTTAGTATACAACGAATTGACGTTAACCGTGATGAGAAGATCTCCATCATCCAAGTTCAGACCCTCAACCTTTCTGATGAAGTCTCTGGTGTCTTGTATATAAGCGGGTCTTGATTGTACAATAGGTTGAAGGAGGGAATCTAAATATATAGCTACGTTCTGTAGTAAGCTGTTGCTACCCGAGACAATGGGTCTCCCTGGGATGGGCCTGACAGATTTGTGGATCTTTGGTAAATGATAAAAAACTGGAATACGGGGATAATGGTTGGTCATAAATTTGGTAAGATGATTGTCTATGTATCCCATGAGTTCACCATCATTGATGATTCCATGTACAATCCGCTTGAACTTATTGGTGGGATCCCACCAATGATGGGACACAATAAAATAGACAACAATGTAGGAAGAGACACTCCTTCAAGCATCCGAGGTCCAATCTTTTCTCTGAACTACTACTATCATTGTTGACAATGTGTCATTGAAACACGAATGGACATTATTTCCACTGCTTAAACCTGGCAGCACAACAATGTTGGAGAAGGGAAGATTAATGGTATTTAGATAAATATCCCAGGTTAATTTTTTCAATAAACTGGGTATTCCTCATTTTTGTTGTTTGCAATGAGTTTTAAGCTAAGGCTCTTCATGCGAAAGGTCTGAAAATTTTGGTACCTGGACAATGTAGGCAACTGGTGGGCAGTCTATGGAAAACTGTCCATGGGTTCATTTCTGGTTTTATTTTATTGATCACTTATTTTATTTATTTACTAGACTTATATTCAACCCTTCTCAACCTCGACGGGGACTCATATACTTGATAAACAAATACATTAAAACATTAAAACCAACCAGTTAAAACATCACATTAAGCAACAATTTAAAATCACATAATCCAGGTAATAATCCAGGGCCAGTCCAAGTTGTCAATATCAATATGTAGACTCTTAATGTATAGACTCTTGCTTATTGCACATGCAAGTAATTCAGAAGCCAAATACAATGGGAGAAGAGATTTCTAGCAGCTCTGTTTAATAGTTATTGAGTATTAAAAATCTAGTTTCTTTTTTATATAAAACTATGCACATTGTGTTTAACAGTAGAAGCTAGAGAAAATGTTAAAACAAATATACAATCTAAACTTTGGAATGGTCATGGTGAGTAGTCTCTACCAACTAGATGATTGATTCCCATTGTTACTTTAAAACTATTTTAAATCAGTGTTGTTTTTGATAGATAGTTCGTAATTTTTTTAACATTTAAACTTTTCCTTTAAGCTTTATGTTTTAAATCTGTGATACGAGCCAGTTTGGGAGAAATGTGGTATAATTAATACTTTAATTCCAGTATTTATGTCATTGTAAATCATAAACAAGATTCCAGTCTACAATATATGAGCATCATAACAGAACTTTAAAAACTTGTGATCAGAATTAAACTACTTTTAAAGTTTTAGGAAAACAAGGCAATGTCTAGAAGATATGAAAAGCACCCTATGCCTAAGAGTCTGCTGATAGAATTCCACAAGTGTGGGGGTGGGGGAGTGTCAATTATATATTTTGAAAAATGTTGTAACAATTATCTGCAAATACAGGTTGCCTTCCCATCCATCCTTGACCTGCTGTTTTATAGTGTGCCTTAGGGAGACAAAGAGCAAAGTTAGTATTCCTAGCAAATTCATTATCATGCTTTACATAGCTTGCTATTGTTTCCCTTCAAATAATTTCTGGCTAATGATAATCCTATCATTAGATATTATTTGTAAGCACTATTTCTTCCCCCCAAGGCTGATAGGGTGTGAATTGCTCAAGTTCACCCTGGGGCAGTTCTAGACAGCGGTAAAGTCCACTTCGATCCAGGTATGAAAAATCCAGGATGGACTGTAGTCTGCACACCACCAAAGACGTCTGTGCTTTCTGCATGCACTGTCTGTTCTCCCGGTACCTACCTGGAGAACAGGGAGAAAGCCCCCAAACCCTCCCAACTCCCCTTTTAAAAATAAAAGAATTTATCCAGCCTCTATTAGACTGGTACCGGAGCTCTCCTGGCACGTAGGAATGACGTGCCAGGAAGGGGGGGGGGCGTCAGAAGCGATTTTCCTCTCTCCCCCCTTCTCCTGCTGCGTTATTCCTATGCACCAGGGGAGCTCTGGCACCAGTCTAATAGAGGCTGGATAAGTTATTTTACTTTTAAAAGGGGGTTGGGGGTGTTTGTGGAGAGGGTTGGTGAGCTTGCCGTTTTCAGGCTGATTTAGCCCAAAAAAACATGGGACTGCTGTCTGGACTGCCCCCTCAAAAGTCCAGAACTTCTGAGGGAGCAGCCAGACAACAGAAAAAGTGAGTTTGCCCAATGCCTTCCAAGAAGAAACAGAGTAAACCCTGGATTAATTTGCTTTGTGGCAAATGAATTCATTTTTCTGAGGGACATCATCTGGACGCCCCACTTTAAAATGCAGGAGCGCCTGCTTTTAAAGGACTGTCTGTATGCATCCCTGGATTTCCATGGACAAACCAGGATTCAAACCCTCTGTCACCTTCCTTCAAACCACTATAGCAAGCTGCCTTTCTTATATAACTGTGTAGACTTAATTGGGAAAAACTATGTAGGGACTGATTAAGATGTTAATATCAAATTGAGCAGGGCTCATTAGCCAGATTCATCCCAACAGGCCCCACTGTGCTGCCTACTGTGCTTCCTAATGACTCTACTTCCAGGAATGAAGGAAACCTTAATAAACATAAAAGAGAATCTAATGAATATAAAAACCTAGCCATGAATACTGAACAGCTTTGAGTAAACAGAATCTACCGGAGCTTGGGATGTTATAGCTCTATATCTAATTATTTATCATTGCTCTTCTGGGAGAAGGGGAAATAGTGTGTTATGTGATAGACCTATTTTAAGAGTAACCTGCACATACCTGTTTCTTTAAAGAAGTGTAAATTGGGTTACTTAGGTGGAAAAAAATCTGAATGTTATATGCTGCTGCTCTGGTAAAAAAGATACCTTTCCTTCATCCGTCTCATTGCTAGGTCAACACCAAGAACTGAGTATGATGCAGCTGTATAAAACATAACTCTAGGTAAACCACAGGCCAAACTCCATTTGAGAAGTGAAGAAAATCTGGGCAATTTGTTCAAAGGCTCTGAAATTTTAAGTTTCCAAGATTTTTGTCATTTCTTGTTGCATTCAAGTGACACACTGCAGCAGCAGCATGCAGCTGACACACAGTTTGTAAAGCACTGTTATAGGAGGATACAGATGCTGACAAGGCAAAATAAGACTCTAATAAAGGTCTGGCTGTTTTTGTAGAGCACAGCATTACAACGCATGACCCAGTCTCCAAGTCACCTAAACCACAACAGAATTCCCAGCCAAAGGGCTACAAGGTGGGGAGAAAGAGTAGGCAGAGAGATCAGCTGGTAAAGAGTACAATCCTTGCTGAGAAGGGAAAAAATAGGGGTTATTTAAGAACCTAATATGATTAAAGGATCTCATTAGATTAATTGCTATTTTCAAATGCCTTTGAATGCACATATGAGCATTCTGGTTTGGTATTTTGCCAGGCAATATGTATCTATAATTATAGTCATGTAACCTGCTAATAATAAACAAGTCTAGACTTGAAAAGCATACACTTGCTATTGACTTGAAAGACATACACTTGCTAAGTCAGTAACATCTGTACATTATGCCTTAGAAGGCTGAATGATCCAGTGATAGTTCCCATTATACAGATTACAAAGAATGTTTCCAGCCCCTGGTAGTATCAGAATTAGTAGAATGTTGTTCTTCAAAATGCCAAGTTTTATAAAATATCTTTATAACCCCCTGGGCAATGCTAAGGTGAACCCATCATAGAATATCTTGGCAAAATTAGTTCAGAGTCAGTTTCCTTTTGTCTTTGAGGCCAAAAGAATGTGACTTGTCCACTGTTACCCAGTGGGTTCCCATAGCCAAGTGGAGATTTGAAACCTGATCTTCCCTGTGTCTTGGTCCATCCAACACTAAAAGCAGTATCCCATCCTGGTAAATTACAGTACTTGCCCCATAAGAACATTGATATTAACTTTACTGTCTTTGTTTAAAGATTAATACTGTCCAAGTGATAAAAATGTCTCAACAGGCTAATAGACCCCAGGAGATATTGTTTCTGGAAAAAAATGGTACAGGGAGCAACCAAGAAAAGGAAAACACGTTTGTCTCCAAAACAAGCAACTCTGCTTCAAAGATCTAAAAATTAGAAGTACTCAAGTTAGAAGTACTCTTTTCTAACTGTCGGTTGCATCAATACAATGATTCCCAACTTGTGGTCCATGGACCACCAGTGGTCCGCAAGAACTAAAATATGGTCCGAGGTCTCATTGTTACTCCACCATTGCAATGAGTGACTGGTCTCATGAAACCCTCTTATAGTGCCGAGGCTTATTAAATATGGTTTTCTGTGGGCAAGCAGATGGCAACTACTGGATGGCATATGTTCTGTACCAGAAACTAGAGCTGATGTGGTCTATCCAATAAAAATTTCTGAATCAGCACCCCAAATAACCAAACCGGATCTAAAGTTGACCAAAAACTGATTTGTAACCCTTTTGGTACTAATGTTGGAGATTGATCCCTGGTCAAGTGGTTCCTGGTCAAGAAGAGGTTGGGAACCACTGCATAAATAAGATTTGAAAAGACACCACAATAATGTATGTCATTTAAAAATGCTTATTTATGTTTTATTGATTGCTTATGTTTTTGTGTCTTTTACTGTTGTTGATTTTATATTGTATGTTATTGTGTTTTGACATGTTGGAAGCAGCATTGGGTCCCTTTGTGGGAGAAAAGCAGGATATAAATAAATATTTATTGTTATATTATTATCAACCTTGCTCATAACCTTACATCAGACTATTTGACAATTACATGTAAAGAAAGTATATGGTATATTTTAAGAGTTTTGTGTGAACTAGAGATCAAGATGGGACAAGAGACAAACATTAGAGAGGTAATGCATGAGTTAGGGACCTACTGGTAAATGCTACTATCCTATGTGCAGGGAGGGTAAACAGCTACTTGAACACCTATGTGGTTTGTTGACAGTGTACAGATCTCAAAAGTGAACTAGAAATCCTGAATCCGAAGTATTACAGTTGCCTCACAAAGTTGCACCAATGCCAAGATGAGTTATCATTCTCAGATCAGGCATGTAGCCAGGGGGGGCTAAGGGGGCTTCACCCCCGCTCCAAATTCTCAGGGTGGTCCACGAAAAGGCCTTACTGGTACATTATTTAAACTGTTGTTTATTCATATCATGATCTGATCACCATGCTCATTATACCCCACATTAATGGGGTTATTGGGATAACAATACAAAAGGTAGACCCTCTTCCACCCAGTCTCACCCCCCGAACAAACTCAGCCCCGAAACAAAATCCTGGCTACGGCCCTGTCTCAGATTAAACTACATAGAATAGGAACAGTTTTCTTTGCATTTCTATTTTGTTCTTCTCTATTATATTGGCACAGGCCAGCATTCAGTAGGCCAGGCCCCAATAATGGACCAAAGAGAAGTGTGATCCCACACTCCCCCAACAGTTCCTCCAACATGTTTCCTTAAAGCAGAGCTTTCTAAATGTTTTATGTTAGTGACACACTTTTTAGACATGCATCCTTTCACGACGCAGTAATTTAGTTTTACTTAAAAAACGAGGGTTAAACAAACCCCTTATGAGAGATATAGACATAAACACATATTATCATGATGAAATGTTTGGGGACACAAGACATCTCACAAAAACCTTTCATATGTAAATTATTTATATGTTTCTGGTAATTTTATTGTTGATTTTTGATGTTTTAGATTTTTAATATTAGCATTGAATTCTTGCTGTCTGCTGGTCTGAGCCCCTCTGGAGGTCGAGAAGATAGGGATAGAGAAGTTTTAAATAAATAAATAATACTTTAAAAATATATGATTTATTGCTTATTTCACATAGACTCAGAGGTTTTTCATTAGTCGTGTGACACACCTACACATTGTAGCCGACACACCAACATGTTGCAACACACAATTTGAAAATCCCTGCCTTAAAGCCTGCACCAGAAGAACCCTCCAGAGCACATTTTGGAACAGTGCAGACAACTGTTGGAGACAGGAGAGCAAATCTTCAGGTACAATTCAAAATATGAGTTTGGTCCATCATCTGCAAAGATATGAAAGTAAAGTCCGCACCCCCTTTCTAAATCCCCACAAACTGAATCAGTTTCATAATTTAAAATGGCCTTTTTGTGGCCCCCAGGGGTTAAAATTATTGGGGGTGGGGTCACTTTTGGGTTGCTGTACTTGAATGCCTCCAAGTGCACTCCCAGCATATTTGTCACACTTGGAGGCATCCTTCCCTCCTAGACAAAACATTTTCTGCTCCAAGATGTCTCATGTGGTGAACATGCCCCCATACCCCCCTAGATGCATAACAAGCGGCACAAGTATTACTTTTATTTTTTTAGGAACGGGTATGTCCCACCAAGGTCTCTGAGGGAGAGGGTTAATGCAATCCTTTGGAATATTTATTTATTTACTTTATATACTGTCCCTCTCAGCCCGCAGGCGAAATATTATTCCAGGAGCTTTGAAACCATTCTTCCTGAAGATAGTGGTGGTATTACATTATTAATCACAGAATCCTCGAGTTGGAAGAGACCACAAGGGCCATACAGTCCAAACCAAAGCACCCCCAACCATTTTATGGGATGTTGTGAGTAAAAACTGGCATGTGCCTCTGGTCATGGCCTATACTTATAAAGTCACTGCCACTTGAGTCACAACCTCTGTTGAAATGCTGAGGTCTACAAAATATGCTTGAGCTCTGAAAGCATTCTGGAGATTTCCACACCACATACTGAGACCTATTTTCATGACAGGATACAAGATTTCTGGGACACTGAAAGAATAAAACCGGACTCTGAAGTCACTGCTTATCTTACAGAATGTGGCTTGGATCGTAAAGACCCTCAATGGGACTAGAGACAAGCAGTTCCCAAAGCTCTCCTGGGCAGGAAAACTATAGGCTGCTGGAAAGCCCAGCAAAACACCAAAAAGAGTACATAGATTACATTCAGTGGAGATGATGGGGCTGGATGAAAGGATCTGAGATGTGTCTGCTGCCTGAGCTTTAACATGACTCAATATCGCAACAAGGTGACCTTTTATGAAATCTACATCTTCGGGTTCGCAAAAGCTGGGGTATGTCCTGGAAGCAGCCACATCAACGAAACATATGGTGTTCTTCTGCAGGACCATTTCCAGCCACAGTTGCATCGTTTCCAAATTGATGACGAAGACATTTTCAGCAATGTTGAGAATGTGCAGCCGGTCCCCAAGGTGAGTGATGCTCTGAAGCTCCTGAACATAACTCACAATCTGAGAGATCCCAGCAGGACTGTAATCATACAGAAACGCAGGCTTCAATCCTGCGGCTACGGCAAAAATCTCCCCAGCCAGGTTCAAGGATACCGAGGGGGATAAGCATTTCTTCTTTCTCATTCGGAGGTGATGTCGAGCTGCAGCGATAAGAAGCTGAGAGAACGGCTCCATCCTCATCATCCTTAGATGGGGTCAGTTTAGGGAGCCTCTGAATTGCCCATTACCCCCAGCCTCTGCTTGCTAGTTCAGCCGGGATCTAGGAGATAATACAAAAACAGAAATTAATATTGCTGAGAAGAACCCCTCAGGTGTACTTTTTTGGCTTTAAAATCATCATCCCTGACAGAGAAATAAAGAGTGTATAGCAGTGAATCCCAGGTTGTGAGACTGAATCTGCCCCTCCTTGTGCTTCCCAAAAAGCCAAAGTCCTACTATCTCTCTCATTTGATCATTTCCCCCACATGCATTTGTGTTTGCTTACATGGTGGGACCCAGGGTGCATCTACCCTAAAGCGTTCACAGAGTCTGACACCACCTAAACTGCCATGGCTCAGTGCCGTTTAGCTCCTCCTGCACAGCTGGAACCATCCTCTGCTACCCAAATGAAGGAGCACCGATGTAGGGGCACGGGCTCACCAGCACTCCAAATGCACAAGCGTAGGAGTCCCCTCAAAGGCCCAGGTAGCAGTGCAAGGAGGAGGCCGTAAGTTGGATTCTTACTACAAAGGCTTTTTTTGTGGGCCTAGCAATAACAACAACCATGCATACAGGAATGCATTCAAAGGTTTTGTGCCCCCCCCCAAATGGGGTTGCAAAGCTTTTATCACTTTGGCAGTAAGTCCAGCAGCTCCGTTTAAACCGCTGTGCCACCAGTGGGCCCCGTACTGACTATACTCCTGCTCTAACTGACTTAACTGACTCCAACTGACTTATGATTTATTACATCTAGTTGTGTCTGACTCTGGGGAGTTGTGCTCATCTCCATTCCTAAACCAAAGAGCTGGCGTTGTCCATAGACATCTCCAAGGTCATGTGGCCGGCATGACTGCATGGAGCGCCATTACCTTCCGGCAGAAGCGGTACCTACTGATCTCACATTTCCATGTTTTCAAACTTCTAGGTTGACAGAAACTGGGGCTAACAGTGGGACTCACCACGCTCCCTGGATTTGTACCAACAACCTTTCGATCAGCAAGTTCAGCAGCTCAGCAGTTTAACCCATTGTGCCACCGGCAGCCCCAAAGGAGGGTTCAACATCATTTAAACAAAGAGATAAAACACTATTAAAACACATACAGAGTTAAAATACAAGTTAAAATCCACTTATGAAACATAGATTAAAATCTGACTGAATGGCCTGCCACAAGAGACGAGTCTTCAGTTGCATCTTAAATTCTGACAGGTGATTTAGCTGTGGCATCTCTTCAGGCAGGTCATTTTCCCTTTGTTTCTATCTTTCTTTGGCTCTTTAATTGCTTCATCACATGTGGTACAGTGGGTTAAACCCTTGTGCTGGCAGGACTGAAGACCGACAGGCCAGAGATTTTAATACGGGGAGAGTGCGGATGAGCTCCGTATGTCAGCTCCAGCTCCCCATTGTGGGGACATGAGAGAAGCCTCATACAAGGATGGCAAAACATCAAAACAAGTATATTTCGTGTCACATGTGAAGCACAATGAGCATTTAAAGCAGTTTTTTTTTAGGACCCGTCCCCCCGGTGGGTTAAACCTTTCTGCCGGCAGGACTGAAGACCGACAGGTCGCAGGTTCAAATCCAGGGAGAGCACGGATGAGCTCCCTCTGTCGGCTCCACCTCCCCATGCGGGGACATGAGAGAAGCCTCATACAAGGATGGTAAAACATCAAAACATCCAGGCATCCCCTGGGCAACGTCCTTGCAGACGGCCAATTCTCTCACACCAGAAGCGACTTGCAGTTTCTCAAGTCATGGAAAAATAAACACAGACACACTAGAGAGAGAAAATCCACTTTAAAACTGGTTTCTGCCTCCTGCAGAATTCTGGGGTGTGTAATTTAAATAAAGATTATTATTATTATTATTATTGAGGCTGTTTAAAAAATTACAAATTAAATGACAAACCCCAGGATTCTGCAGGATTGAAAGTGGATTTAGAGTGACACCTCTTCATCACACTGGAGAATGACTCCACTTTGAATCTGGTTTCAGCCTCCTGAAGAACCCTGGGCTTTGTAGTTTAGGGAGAAGCCTTTGAGAGCCTCACTTAACTACAAACCCCAGGATTCTGCAGGAGGCTGAAACCGGATTGAAAGTGGATTCATTTCCTAGTGTGGTATTTTCCCCCCAATGCAGCCCCGCTCAGTGGCTGAGAGCGCAAGGCGCAGCTCCCAAGGGGCCTTTGGGGAGGGCGCCCCCTTTCGGAGACGCGAGGCGCGCCTCGAGCCCTTCCTTGCCTTCCTTCGGAGCCTGCCTTTCCTGCTGGAATCAGGGCGGGAGCAGCAGGTCTGTTCTCTCTCCCTCCCTCCCAAACACTGTCCCGCTCTTCCGCCTTCCGGACAGTCGCGAGCACCCCGCATTTCCGCTTCCCTTCCGTGAGATCAGGTGCAGGCAGGCAGGGAGGGAGAAGAAAACCTTCCTCCTCTCTTAAAGGCGACGTTCTTAAGCACAAAAACCCACACAAACTGAGTTCCTTTAACCAAAATGCTTGGGTTTTGGCTACACTCAGAACGAATGCAGTTCGAAGTGCCATGGCTCAATGTTGTGGAATTAGGAGGACTGTAGTTTGGTGAGGCACAGAGGACTTCTCAAAAGACCCTGTCAAACTACAATTCCCAAAGTTTCTCCAATAGCACCTGAAGTGTCAAAACTCCACTCATTCTACAGAATAAACTACAAGAAAGGAGATTCCTCCTGAACATTAGGAAGAACTTCCTGACTGTGAGAGCTATGTTCAGCAGTGGAACTCTCTGCTTCGGAGTGTGGTGGAGGCTCCTTCTATGGAAGCTTTTAAACAGAGGCTGGGTGGCCATCTGTCGGGGGTGCTTTGAATGCAATTTTCCTGCTTCTTGCCCGGGGGTTGGACTGGATGGCCCACGAGGTCTCTTCCAACTCTATGACTATTCTATGAAATGCAGAAGTACTGGGAATTTTGGATTTTTCCAGATTTGGGAACATATTTATTTATTTATTTATTTACTAGCCATCCCCTGCCACACATTGCTGTGGCCCAGTCTGTGTATATGTATTTTGTGTGTATATACTGTATATATGCATATATATGTGTGTGTACATATATGTGTGTGTGTGTGTGTGTGTGTATCTATCTATCTATCTATATATATATATATATGGGGTTTTGCGCATGCGTTGTAATGTATTTTGTTTTTTGGCTTTTTATGTCTCTTCTGCTGTGATTTTCAGTGTTTTTATGAGTGATGGTCACTTGTTGGCCTGATACATGTATTGTGTCCAAATTTGGTGTCAGTTCATCTAGTGGTTTTTGAGTTATGTTAATCCCACAAACAAACATTACATTTTTATTTACCTAGACTAGCTGTCCCCTGCCATGCGTTGCTGTGCCCCAGTCTGTGTAAATGTGCTTTGTGTATATATTTGTGTATATACATGTGTTTGCGTGTGTGTGTGTGTAGTTTTGCACATGCATTGTAATGCATATATATTTTATTGGGGGGGGGGGGTAAAGTCTCTTCTGCTGTTTTTTCAGTGTTTTTATGAGTGATGGTCACTCATTGGCCTGATACGTGTATTGTGTCCAAATATGGTGTCAATTCGTCCAGTGGTTTTTGAGTTATGTCAATCCCACAAACAAACATTACATTTTTATTTATATAGATTTTGCATATTTGTATTCCGTCCTTCTCACCCCCATCATTCATTCAATACCAACAACAGTAATAAATGATAAAAGCAATTCAAACAATTTGTTAATGCTTTAAAATTACTAAAACATGGTTTAAATCACGCAGGTTCGAAATCAAGTTCGTTCAGACAGGTATGTATGTATTTGCATGTGCATACATAAATTATTATCTTCTCCAAGCTTTCCTGTCTTCTCATTATATGGCCCAAGTACTTCATCTTTGCCTCTAATCTATCTTCCTTTGCTCAAGCCTTCCTTATGGTCCAGCTCTCCCATCCATAGGTTTAAAATATTGTTTTTGTTATTTCTGTTTTTCCCAGGAATCGTGGAGGACCAACTGTATATTAGATTACAATATGCATTCTGTTAAAAATCACTCCAGTCTGCATTTATATTGACTTCTACCAATGACCTTTCTGAGACCTTCTCACATTGTAGTGAAGCAGCCAAATCTAGGAGTTATGGAACTCCGAGTACCAAGTTAACTTTACCAAGCTACCTGAACGTGCGGGTACAAGGATGAGGAAGAACACACGGCAACTGTGAAATAGGTGAAAAACAAAAGGATTTATTTCTGGCACCAGCTGGTGGGCTTCTGCCAGCAGAACACGCTGCAATCAGGGGCAAAAGACCCCGTCACTTCCAATACAAAGACATTTATACCCCAATGGAGTCATTTCAGTTAAGCCCACCCCTTCTTCATGGATAAAAACAAACATAATTGGCTGGTGATTACTGTTGCTTACATGACATTTCATTAATCCAATAAACCTTGCATTTTCATTAGCATCACATCTTTAAGTCACACCTATGAATGAGAACAATAGTCATTTATAAGTTAGTTCTTTCTCACAGTACAGTTATCAATGCTGGGTCTCTGATGTTCTCTAGTTTGAAACATTGACTTCCAGGCTCCGTGCCAGCACGGAGGGGGTCAGACTCTCTGTCATGCGCAGTGCTTTCTCTATTCGCATTAAGTTTTCCCATAGCACAATCTGTACTGTTTCACCCATCTAGCCTATGTTATCTCAAGTTTGGCACAGGGTGTATTAAAAAGCTTCAATCACAGTGTTATTTTCACATTGCAAGTGCCTGTCTGATTCTTGGCACAGGAAACCCGCATCTCAAAGCTAAACACGCATGTAGCATCCCTCTCTGACTGTACTTTTTGCACGGAAAAGTACCAAACCCGCTTTAGTAGGAATACAAGAGACTGCTTAGTCTAGATAAATTTTCTGCATGATGGTTTCATATCCATAATATAGCTACCAGCATCTGTATTAAGGAGCTCATAGCCTTTGGCATGCATTGTCTTTTAAACCGGTTCAACAGTTTTGGAAGATCAAAGCAGTATTTTCAGCCCATATTGCTGAGAGAAGAGGTTTTTTAAAAAAATAGTAGAATAACCAAAACCTATCTGGGGCCATTGCACAAAGGATACAAGCTTATTTGTGCGAATTGGCTACAATTGTTGTTTTATTTTTGGCGGGTGGGGGGGTGGGAACCCATCAAGGATTAGCAACCAATAGCTGGCAGTGGTCTGTGGACCATCATTTCTGAGTTTCTTGGTGGAATTCAAATTATATTGCCTGGTTTAGACACTAAGGATTTAAGGTTTTAGTCTTAGATGCCCTTGTCTCCATGGAACTTACTTCTTCAGTTAACATGCAGTAAGCAGACTACTATGGTAGTGTAAAGGAGTATTCATTAAATTTAGATCATATCTTTCTATTCTTGAAAACATGGTAAAAATTACTGACGATAAGAAAATACAGGATAATATATGGTTGTGATCTAAGCTTGTTAATTAAAACACGTGTAAACCACCACCCATTCATTTAAGCCTAATGGCAGCAACAACAAAGTTCCTATTAGACACTGTGTGAGATACTTATCTGCTCATACAGTAGGGACAAGTATATTTCATGTAATGTGTGAAGCACAATGAGCATTTTAAGCAGGTTTTTTTTTTTAAGGAGCCCCCGGTGGCGCAAACCGACAGGTTGCAGGTTCAAATCCAGGGAGAGCATGGATGAGCTTCTGTCGGCTCCAGCTCCCCATGCGGGGACATGAGAGAAGCCTCCCACAAGGATGGTAAAACATCAAAATATCTGGGTGTCCCCTGGGTAACGTCCTTGCTGATGGCCAATTCTCTCACACCAGAAGCTACTTGCAGTTTCTCAATTTGCTCCTGACACGAAAAAAAAAGTTTTTTAGTGTTATAAACATCTAATTTGTTGCATTTGGAACTGAAGGCATGTTGTCAGCTCATTTTTAATGTCAACTCCCTGAATTTACCGAAATACCAAAAGAAAAGTATTTGAGCTGCATGTTTAAAATACATATTTGTTCAGCCTAGAGCAAACGTTATGACACTTGGTGGTTATTAAAACAGGTGGGAAACTGAAACAGCAATATTAAATGTTAATGAACATCTCTGATGTCATCCACCGACATTTGTTTTAGTGTTGCAATTTCTGGTGTTAGGACTGAAACCAGAAATGTAAGCTAGTCTTTTTGGTCCCTTTTGTGTATTAGGCCAATTATTTTTTTGTAGGTGAGAGCCTCTCCTTAATTTTCTCTCTCCGAAATTAGCATAACTCTTCTTGGTCCCTCTGCATTCTCACAATGATTATATTATTGCCCAAAATGACAGTATTATTTATTTATTTATAGTATTTATATTCCACCCTTCGCCCCCCGCAGAGGACTTAGGGTGGATTACAATGCACATATACATGCCAAACATTCAATGCCATAGATATATGACATATAGAGACACAGAGGCATTTTAAAATTCCAGCTTTTCTGGCTTTGTGAGGGTATGCTCAATTCTGGCCACAGGGGGAGCTGCTGCTTCACCGTCCACTTGTGACACTGAGTCCTTGATGGAATACTTCCCCATGCTTATGCACGCTGCTGGAAAATTTTATGGTGTCGTAAATTAGTTAAATTAGCCTTCCCACATAAAGCCGTACCTAAATTTCCTACTTGACAGAGGCAACTGTATTTTGAGCTGCATAGGTCAACAGCAAGCTAGACTATTAATGGTTAGAAGCTTACTCCGACCCAGGCTGGCTTTGAACTCACGACCTCTCGGTCAGCAGTGATTTAATGCAGCTGGCTACTAACTAGCTGTGCCACAGCCCAGTTTTATAAAATACTAGCTTGGGGACCCGGCAGTGCCAGGGTGATTTGAGAAGTGCAGCAGGATGTAGAGTGGGTCATGGGGGCTCTGTGTGCCAAGTTTGGTCTTGATCCATCATTATTGGGAGTTGCAGTGGTATCATGAAATTACTGAAGGTAGTGCAAGTCCCATCATCTGTGGTCCACCCTCCCCCAAAGTGTAGTAGGATGTAGATTGGGTCATGGGGGCTCTGTGTGCTAAGTTTGGTCTGTATTGGTGAATGGATGGGGGTTGCATTGGTTTTAGGAAGTGAGTGAAGGTACTTCCAAGTCCCATTATCCGTGGTCCGTCTCACACAAAACTGCACCAGGATGTATAGTGGGTCATGAGGGCTCTGTGTGCCAGGTGTGGTGTTGATCAGTCATTGGATTAGGTTTGTAGCAGGGTTGGACAGTGAGGGAAGGTACTGCAAGTCCCATCATCCATGTTCTGCCCCCCCTCCAAACTTCAGTAGGATGTAGAGTGGGTCACGGGCTCTGTGTGCCAAGTGTGGTCCTTATCAGTGTTTGTTGGGGGACGCAGTGGTCTGTGGGAACAGAGGGGTGTGAAAGTACTACAAATCCCATCATCCATTGTCAGTCCTCCCCCGAACCTCACCAAGACGTGAAGGCAGTCATGGGGGTTATGTGTGCCAAGTGTGGTCTTGATCAGTAATTGGATGAGGGTCGCAGACTTGGGAAGTGAGTAGAGGTACTTCAAGTCCCATCATCCATGGTCCACCCTCCTCCGATCTGCACCAGGATGTAGAATGTGTCATAAGGGCTCTGTGTGCCAGGTTTGGTGTTGATCAGTCATAGGATTAGGTTTGTAGCAGTCTAGGAAAGAGAGGGAAGGTAATGCAAGTCCCATCATCCATGTTCTGCCCCCCTCCAATCTTCAGTAGGATGTAGAGTGGGTCAATGGGTCTGTGTGCCAAGTGTGGTCTGTATCGGTGTTTGTTGTGGGCCGCAGTGGTCTGTGGGAACAGAGGGGTGTGAAAGTACTACAAATCCCATCATCCATTGTCAGTCCTCCCCCGAACCTCACCAGGACGTGAAGGCAGTCATGGAGGTTACGTGTGCCAAGTTTGGTCTCGATCAGTAATTGGATGAGGGTTGCAGCGGACTTAGGAAGTGAGTAGAGGTACTTCAAGTCCCATCATCCATGGTCCACCCTTCTCCAAACTGCACCAGGACATAGAGTGGGTAGTGGGGGCTGTGTGTTCCAAGTGTGGTGTGTATTGGTCCTTTTTGTTGGGCTCAGTGGTCTGTGGGAACCAAAGTGTTTGAAAGTACTACAAATCCCATAATCTGTGGGTCATGTCCCCCGAACCCCACCAGGACGTAAAGGGGGTTAGGGGGGTTATGCGTACCAAGTTTGGTGCAGGTCAATTACCCGCGCTGGTCGCTGTGGCCTGTGAAAGTGGCTGCCAATCAGAACACTGCCACATATCCACCCTTCCGCCCTCCGCACACATACAAACATTCCGCTTTATTAAGGTATACAGATACAGATATACAGATAGTGTGAAAAAGCTCTGAAGCATTCAAACATCTTTATCTTTCACATTTTTTCCCACTTGTCAGTACATTTACATTCTAACCACAGCCTCAATCTTGATCGAACAAGGAAAAAACTCAACTTGCTATTGCTTCCCTACATTTTCATTAGCACTTTGTAGTGTATGTGGTTCACATGCATAATGGTTAAAAAAAATTCACAAGCTGTCATGTATTCCTTTAATGCTCTGCTTAAAACAGTGGTAGGAATTACATGTTCCCATAGAACATATTTACAGCTTTCCACATTTTTTGATTTCCCCTGAAAGTCTCCTTATTATGCCCACATCATTCCTGTACACAGCCAGCAGAGGTGGATTAAGTTGGAGAAACCCCTGCATCCCCCTCCTCAGTTGCCACTGAATTTAGAGTCATAACTCAAAGTGTTTTCCAATATCATGTTTGGCCTGATTTTTCAGACAAAAATAACATACAGTACAGAGGCCTATGGTGAAAACTGAATGTAATGGCAGCACAACCTGGGCTTAAACTCACACTAAGAGTTGTCCATCAAGTTTTGTCCAAGTTGTTTGCTTCAGAATAGAGACAGACAGACAGACACAAATATTGTATTCTAAAAACAACTCTATAGTCAGAATTACCTGGTACAGATGGGTACGTCAACAGACATAATGAAAATAATAAAACAAGCCATCTCAAGGAACAAATGTGTTTATGTCAAAATGTGGAAGGTTACACAAAATTCTACAACCTAGGAAAACTTTGTACTCTCCTATAAGTGTCAGTTGTTCATCTGATTGAATGTTAGACCCTGGGAAGCAGTTGTCTGGACTAAAACCATCTCATAGTCTGCCACCATTTTAATACTCTGTAGCATCTAAGATTATCAAGGGAAAGGGTAATTTAAGCTATAACATTATGATATTTAAGAGAAGCGTGTGGCGTGCAGTTATGCCTAATCCTGATCGTTCAAAACTGAACCTTTGGTTTCAAGGTTAGTCTCTCATTTATTGAAAATAAAATGACAGGTAAACACATGAATGTACATCACTTGATTTCAGTTCCTTTTCTGCATAGCAGGAGGTTGACCTGACTCTGATCATTGGAGGACACAAATTGTCTTTACTAAAATGGCCCTGGATTGGATGCTCTATCTGCAGTTATTAATCTGCAAATTCTTGCAAGCAGGCAAGTCAACACTGGTGGTGCAAACCAGCTGCTTAAAATGAGCCAGTATCTTGCCTAAGGCCATCTGGTGAATCAATTTATTGAAGATTCATAAAATATAGCAAGGAGTGGTAACTTATATCGTAGCACACCTTGCTGATATTTAGATTAGAGAAGTAATTGGGTACCTGTAGGAACTCTTGTTTATCCAGTACAAGGAAGTTGCTGGTGCATGTTCCTGTTAAAGAGTAGACGCATCTAAATGAGCCATGGAGATTTACTCCACGGGTTATCATATTAAGCCTAATGGCAGCAACTTGTGAGCTTGTCTCCTCACATCTCAACTTACCAAACCAGAGAAACAAGCCAGCATGCGACTGCGCCGTTCAAGCACCGTGATAAATCATAGAGCAAAGTTCAGTGGCTTAGGTAAACAAGCTGTAGACATATTGTTCATACACAAGAACACATAGCTCCTGGTGGCGCAATGGGTTAAACCCTTGTGCTGGCAGGACTGAAGACCAACAGGTCAGAGATCCGAATCTGGGGAGAGCTCGTATGAGCTCCCTCTGTCAGCTCCAGCTCCCCATGCAGGGACATGAGAGAAGCCTCCCACAAGGATGGTATAAGACCAAATATCACACCAGAAGCAACTTGCAGTTTCTCAAGTCACTCCTGATACACACAAACAACACAAGAAATCAGTATTGACTTTGTTAACCAATGGCAACTCTGAAAGCACTTCTCATAAGCAAGGTTCTTTATAGATTTCTGAAGATCCCGATTCAAACTCCCATTGAACCAATAACTTTGTGGATGACCTCAGGCCAATCATTCTCTCTGAGCCTACCTAATGGTATAATTCTTATCAGGACAAAGTTGATAGCCATGCATTCCACCTTGAACCAACTGAGAGAAAAGTAGTATGTAAATGTAACTAATGAAGTGCTTGGGAAAAAGAAGAATGTCAGTTATCCTGGATATGCAAGTTATATATGTCTCAGTTAACTAATTCTAGTAAAACACTGGCTCCTGAACACATGATTATAGTTCCACAGAATATTTGAGAGTATATTTTAATGTGTTTTCTAGCACTAAAAGCAAACATGAAACACCACTGCCTTCAGCACAAAATATTCAAAATGCTTGTCTTATTTACAGTTGGTTGGATGACATAATTAATAGTATTACAATGTTCTTGGTGTGCAATTTGTTTACATAAGTATAAGACGTACTACACAGAAGAAGCAAAGAGCTTTATTACTATAGCAATTTGATATTCTAACAAGCATTGCAAATGTAGTTAATATTTCTTTCTGTTTAAAAAGGACCTCTATGAAACAAGCTAGGACACACATTTATTAGCAAATAAGGGGTTCACCAGAAAGCCTTGGGTATCCTCTTTGTCTCCATTCAGCTATCAACCAGGCTGGAAACAAATGATTTAAGCTCCCTCTTTTTTTCACACTATGCAACTGCATAGTATAGAACACACTTGATAGCTTTTCACATAGCAACATCTACACATCTCAGTTATATTTCTAGTGAGCACATCTGATGGCAAATTGAAATAAACACTTCTTTTCAGGATTAAAATAAAATTTGAAGTCTACTCTTCCTTGGTTTAAAAAGGAAGGATTTATCAAACAGCAGTGTTTTATGCATATAAAATTCAGAACACCACTGTGATTCAGATAACAATTTTGCAAAGCAATTTTATCGAAGAGTTTAAATACTTACAAAACAGTGATGACAAACGTGTATTGCGTTGATCAGATTCCGTATGTGCCAGCACTACTTTTTAATATATTTATATAAAGTAGAAACAGTTTACATAATAATGTGACTATATTTCCCATAGCATAAAGTATGTATAATAATAAAGCATTTGTTTTAAAAGCTCTTAAAATTCCTTTTGAAAAATAACATTTGAAATCTGATCACATATAAAGACAGCGCTGCTGTGTTAAAGGCAAACAAAAACATAATTCAGCATTCTTTCATATATGTACAGTAATTGGAAGAAAAATTTAAAAACGTAAACTTTTTGTCTACATGCATTGACTTTCCTGCACTAGTAAATAAAAACTTATGTTGGAAGCGGAAAACATGGATGTTAGTATACCCCCAATATAAGACTTTTTTTTTTCAAATGGGACCAACTCACTGATAAACAGAACACATTACTCCTGCTTTGCTGCATCATGATTCACAAAACAGCATGAGACATTTTTGTAGCAGTATGTTATAGCTTTGTTGGGACATTTTTTCACCCAGTCATTTATAATTTATAGGTGACATACTGTGTGCAGCAAATGATTGAAATGGGGGACATTGTTTACAGCCAGACTGATGACAATATGATAGAACACATGCAGTGTTGTAGATCTAGGGAATTTGGATGCACTATCCTAGTGCATGAGGGTTGATTCAACACAATTCCTACAAAGTATTACATTATATACAGTATATCATTCTCATTTCAGCGCCACGTACTCAAGAGTTGTTTACAATTAACTGAAATAAAAAACCAAATTGCACTACAATTATAGTATCCACACAATTTACTAATCCAGTCAATTCCTCATTTGGGCGAGACCTGCTCATTACTGCGCTGCAAGAGGTGGAGTCATGTGCATGTTTGGTGGCTGCACAGGCCAGCCTTCTTGATGGTTTTGCAACAGACGGTAGAGTTGCTTCAGCTGGGAAACAATGTTGTCCTTGATATCTGGGATAGAGATCTGGAGCCGCACACTGCCACTGTCAAAAGAGCGGGTGAAGTCACCGGAAAACATCTCATAGATCATCCGGGCTACAACTGGAATTACCTGTTTTGAAACAAATTCCATTGCATTAGTCTAGATAAAAATATCATTTGTAACATCTAAGCCTGGAAATATACCAATTTTAGTTTTAGTGAACTAAATTTCTAGCTATGATGTGAGCTGAGTAGATACAATGGTGCCATCCTAAATTAGTAGACATTTTAGAACAACTGTCTTTAAGGACACAATCATTCATGCCTGCTGCACAATGTTCACATTGCAAGTATGCCTGCAAAGGAACAGAAGGAATTTTGCTGAGGTTCCACTGCACTGGTTTACACAATCATTTAAAACATAAAGACTACACTGTTATGATCTGGTCATTGACCATAATAAAGTTTACAAAATGTCCTCCCCCTTCCCACAAAGACAGCACATTATTTTTCTGATCCAGATTAAAGAACACACCTTGAATCCCCAGAAGGTGGTGGTCTAAAAACTTGATCACTGGTCATATTGGTTGAGGATTATGGGAGCTATAGTCCAATATCATATAGAGAGAATGGAAATTACTCCCTACAACAAAGGTGGGCATAAAACTGTCCAAAACCCACAAACAGCATCCAAGTTCTTGTTTATGGCCTAGATTCATCCTGAAGGCACAACATAGCACACAAATCTCCCAAAGGCCTCATCATCATCTAAAATCATAACCAGAAGTAGAAATGACATTCTAGTTTTAGGACAACTCCTCTTGGAATGTTTCAATTGGAATGTACCATTACTATCATTGAAACAGGAAACAGATGTTAAGAGTCATCTTAGCCTTTCCTAATTTAGAAAGGTAGGATTCAATTAAGTAGGAACCTAAGCCAAAAAAAGTTTGGTCTGATGTTTGTATATTTACATCTTCATATGCACACAGATCCCACTCTCCATGTATATACATATGTATGTATGGGTGCATGTGTGCACACATATATTTGCAAATGGCATCTCAGTATATATAGTATGTCTTTATATCGAACAAATTTCCATGTGCAAGCATTCTAGAACCACTTGTAGCTGTTTTCACGTTCCCATGGCAAGTCAAAGCACAATGCATACAATTTTGATAATTTATAGTTACTATTAATTTTACAGGGGAAAAAGTAGTACATTTACATTTTAGCAGCACAGAATATGAGTTATTTTGAACACAGAATTATGTGGTCTGGTGGTTCTAATATCTAAAGAATTCAACTACTGTTTTCACAATAAGCACTGATATTTGTAGCAATTTTTTATCTCTTACCTGTACAACTATCAGTTTTCTCTCTTTTGATTTTCCATCTGGCCATTCTTCCCCAAAGCAAAAGTATATCTCATAGGATGGAGATTTCGCAATCTGTCCTTTCTGATGGCCAATCAGTTCTAAGTGGGGTGAGAAGCAAAGCTTGTTGATGTACAGTGAAGCACACATGAATCCCAATACTTTACTCATGGCCCCTTCCATTCACCATATTATTTTTTTCTTACAAAATATGAACTTTCTTTTCATTTTTTGTCATAGCCATCATTTTTGTTTTTCTTTCAACTTTGTACTGGACCAGTACTATAATAAATAGAACAAATCCACTTATCATCATCAAAAATGTGAAATTGGCCAAATGTGCAAGCATTTCAAGAATCACAGTTACATCTATATTGACTGGTGACAACTGAAATCAATGTGACAGAAATGTTACGAGGATGCACTGCTATAATAAAAGCCCAACAGTACAATGTAACAAGATCCTCAGTGCCTGCATACAGAAAATACAAATTTATAATACCAACACAGCCCTAGTTGACTGAACAACACAAAACCTAATCCCATACCAGGAACAGAGTGTACAAATATTACATTAGCTATTCCAACGTGTTTTTCCAAGAGCACTAGAATTACTTACCACTCAAAAATGTCTCTAAACAGAAAAGCTTGACTTTCTTTTGCCTTTCAATCAAGTTTGGTGTGGTGGAAGAAGGTGCACATGGTCCAGACCAATAAACTTTACACTGACAAAGTCTGATAGCATAAATAGCATGGCCGCTGACTTCTAGGATCAGCCCTCTGTCCATGACATCAAGCAGTCGGGTTGTGAAGAGCTTTTGCTTTTCATTGGTGATCTGGTCTGGCCCTGGAAACTTTACTTGCTCCAAATTAATAGGACCAAAGAGTTCTTCTTGATCTGGCATAGGTCCCAATTCTCCATAGAAAAGTCTGCAACCTTGGGGATTGCTCACTGTCATTGTTTGTCCAAACTCTTTGCCTCGATACTCAAATTTGATTTCAAGGTCTGTCACTGGAGTCAAAGAGTAATAGTATTAGAAATGTGACAACCTGGAACTTAACTGGGAATTCTTGCATTAATTGACATTCCACACAATTACATATTAAAGTGAATGAAATCTGGACAGAAGAGCTCAGTCCTTTTTATACATCAGATCTTGAAACACTGCTTTTAGGAAATACAACTCTTAAGAATATTCGATTGGGCCAATTTAAGGAGCCATGCTTTCACAATGTAACAGTAAATTGCAACAGCATGGCATTTTATCCAGCTTTTGTGGGAAGTTATATAGACAACACTTGAAATCATGCAGGTCTCCAAATATTGCTGGAGTGTAACTTTCAGCAGCTCTAGCCAGCATAAACAAGGGTGAAAAATGTTGGGTATAGCACATTATTTCCAGGCCTGGTAGAACTTAATATGCTTGATCATCACTACCATCTCTGCTATTCCACAAGAGGCTATGCTGTTATTATCGCAGCATCAGCACCAGTTTCCAACTAGGGACACAGCTACACTGTAGATTTAATGCAATCTGTCACCACTTTAACTGCCATGGATCAACGGTAAGGAATGAGTTATAGTTTTACAATGTTTCTAGCCTTTTGCCAAATAGTGTTGGTACCTCCGCCAAGCTACTTCTCCCATGATTCCATAGCATTTAGCCACAATGAATAAAGTGGTGTCACAGTCCCGTAATTCTACATCCTAAGTTTCTGTATACACTTTCAAACATAGAATATTTACTGGCTACTCCAGTATAAATGAGGGAGAAAGCTGCAGGGGAAAAAAAACCCTGGTGTGTACAGGTTCTTTCTGCAAAATACAGGAAATCTACATTGCACAGATATACAGCTTTTTATCTCTATCCAGATACGATATTTAAGCCAAAATGAAGGCGAGGTATTATTTGGACATATCATAAGATGAGTTATTGGGGGGGAGGGCGTGTTTCAATACTTTATAAAACTGAAGGCAGTAAAAGTTATTCACAGAGTCAATTGGAGACAACTGATAACAAGAGAGATGATACTTTCCTATGCAATGTTAGCAACAATGTGTATTATTTTGATCTATCTATTTTAGTAATATAAACATCAAGAAGGCATACTTGGAAGAGAACTAATCCAGAGTTCGGGGGAACTGAACATATCATGCTGCAGAGGTGGAAGTGTAGGAGGCATAGGCATCTCTATATCTTCAGGCTCATTTTTTGGCCATTGGGCTTCAGGACTGCAGGTCTTCACACTATTGGGTGCCATTGGAGAACCTAGGCAGAAAAGCAAGCATTTTATTACTTCAAATACTTCAATTCCAACATCTGCTAGCATTATCCATATTTAAACATAGTGTGCTCTCCAGATCCATAAGTTCTGTATCTGCAATTTCTATCAACCAAAGATTGTATGCCCTCCTCAAACTGCAGGAATGGATATTCCACATGAACATTAGGAAGAACTTCCAAACTGTGAGTGCTGTTCAGTAGTGGAACTCTTTGCCCCAGAGTATGGTGGAGGTTCCTTCTTTGGAGGCTTTGAAGCAAAGGCTGGATGACCATTAGACAGGGGTGCTTTGAATGCGAATTTTCATGCTTCTTGTCGGGATTAGACAGGATGGCCCACGAGGTCTCGTCCAACTCTAATATTCTATTAAATGGTGGTGACATGAATGCAGGGTTCCATAACATTGATTTGAAGGACAAAAGGGAAAAGTGGGATGAAGAGGGAGAACTTGGGACTGCAGGTCTGTGGCACAGCAACCAATTCTGCTCTCTCCCACCCTACCAAATTAAGTTGCATAAGGTACGGTAATACCAGAGAAAGATCCATAAATCACAGGAAGATATTCACCAGAAATCAAATATTTTTAAAAGTACTTCTACAGTGTTTCCTCACTTATCATGAAAATCTGCGAAGTAAGGATGTGAGATATATATATATATATATATATATATATATATATATATATATATCGCATTCAAGGGTGAGGCAGAAGCAAGGAGAGATTTAAAAGCACCACACACCTTTTTTTTGCTAGCTATAAGGAAGGGGCTATAAGGTGGTGATTTACATACTGCTTTGTATCTCCTCTCTCTCTTTTTAATGATTGGCTGCCTCTCTCCCGAGGGGGATGGTGAAACCCCCTTCCAAACTCCATCATTGCCAGGAGGCAAAACCCACAAAACAGTGAGTCCGTGAAAAGCGAACTACAAAGTAGCAAGGGAACACTGTATGTTGATTTAGATTCCTATTATTACAAACGTAATCATTTAAATAGTTTAGGCATGACATTGCTGCAACAGAAGTACTTTTTGGAAATATTTTCCAGGTTTTGTCAGGATGGCATGCATAAAAGCCAATGTTTGCAGCTTGGTTCAAAACAGTTCCTGCATCACAGCCAGCTTGTCTCAACCTGACCTAAACAGCATTCCAAGAGTTCATGGGAAAAGATTTACAATCCCTTCCCAAACTCACCTAAAGAAAAATGCCATTCAGATTATTATGAAAACAATACTTAGAAAACTTACTGGAATGTATTGTTAGATCCCCATTATGATGACAAAAACCAGATCAAATGTGAGATTTTTAAGAGACAAGATTTAAAAGAATACACAATTGAAATAGACCTTTTTAACAAGGTTAGGTCCATGGGAAATGAAAGCAGAAATATCTTCAAAGAGAATAGTATAGTTAAAACTTGCAAAACCTGCCTCTCGCTCCAGGGAACTCCACAGAGGTGACTTTTAAAGCTGCCCCTTCATTCCAGGCTACACATACTGGCTTCGCAAAAAGGTGTGTCTGCTCTTGCGATAATGTGGGAATTTAACTTTTTAATAGAACACTGCCTAGATTTCTGACACAGTGCCTTGATGTGAGGCAGGATGAGCTATGTTTTGGCACAGTCTGTTTTTGCTCCACCTAGAATAGGGATGGTGGAGCCATCATGAAATACACTCCTCTAATTTCTTTTCCAGGGTGATCTGCATCATCTCCCCCATAGGGATGCCAGCAGCAAAAGTGACAAAAGAAGTTGCAATTTCGTTTACCTCTGATCATAGACAGAAGTACCACTGTGCCAAGTATCTTTATGAAGATCTTTAGACAAAATAATCAAGGGTGAGGTCCCAACGTTTATTTATTTATTTACTACGTTTTATCCCATCCTTCTCAACCCCCGAAGGGGAACTCAGGGTGGCTTACAATTGAGCCCCATCAAGATGCTACTTCAACAGTTACAATAAAATCACAACAAATAGACAACACAATAAAACATCATAATTAAAATCAAATAGAATCATCAGTTAAAAACATAAACCAGCCTCATCTATCTTAACATCAATCCATATTTATCCCTTTAGGGTGCTGCTACTTCTATTGACCAAATGCCTGGTCCCATTTTTAAATAGGTTAGTGAGTAGCATAAATAAATAAATAAATAAATAAATAAAGCTCAATGCATATGTGGAATTTATCAGGCCATTCCTATTATTAGGCAAAGTGAAGTATCTGCTGCAGGTCACAGATTCTGGAATGTGGAGGGCCATGGCTAGCTGCACCAGTGTTGAGGCAAGATTCAACTTCTGTACCTGGAATTATGAGGAGTGAGCTCTTGCACCCCAAGCAGCAAAACACCATGGACCCAACTTGGTAATTTCACATAAGCTCATAATTATAACAAAACCATTACAATATGTAAACAGTGCAGTTGAAGGGCAAGCCAACAACTTGAAAGAATAGTGGAAGATTTCTGTCTAAACCAATTATGTGATATCTCACAAGTAACATTACAAACAATTCTCTTTTTTCTATTTTCTGCAATATATTGATTAATCAATTAATAAAGAAGTGGCTGATCTTTAAAGTTATTGACTGAAATGTTACCTAAGACATTAACAAAATATGGCATTTATAAAAGTAACCACTGTTTAATATTCAGTGCACACTCTGTGCGATACTGTGTGTACCAACCATTGATAGTAAGAAATGGAAAAGTGTCCTGTATAGGTACATTCTGAGACTGGTTCAGTTCATCCTCATCTTCGTCATCAGGGTCATTATCCTTTTCATCCCATGGAACCGAACCGGTAGAACCTGTAGGAAAGACAGAAAGAATTAGCAAGTGATGTGCATTTTTGTTATCAAAGGAGGACAGTAAAGAAATGAGATTGCCTTTTTTGTTAGCTATTACAAAAATAATTGTTTCCAGTAGCACTTGTATAGAATAACATCAAGTACAATACAACCCAAATATTTACGTGGAATATGTTCCCATACTTTACAGGGATATGTGAAACCACAAATAATGAAACCTATTATTTTCAAAGGGATGAACAACAGAGGTACCGAGAAGAGAGTGTAGCTTGTATAGGAGGCCCTAAGAAAATAAGTGAAACTGAGTATAAACGAAACCACATATATTGTTTCCATGGATATGGAGATCATGTATACTGTTGCTCTCCTTCATACTTCTAGAAGCAATGCAATCTATTGTAGCATGGAACCTTTCTGTGCTTCCTAACTTATTATTAGAAGGCTTCTACTAGTCATGAAGCACTTCCACCTGATCTAAAGTATGTACAATCCAATCAAGAGACCACAAAAAATCTGTCTCACTAACACTTTCAGCTGGTTTGTAGGAGACTCAGAAAATGTCTAACCGGATCTGAATCTGTTAGCCATCTACTTCCCACAGCTAGTTTCCAAGGAGCTCCCAGTGGTGCAGTGGCAGGACTGTGCCCATGCAGAGAGACATGAGAGAAGCCTCCCACAAGGATGACAAAAACATCAAGCATCCAGGCATCCCCTGGGCAATGTCCTTGCAGACAGCCAATTCTCTCACACCAGAAGTGACTTGCAGCTTCTCAAGTTGCTCCAGACACACACAAAAAAGCTAGCTTCCAGAATGCTTGTTCCAGCACAAACACACACACTTCATTTGTGTATCTGCAGATGCACTAGGAGAAATCCCAGATGAATTACAATGAATAAAATTTTCAGGAAAAATTGCCTTTAAAAAAGTGTTCTTACTTGCACAGAAGGAAGTAGGAACAGTTTGCAAAAGCTTGTGCTACCAACGTCTTTCTCTGAGTCTCTAGAGTGCTCCAAGTTTCCTTTGCATATTGTTTTATTACTAGTGTACCTGGCTAGTATCAACAAGCTAGAGGAGAAGCAAAGGGGGAGAAAGACACAAAGAAAGCTGGAGGAAATAAAAAGAAACTCCCTAAATCCAATAACTTTCTTTCTCCTCATACTGCTACACTTAATTGTGAAAGACTACATATGATCCTCAAAGCTTTTCCCAAAAAGCCAAGCATTCAGGGGGCAATTCATACAAGATGGCTTCATACTTGCCTGGAAAGGAATTTAACCTAAAATTAATTTTGTGTCAAAAATGTTGCACAAAGAATAACCAAATGTGCTTATGCTGACCATAAAATTGCTGAATGCAGAACTAGTCAGACGCTTCTTTTAAAAGCAAGTGTCTCTGCATTTCTCACCTGGGTTAATGATTCCTCCTTGGGATTGTGGGATATCACAGACTTCATATATTTTAATGGGATTCATGGGCACTTCTTTGGTGCCATCGTACATCAGATTGAATTCCCGGCTTTTGTTGAGTGCACACCTCAGCTGGGCTTTCCATTTGGCAGGGTCTGGATCATCAACTCCTTCCTGATACTTTCCTGTTTCCACGGCCCATGCCTGGGAGCAAAGTACACCATACTCAGTTAAATACTGTCATTGTGCCAGCTTCTATTGAATCATGTTGCCAAACTCTCATCTATCACGTGCATCTAGGCAATAAATACCTTTTGCTGTAGCTAACTAACCATTGCTACTTACAGGCCCAGCTCTTTCCAATACAAACAACAGTATAAGGTATCACAAAGGGATTTTCCAAACCAACATCATTCTGTATAGTCTGATGAACCATTTCTTCATAGACTACCTGGCTGAATCCAATGAAAATCAACTCAGTTGCAAACAAGCTTTCCTCAACTTTTTAAAATGTGGGATTAAGTCTCTAGTTTCATCTAGATAACATGAATTTGCATACAAATATTTCAGAAATCTCTTAAGACTTTATTGGTAGCACAGAGCTTGTTAAACTTACATGAAACAGCAGTTATCATAAATGCCTTTCCTCCCAGTTTTTAAAATTTTACAAAATTATATTTTAGAACCTTCTGTTTGGGAAATGGCATTTTAATAGTTCATGTGAAGGAAGGCAAAAGCTATCTAATGAACCAGTTAAATCTTACAAGGCAGTATTGTGCAGGTCACTCAAAAGTGTGTCCCAAGAAAACGTGCAGTTGATAAAGGACTAGGAACATACATAACAGGGCTCAAACATGAGAAAAGGTCAAGAGTTGAGAATCAGATAATTAGAGCCTTGAATCTGATGTTTCCCAGAATGGAAGCTACTAGGCAGCTTCAAAGGGAAACATGCCACAACCTGATAAAGGCAGGTACAGCTTAAGAGTATACACAGGGAAGATAAGACAGTGAGTATCTTGTTGGAAGGAAGGGAGTTGTATCTGCTTTTAAAAGCAGTAGTGAGTATATCAAATTGATTTACCTTTTGAGTTACTAGTGTGGTGCTGTTTATATAAACGGTGCTAGATTTGTTGTGGTGGTGTGCTTTTATGTCATTTCCGACTTATGATGACCCTAAGGCAATTCTATTGTGAAGTTTCATTGGAAAGATTAGTTTGCCATTGCCTTCCTCTGGGGTTGAGAAAGTATGACTTACCATAGCTGAGTGGGGTTTTTGAACCATGAGTCATAGTCCAATACTCAAACCATTACTCAACTAAACTCAACTAATGATAGATACTAGGAATGGAGAATCCATGGTTCTAAATGGTTCTAAAGTACTTACAAAACTAGAGATCTCTGGTGTTTTGCTTCTGAAGTGTTGCTAAAGCTAGTGCTTTGCTTCTAAAGTATTGCTAAAGTTCTGGTGGTGAAAATTTCAAAACTCTAACAAAACTTTCAAAATTTCATTATTATTTCATTATTGGCAATTTTTATGACAGAACCAATTAGGAACTGTCATTTATAATGAAATTTTGAAAGTTTTGTTGGAGTTCTGAAATTTTCACCACCAGAACTTTAGCAACGCTTTAGAAGCAAAGCATGAGTGCCCCCTAGTTTTGTAAGTACCTTAGAATCATTTAGAACCATGGATTGCCCATGCCTAATAGATACACAGACTGTAGCCAGGAAATCAGAAGACGCTTCCTTCTTGGGTGAAGAGCAATGACCAATCTCGATAAAATAGTGAAGAGTAGAGACATCTCACTGGTTGCCAAGATCCGCATAGTAAGAACAATGGTATTCCCGGGAATGTGGCACAGCTGGCTGGGAGTCAGCTGCGTAAGATCTCTAATGACCAGAAGGTCATGAGTTCGAGGCCTGCCCGGGTCAGGGTGAGCTCTTGACCAATTGTGTAGCTCATTGTCTGTCTATATATGTTGTATGCCTATAGCATTGAATGTTTGTCTGTATATGTGCATTGTGATCCGCCCTGAGTCCCCTGCGGGGTGAGAAGGGCGGAATATAAACGATGTAAATAAATAAATAAATTCCCCATAACCACCTATGGATGTGAGAGCTGGATCATAGGGAAGGCTGAGCAAAGGAAGATAGATGCTTTTGAATTGTGGTGTTGAGGGAACGTTCTGAGAGTGCTTTGGACTGCAAGAAGATCCAAGCAGTCTATGCTTCAGGAAATAAAGCCCAACTGCTCTTTGGAGGGAAGGATATCAGAGGCAAGGATGAATTATTTTGGCCACATAATGAGAAGAGAAGCTTAGAGAAAACAATTATGCTGGGGAAAAGGGAAAGAAAAAGGAAGAGGGGCCGACCAAGGGCAAGGTGGATGGATGGCATCCTTGAAGTGACTGGCTTGACCTTGAAGGAGCTGGGGGTGGTGATGGCCAACAGGGAGCTCTGGCGTGGTCACGAGGTTACGAAGAGTCAGAAGTGAATGAACGAATAAACAACAACAAATAGATACACAAAGTTGTATTCTATATACCGTACACAAAATAGTTTAACTAGGTCCCATTCCACACAGCTGAATAAAATCCCACATTATCTGCTTTGAACTGGAATATATGGTAATGTGGACTCAGATAGCCCAATTCAAAGCAGATATTGTGGGATTTTCTGCTTTGACATTCTAGGTTATTTGGCTATGTGGACAGACCCTCAGTAAGCAGAAACCAAAAAGAAGACAAAATGTTACCACTTCTGAAGCAGTATAATGAAAAGATTAAAAAATACATTCCAAGTTTTTTTAAAGCCTTTAAAATTGAGTTACATAGTGGAACACTAAACAAAACAATAAGGGATACCATATTTTATTTAATAAAGTACCATTTTCAAGAAAGCTTCGTTAGTACTTTGTTTTGAAAGTTCTACATGATGAGTACCTTCCAATACAGAAAAGAAAAAATGAAGATCTAATCACATCCTTCTGATACTGCCTTGCACCATCAAGACTGTAACCGCTTTGAAAATTCAACTAATCTGACAATGATTCCATGGAATTATTAGACTAGCATATAACTAGATATTATGGCATTCCACTAAAGCAAAGTTTTAAATAGCTTCTGCTAAATAATAAATTTCCCAAAAGTCTCTGCTAACTGCACAAATCTGTGAGACTTAAAGATACAGGTAAATGTGAATTCCGCATCAGCAGCAAAAGGCAACACCAAGCCACAGACTCAAGTATTGCAAACACTTTTACCACTATGTCTCTACCCTTCATTCAGGGAGCACAGGGAATTATGGATGTCTGCTGGTCCTAACTAGCCCAAATTTCCCATTCAGTCTACTATACTGTCAATGCTCCAGCGATGGAGAGTGTTCTTCAATTACCTTAAAAATGGTGTTTTCCTCCTCATGCTGAGGACTGTGTCGCGTTGCATGCTTCCAAGGGATTTGAAACCGCTTGGCCTCTCTATTAAGCCAAACAAGGCCTGGATACATACCACTGTCTACCTGAGCTACCAGCCAGGGTTTCAATCGGACTCTGCGTGGGTGTAATGCCATTATCTGGAGGGGGGAAAGCACACAATCAAATAGCAAACAAACTACTGATGAACTTTCATTTTCTAATGAATCGAGCAATAGAAACCAATTGTAACTACTTTTGACAACCTTATGCCAACTCCTTCAGTTTTCTCGAGGGTCTAAAGAAACACATTCCAATCAACTTAGCTATCACACAGATAAGCTGATCAAAGGTGTGCATGGCCCAAAAATGTGAATGAGTACATAACATTAAATTACAGGGCACTGGAAACCCTTAATGTCTTGAGAGCATCCACTGCAACATGGGATATAACCAATGCCCAAACTGGATAACATCAGAAGGACTTACAACTCTTTGTTTGTATCTGGTAACAATCAGCATTAAATATTGTAGCAAATCAGCTGTGTTTTAGTTCTCTCTCTCTCTCTTTGCAACATTTAGGACAATTTAGAATAATTCTGATATAATAATATGATGCACAATTCTGGTCAAAGTGGGGACACTTACAAAGAAATGCCTGACATCATGAGAAGACTGAGAAATGACAATTAGCCATGTTTGAATATCTGAAAAGATGTCATATAGAACAGTGTTTCCCAACCAGTATGCTGTGACGGGCCTCCTGCTGTGCCGCGAGAAAATCTCTCTGCACCCTTCCTTCCCCCTCCTCCTGCCGAACTCCTGCTGCTTGGGGGAGGAGGAGGAAGGGCTGGGCGACTGCAAAGAAAAAGAAGGGGCCAGGGCACCGCCTCCTTCGGCCATTTCCCCAGCCAGCCTCCAATACACCATGACTCTCGCCTCTCACTCGCTGAAGCCGCGTGGAGGAGCCCCGCCCACTGAAGCCCGTCCACCGCTCATGCTCCTCCTCTGTGGGAGAGCTGAAGCTGGGGGGAGAGGGCAGTGCATGGCGCAGCCTGGCTCCACCCCCTCCCCCCAGTTTGGCACTCCCAGCAGCTGCTCCAGCCTTGAGGGGACAGTGCCAAGCCAGCACTGTGCTGGCTCTGCCACCGCTGGCTTGGCACTGCCCCCTCAAGGCTGGAGCAGCTGCTGGGAGAGCTGAAGCCAGGGGGAGGGAGCGGGGGAGGGAGCGGGGGAGGGAGCGGGGCATGGCGCGGCCTGGCCCCTCCCCCTCCCCCGGCTTTGGCACTCCCCGCAGCTGCTCCCAGCAGGCCACCATCCCCCAGCCATTCTTTACTGTGTTAGAGTCTCATTTTGTGTCATTTTGGTTGGTGGTGTGCCCCCGGATTTTTTTAATGTTGAAAGTGCGCCCCGGGTCAAAAAAGGTTGGGAAACACTGATATAGAAGATGGAATGAGTTTATTTTCTATTTCCCCAGACTAGATCAATGGATTCAAATGAGGGGTAGTGATTGTGCTTATGATTATGCTAGAAATGGAAGAATCAGACAAAAACTCTCCTGTTTTTCAGTAGCATAATACAAACAGTAGCATGTTTGCAATGAGTAATCCAGCAAGTTCCTTTCTGGATTGCAAATAAAACACAGTTACATTGTTCTAATCCTTGTCACTGTGATGGTTCATGAGATTTTTTAAAAATTCAAAACACAAAAAGAATATTATATTTTCCTAATGAGAAAAACAATATCAAATGTTTAGTAAACACAGTGATCTCTCAGACTAGGTGTCATTTTTGTAAGTAGCAAAAGTGAGTGTTTCTCAGAAATGTTGACTATGTAACAACAAAGAATTAAAACAAACTTTGTTGTTTGGCTCATAAAACTATATATGGGTGAAGGATTTGTGGTGTCAGTGTGGGAAGTCTAGCCACATTACAAATTTGTACTATCCTAATCTCCTGTGCATGAGAAGCTATAGAAAAGGGTCCAAAATATTACACCCATTGACATTGTCAGGGGTCTCCAGTGATGCAGCGGGTTAAACTGCTGAGCTGCTGAACTTGCCAATCAAAAGGTCAACAGTTCGAACTCCTTCTGTTAGACCCAGCTTCTGCTAATGTAGCAGTTTGAAAATATGCAAATCTGAGTAGATCAATAGGCACCGCTTCAGCAGAAAGGTAACAGCGCTCCATGCAGTCATGCCAGCCACATGACCTTGGAGGTGCCTATGGACAACACCGGCTCTTTGGCTTATAAATGGCAATTAGCATCACCCCTCAGAGTCAGACACGACTAGACTTAATTTCAAGGGGAAACCTTTACTTTTTCCTACACATTGCCAACCAATTTCTAACTCTATATTACTTTCCTCCATTCAAAACATTGAAATTGATTTTATATCTGTGCTCCGAGGTCATCAGTTCAATAGTTAAAAGCTAAAAGAATAGGAATTTAAAAAATAGTTCCAGTAGCTTCAGGCTGTCTGGATTTGTTGATCTTAAATCTTCAATTGATTTGGTGCCCTTATTCATGGTGACGTAAGCTGTCATGGGTCATTTATTTATCATGTCAGGAGCGAACCAAACATTTGTATTGCATTAAAAACAAACAAACAAACAAAACACAAAGTTTGCAGACTTGGTATTCTATTAAATGAGTCACTTCAGACAAAGTAATAACACTAGTGAGTCAAAATATCTCTAAATGAGAAAAGAGAAAAGTGGAAAGAGGCAAGAATGTTTTTACTTCTATTTTTCACATTGTCTTCTGATTTTGGAAAGTTAAAAACACAAGAGACGCAGTCATCCCTCTGTATTCACATATTCAACCATCCACAGCTTGGATTTTTTTTTAATTTCCAAAAAGCAAGCCTTAATTTTGAAATTTTATATCAGGGACACCATTTTATTACATTGTAATATATAAAGGGTTTGAGCATCCCTGCATTTTCGTATCTACTAAGGTTGGGAGGAAGTCCTGGAAACAGAACTGCAAAGAGATGATGCCAAGGGAGAAAGACGCCCTGGCAATAAATTGGTAAATTGGACTGCATGCACAAACAACTAAGCCTTGTGCTCCATGTTGCTATTTGAATCGATATCTGATTGTGATTACTTTGTAAATAGATTCCAAGATACACTAGGTGTGCAAAGGGGTCTTGTAGAACCTTTGAGGCTTCACTACATAAATATAGTGAAGTAGTTAAAACAAAGAAAGGGTTCTAATAGTCAGGTGTTGCTCCAACTATTGTTTGCAGAGTGCAAAACAAACAAAAAAGTGCAGCCATGTGCCAACAGTAAGTGATGGGACACCCAGAAGAAAGATTATAAATGTCCTTTAAAAATTAAAATAGAGGGATGGTCAGAGATAAGCCAAAAGGTGCATCTACACTGTAGAATTAATCCTGGGATGTGTAGTTTAGAAAGGCACCATTCTTTGGCAGAAAAGGCTAAAGACCTTAGAAAACTACAACTCCCAATATCCCATAGCATTGAGTCATTGCAGTTAAAGTGGTGTCAGGTTGCAGTAATTCAATATTTTAAAGGACAGTTAAAGCCACAAAGAGCTGGTGCTACAGTGTATTTGTTCTGAAGATGTGGGCCTGAAGATGTGGGCCTTTATGCTGTGATCCGCCCCGAGCCTGCTGGGAGGAGCGGAATATAAGAGGGAATAATAAATAAATAAATAAATAAATAAATAAATAAACAGAGTTGGCTAGTGACCCATTTACCTTGGTACATGCCAGTGGACACTAGCAAGTCAACCATGGGAGACAAGCTCTCTAGTCTCTCAGGCAAAGGTGATTTCCGCTGTCAGGAGGACAAACCATATCACTGACCAATTTTCCTTATCATACTTATACAATGCTGGCAAGATGCCAGACACTCAAGGTGTGAAGACTTCGATGCAATGGAAAAATATTTCAAAGGGGCAGGATAGTGGTAGTTTCAATACTCTGATTATGAATGCACAGCAAATGCAAAACCATAGTTGCAGAGTTGCTCTACTCTGTAATATACAGAACCCCAAGACGTCTAATTATCCTATCTTGGTGACTAAGTATGAAAGGTGACTTCGTCATCAACTTTTTCAATGCCACTTGCTCGTTTTTCCACATAAACAATCTGAAATTATTATTTATGCTTAATGTCCTCAGAGTATCTTAGCAAATACAGAAAGCTAAGCTAGGAGAGCTATGAATTTTAGATGCCTCTGCTCTTTTTTTCCTCTCTTTCTAAAAACATTTTTCAACTTTGTGACTCGCCACTTTGAAAGTACAAGCAATGTCCAGTGAGATATAAGAAGGGAAAAGTAGCTGAATCATATTTCTAGAGAAAAGGTGAATTAGGCCTCAAATGCTTATATAGCCCTCACCATCCTTAGCAAAAGCAAAGCTCAAAAATAAACACACAATGGGTTGTTGTGAGTTTTCTGGGTTGTATGGCCATGTTACAGAAGCATTCTCTCCTGGCATTTCACCTGCATCTATGGCAGGCATCCTCAGAAGTTGTGAGATCTTCATCTATGGAAGTCATCAGCAGAGGTTGTGGGGACCTCACAAACTCTGAGGATGCCTGCCATAGATGCAGGGGAAATGTCAGGAGAGAATGCTTCTAGAACATAGCCATACAAGTCGGAAAACTCACCACAACCCAGTGATTCTGGCCACGAAAGCCTTCGACAATAAAAACACACACAGATTTCATAGTGATGCAGTATGGAGGTAGGGTGGAAATTAGCACAGAGTATTACGAAAATTTAAACGGATTTGTTTAAACAACATAAGCCCTTCAGATCATTAGCATATTGTTCGAATTTCTCAAAAAAATAAAACCCAACAATACACAATTTGGCTATATAACAGTTTCCTAAGGCAATGTTGTGCAACAAATCAGTAAAAAAAAATTTTTGACACATACAGCTTCTCCTCAAATTAGCTGTTCTGTATTTTAAAACCTTATCCAAACAAAACAAATGTGTGTTTTGTATGTATTATTACATATTAAATCTATTTTGGTCTCAACACATAAGCATCTTAATATTACAAAATGATTGCTGATGAAGAATCTAATGGTAAAGAAGAGGATGCAAAGATAATGAATTGTGAGGGGGGAAAGTACATGAAGACTAGCAATAGAAATGAAGAGCACTGATGCCCCATCTAAGGTTGCATCTATGCGGCCATATAATATGGCTTGAAATTGCATTATATAGCCAGTGTAAACTCCTCTAATAAACTTCAATGCTGTTAAACTGCACTATACGAGTCCACACAGATCATACAATGCATTTTTAAACTGCAATATATGGCAATATAGATAGAGGCATAGAAATATAGACTCAGAAGGGATACCAAAGATCATGTTCAGCTGTCTGCCAATAAATAAAAACCATAGCTAAAGCATGTGTGACCAATGGCCATCTAAGCTTTGGTTAAAAACACCCAATGAATGGAAGTCCATTACCTTCTGAAATGGTATATTCCGTTACCTAACAACTCATGGCATCAGAAGTCCTTCCTAATACTTAACCAAAAATTTGTCTTCTTGTGACTTGAATCCATTGGGGTGGTTTCTGTCCTGCAGCACAGTTGAAAACAACACATCCTCTGTGTCAGGGCCCTTTGGACACAAGAGCCTGCTTTCAGATATAATCTCTCAGTATTTTCTTATCCTGGCTAAAGACACCCTGTTCCCTCAACTGATCCAAAACGTGATTTCTATGAATTGAATGTGATTTCCTGCTTCTTGGCAGGGGGTTGGACTGGATGGCCCATGAGGTCTCTTCCAACTCTATGATTCTATGACTCTATGATTCTAGACGCTTTATCATCTTTGCCAACCTTTTTCTGAACATGTTCCAGCTTTTTTCTTTGCCACAAACCTAATTAATGCCAAATAAAGTGTGAGTAATTCCAATGGGTCTAGGCACGCCTAACTCTGCATATGGTGGAATTCTAAATCGGTCTGTATCTTTGAACTTAAAAAACCACAAAGCAGTTCGCAGTAATTAAAATACACCACAAAGATACAGAATAAGATACTGGGGATGTAAGAAGGTATTAACATTTCAATTTTCAGTCTCTTCTCCTCACAGGACTGCAGAATAATTGGTGGAACTGATAAACTATACCATCTCAGATCATAAGCAGGAAACAACCAAACCCCATATCAGAAGAAAAAAAAAACCAGTTTATTGAGCAACAAGGTTTCACACCAGGCCTAAATGTGGCACCTCTACTCTAGAACTTAGCTACTAAAAGTTGTGGTTCATGAACCAATGCCAGTCCACTACCTATTCCTTGTCTGCAGTGAATGTCTGTGAAATTTATTTATCGTGTCAGAAGCGAGTTGAGGGTACAGTTAACATGTGTTTAAAAACACAAAGTTTATAAATGTCCTTTGACCAGAAGCTGGCCATTTGGAGTGCCTGAGAAATAACCAATGGCAGAATATGAGCATAAATGTGGTACCAATCCCCTCCATAACAGGAAAGAAATTGTCAGAGAACCATTGCTGGTAGAAACTGTATGATATTCATATGAAGTCACGAATATCACTGACTTGAATTTAATTGGAATAACTGTAAAATGTAGCATCAATACTAATTTAGCACATATGATCCTTTCCCTAATACTATACTGGGTTTCATAACTTTCTAGAAATACATTACTAATTTACTCCAGCATTTTTACTTTGTGCTTTTCACTACACAACTGGATCAAAATATATCACATCAAAATAAGAACTGGTACCAAGCGCTATACCTTACAAACAAACTCTGAAAGTACAAAAGAGAAGAATTAATTGTAAAGCAGCCAGCCCGCATTAGTCAAGACACAAGCAGAACCACACAGGAAAATGTATGTACAGTGTTCCCTCACTTACTGTGGGGGTTATGTTCCAGGACCTCCTGCAATAAGTGAAAAACCACGATGTATATTTATTTTAATATTCATACATGATTTTAGTAGTTATACACTTTTTAAGTCTTTATAAACTTAAAATAAAGTGAAGGAAAGGAAGGAAAGGCCCTTCAAGGCTGGAGGACTGAGGAGGGAAAGCGCCTCGGAGAGCGGCGGCGACAAAAACCCGCGAAATGCCAAAAATACAGTGATATATATTTTAAATGAATGTTTTTTGAAAATCGAGAAACAGCAAGTCCGCTAAAAGCAAACCGCGAAGTAGCGAGGGAACACTGTACATCACTAGTTGTGCATATTACTTGAAATACCTGCCTTTGGGAAAGCAATAAAGTACAGTCAATCCCCAAGTTACGAACGAGATAGGTTATGTAGCTTAGTTCTTAAGTTGAATATGTTTGTAAGTCAGAACAGATATATTTTTAAGTATAGCTCTAGTCAAATATAGATAGATGATAGATAATAGATAGATAGATATAAAATCTTTGGAAAGCTTATGGATGGGTTACCACCCCTGTGGTGTTTGTTTTGCTGTCTGTGCCCCTGTTCAGGAGATTTCACCTCACTTTCTGTCCCTGAGATAATTCGATTTTGAAAAAATTGTCTTGTTTTCCAAACAAGGGTTGGCAGTAAAGCTTCAGTGGAGACACCTTTCCCCCATGATAACTCTTTCAGGAATGGATCAGAGAAAACAAAAGTTTACAACTCCTTTGAAATGGATTTGTATAGACCTGATCTCACCTTTAAAACCGGTTTGTTCACTTCATTCTTTTTCATAATGAAACTAATCTAGTTTAATCAATCTGCATCACACTTTCCAATTAACACGCGAAAAGAGGTGTATTACATTTGGTATCCACTGATTCCGCATCCATGGATTCAGCCATTCAAAGCTTGAAAATGTTTTTTTTGGGGGGGGGGGGGTTTAACAAAAGGCAAACCTTAGCTTTGCCATTTTATGTAAGGGACATCATTTTTCTAAACCACTGGATACAATTGATCTAAGGATTTGGCATTTCTGAGGGTCCTGGATTAAAACCCCAGCAGATACCTAGAGCGAACTGTATTTTGAATGCAAAACATGTAAGTCTGGGATTTTCATGAATGCACTCGGCCAATCTACCATAAATTAATCAGATTAGGAAAGAAATGCAACCCAGAACTTCATTTTGTTCTGCGAATAGCCTGGAGTAACACAAATTGTGCCAGACTACAGCTTTCATCATTCCTTGTAACTGATCATAGTGGCTTTGACTGCTGGGACTTGGAATCCAACTTTCTGTGGAAGGTCAACAGTTCCCCACTTTTATTACATCCTTATTCCTGTTTTGATGCCTAACCATCTATTCCCAATTATGTCGCAACAACATGGAAATGATTTGCAGACTGGGAAGGGCTGGAGTGGCAGGGAAGGAAAATACCAGCAGAAGCTCTTGAATCAAGGTCCAGCATTTCCAAGTGAAACTAAGGGCCCTTCCACACAGCCCTATATCCCAGAATATCAAGGCAGAAAAATCCCACAATATCTGCTTTGACCTGGGTTATCTGAGTCCACACTCAGATAATGTGGGATTTCCTGCCTTGATAATCTGGGCTATAGGGCTGTGTGGAAGGACCCTGAGTCCACATGCAGATAATGTGGGATTTTCTGCCTTTTCTGCCAAAAGGCCTCTTCCACGCACCTGAATAAACTCCCACATTTTCTAATTTGAACTGGAATATATGACAATCTGGACTCAGATAACCCAGGGCCCTTCCACACAGCCATATAACCCAGGATATCAAGGCAGAAAATCCCACAAGATTTTCTGGGTTTATCGGAGTCCACACTGCCATATATTCCAGTTCAAAGCAGAAAATGTAGGATTTTGTTTAGCTGTGTGGAAGGGCCCTTGGTCAAGAATAGCTGAGATGGATGAAGTAATGGTCTAAACTGTATAGCCACATCTTCCTGTGTTTTAAAGCTGGATCAGGTCTGATAACAGAGGGCCTTCCACGCAGCCATATAACCCAGAATATCAAGGCAGAATAACCCACAATATCTGCTGTGAACTGGAATATCTGAGTCCATAATGCCAAACATCCCAGTTCAAAATGCAACTGTCTATTATACTGTCGTTGCATTATTTGCAACTTTTATTTCTTGTTCTTGTTGTTTTTATTATGTACCACTGCTTTGCAGTGCATTTTAATATGTATGTGAACCGCCCCGAGCCGGCCGGGAAGGGCGGAATATAAGACTGAACAAATAAATGAAGAAATAAAGTGGATAATGTGGGGTTTAATTCAGCTGTGTGTAAGGGGCCTGGATTTTATGACTAAGGAACATCATCAGAGCTACATCAAGGCAGAAAAACTATGTGCTCCCGTCACATCCAAGTTACCAATCCATGATCAGTCTGGTTCTCATCCATTGATTTAAAGCACTGCAGTGTGTTGACATCCAGTCAACACCTACCAACAGAAAGAAGGGGGCAATTGCCTTAAAACAAACAAACAATCCCATGTCTACAGTTTAACTTACTTTATACCTCAATGCAAAGGTGTAATTTTGGACAACTTCCCCTTGGAAATGTGTTCCTAAATACTGTGAAGCTGCCCAACAATATTGTGTGCCTAAGTTATTTCCTATCTATTGCGACCCTAAGGAGACCCAGTCACAGACTGGTTCAGAAGAGGTTTGCTCTAGCCTCCCTCTGAGGCGGAGAGAGTGTGACTTGGCCATGGTCACCCAGTGGCCTTGGCCTCCAGAATCACAGTCATTCAATTCTAAACCACACTGGGGGCCCTTCCACACAGACCTATATCCCCTGAGTATCAAGGTAGAAAATCCCACAATATCTGCTTTGAACTGGGTTATCTGAGTCCACACTGGGGTTTTCTGCCTCGATATTCTGGACTATAGGGCTGTGTAGAAGAGCCCTGGCTCTCACCAATACTGGGCGCCTCTATACCAGGCTTGGGCAAACTTGGGCCCTCCAGGTGTCTCGGACTTCAACTCCCACCATTCCTAACAGCCTCAGGCCCCTTCTTTTATATCTTCCTCAGGAAAGGGCCTGAGGCTCTTAGGAATGGAGGAAGTTGAAGTCCAAAACACCTGGAGGGCCCAAGTTTGCCCATGCCTCATCTACTAGAACAGTGTTTCTCAACCTGGGAGTCAGGATCCCTGGGGGGGGGGGTCACGAAGGGGTGTCAGAGAGGTAGCCAAAGACCATCAGAATACACAGTATTGTCTGTTGGTCATGGGAGGTCCTGTGTGGGAAGGTTGGCCCAATTCTATTCTTGGTGGGGTTCAGAATGCTCTTTGATTTTAGGTGAACTGTAAATCCCAGCAGCTACAACTCCCAAATGCCAATGTCTATTTTCCCCAAACTCCACCACATTTGGGCTTCTTGAGTATTTGTGCCATGTTTGGTCCAGATCCATCATTGTTTGAGACCACACTGCTCTCTGGATGTAGGTGAAGTACAACTTCAAAACTCAAGATCATGCCCACCAAACTCTTCCAGTATTTTCTGTTGGGCATGGGAGTTCTGTGTGCTAAGTTTGGTTCAATCCATCATTGGTGTTCAGAATGCTCTTTGATTGTATAACTTCTAGCAACTACAACTCCCAAATGACAACATCAACCCCCACACCCCCCCCCCCCACCCTACCCCTCCAGTGTCCAAATTTGGGCATATCCGGCATTTGTGCCAAATGTGGTCCAATGAATAAAAATACATCCTGCAGATTCATAATTACGATTCCTAACAGTAGCAAAATTACAATGATTGAAGTAGCAACAAAAATACTTTTCTGTTTGGGGGCTCACCACAACATGAGGAACTATCTGAAGGGGTCGCGCACAGCATGGGAAGGTTGAGAACCACTGTGCTAGAATGAATGCTGCGTGAGGCCACTTTCACTGCCTGGGCTCAATATGGGGGCGGTAGTTTTACAATCCCTAGTAAGTATCCTTTTCTGCCTAAGTACTGGCGCCTCACCAAACTAGAACTCCCAGGACGGAGCCATGGCAGTGAAAGTGGTCTCGAAGTGCCCTCATTCTACAGCGTCTATTGAGCAGACCAGAGCCCAGAAGCAATGGAGGGGAGTTCAGATCCCTGGGCGTGAAGACCTTGGGAAGGAAAGGGTTCCCACGCGAAGCCAGGAAGAGAGGACCTTTCGACACCCACGCGGACAAAGGCAGAGCCGGACCCAGTTTCCCACGGAGTTTGAGAATGTCAGGATGTGCAGTCAAGCTCGAGGAGGAGGACAGGACACACACACGACTAGAACTCCTCTCAGAGCCATTAGGGCCTCGGGGGAGGGGGAGGAGGAAGAAGAGCGGGGGGTTCCTTCAGGGGAGAGGTCTGGTGGCAAGGCGAGCGGGAGGGCTTTCTTTTCGGGGCGTCGTAGGGCTACCCTGGAGGCCCTCAAACCCCGGCAAGGCTCACCTCTCCCGCGGTCCTGGCCTGGGCTGCAGCAGCAGGGCCTCCGCGGCGCGCCTCCCTCCCTCTCGCTCGCTCACCTGGGCCAGGTGTGCCTCCTGCTCTTGCGGCCTCTGCTGCCGGGCCCGCCCTGCTCCGCCTCTCCAAGGGGTGGCGACGGGAACCGGAGAGGAGGAGGAGGAGGAGGCAGAGGCGGCGGCAGAGGCGCAGGTCCAGGCGGAGGCCGTCTCGTCTCCGACGGAGACTGTCTGGTTTCATTTCCCTTGGCTTGGTTTGATGACCCTGCTGCAGCAGCCCTTAGGCATGTCCAGAGTGCGTTTTCTTCCTGGCTCTGTCGACGATGGGACACGAGCCAGGGCCCTTCCACACAGCCCTATATCCCAGAATACCAAGACAGAAAACTCCACATTATCTGAGTCTGGACTCAGATAACCCAGTTCAAAGCAAATAGTGTGGCCTTCTCTGCTTTGATATTCAGGGATATAGAGCTGTGTGGAAGGGCCCACAGCCATATAACCCAGAATATTAAGGCAGAAAATCCCACTTTGAACTGGATCACCAGAGTCCACACTGCCATATATTCCAGTTCAAAGCAGATAATGTGGGATTTTCTGCCTTGATATTCTGGGATATAGGACTGTGTGGAAGGGGCTTGGTTAGCTGTGGGCCCTTCCACACAGCACTATATCCCAGAATATCAAGGCAGGAAATCCCACAGTATCTGCTTTGAACTGGATCACCTGAGTCCACATTCAAATAATATTCTGGGATATAGGGCTGTGTGGAAGGGCCCTGAGTTTACACTTCGATAATGTGGCATTTCCTGCTTTGATATTCTGGGGGTCCTTCCACACAGCACTATATCCCAGAATATCAAGGCAGGAAATTGTGATACTTCCTGCCTTGATATTCTGAGTTATATGACTCTGTGGAAAGGCATTAATTTTTCAATTTTTTTGTTTTGCATTTAGTAGCTTTTGGAAATAACGGACTCTAACCCCAGTACACATGGATGATGGATCAATGTAGTTTTGGGTTGCTTAAGAGTAACTCTTAAAAACTGGCCTAAATAATTAAATCTATACCCCGTATTATTTATTTATTTATATTATTTGGACTTGTATGCCGCCACTCCCCAAGGGCTCGGAGCGGCTCACAATCACATAAAAGCATAAAACAGAGAAAACAAGAGAGCATCAGTTACAAATTTAAATGAGCATGTTATAGTTATCTATGTTCAGCAGTCAAAAGCTAACCGGAAAAGATAGGTCTTGCAGCATACCCACAACTCTGTATTGACTCAATATTGAAATACAGTAACTAAGGGTCCTTCCACACCCTTCCGCACAGCCCTTTATCTCAGGATATCAAGACAGAAAATCCCATAATATCTGCTTTGAACTGAAGGCCCTTCTACACAGCCCTATATCCCACAATATCAAGGCAGGAAATCTCACATTTTCTGAGTGTGGACTCGGATAACTCAGTTCAAAGCAGATATTGTGGGATTTTCTGCCTTGATATTCTGAGACATTGGGCTGTGTGGAAGGGCCCTGAAATTCTACTGTTATAAAAACAAGACAATTGAAAGACACATTTCAGGATTTGGTTGTTCTTGATGTGACTTATGGTGACCTTATTGTGGGGTTTTCTGGTTAGGATTTGTTTGGATTGGGTTTGCCTTTCCTTTCGTTGGGGCTGAGAGAGTGTGACTATTCTACAGTGTAGGCACCTATTCAAAGTGGGGATTTGAATCCTGGTTTCCCAGTATCTTGGGGTGCATCAACACACAGTAGAATTAATAATAATATTGTATTTGTATTCAATCCTATCTCCCCAAGGGAGCTCAGTAATGCAGTGTGACCCCACTTTGACCCCACAATGGAATCATGGGAGTGGGAGTTTTACAAGATCTTTCACTTTCTCTGTTCAAAAATGCGGGTGCCTCACCAAACTAAAACTCCCAAGTTCCCATAGCATAGAATCATGGCAACTTAAATAATAATAATACTTCATTTATATCCCACCCTATCTCCCCAAGGAGACTCAGGGTGTTTTACAGCAGGTATTGGCAAACATTCAGTGCCGTGAGAAGGTGAACAAAGACAAAGATAACCAACCCCCCAAATCCCAAAAACAAATCCACATCTACATCAAAAATAATAACACATTATACTGCAATATTACTAGTACTATTATATGTAATATATAATATGCAATTATCATATTATATATTTTATTGTACTTTATTATACCACAATATATCTAATACAGTATATTATACTATATAAATACACCTCTTCGGAGGTGAGAAGGTCGGGGTATAAAAGTTTATTTATATATATATATATATATATATATATATATAGAGAGAGAGTACCATATCATAAGTATACAATATATTATATTACAACATTATGAATATTACATACAATATACCAGCACTATTACATTACAGTGTTATTATTTCTAATAAAAAATTTCTAATAAGTAGTGTCAAACAGCATTAATTCTACAGTGTAGATTCACCCCTCCTCCAAACTACTGCACTACACTATTTTATTTATTTATCGTGTCAGGAGCGAACCAAACAGTTGCATTTGTTTGTTTGCATCAAACAAACAAACAAACAAACAAAACACAAAGTTTGCAGACTTGGTATTCTATTAAATATCCTTGACTAGTAGGTTGTATTGTAGTAGGTGGTCTGTGGTTTGCTCTTCATACTCACATGTCGTGGATTCCACCTTGTAGCCCCATTTCTTAAGGTTGGCTCTGCATCTCGTGGTGCCAGAGCACAGTCTGTTCAGCACCTTCCAAGTCGCCCAGTTTTCTGTGTGCCCAGGAGGGAGTCTCTCATTTGATATCAGCCATTGATTGAGGCTCTGGCTTTTAGCCTGCTACTTTTGGTCTCTCGCTTGCTGAGGTGTTCCAGCGAGTGTCTCTATAGATCTTAGAACACTATTTCTTGATTTAAGTTGTTGGCGTGCTGGCTGATACTCAAACGGGATGGGCCGGAGATGTCACTGCCTTGGTCCTTTCACTATTGGTTGTTACTTCCCGGTGAATGTTAGGTGGTGCAATGCCAGATAAACAGTGTAATTTCTCCAGTGGTGTAGGGAGCAGGCACCCCGTGATAATGCGGCATGTCTCAATAAGAGCCACATCTACTGTTTTAGCATGGCGAGATGTGTTCCACACTGGGCATGAGTACTCAGCAGCAGGGTAGCAAAGCACAAGGGCAGATGTCTTCACTGCATCTGGTTGTGATCCCCAGGTTGTGCCAGTCAGCTTTCGTATGATATTGTTTCTAGCAATACAGTGGAAAAGATAGCCAGTTAAGGCAATGGCATTCTCTATATGGTAAATAAAACAATGGAATATTCTCTATTGGATGCAATATATATTGTATAAACATCTCATGAATGCAAAGAACATCATAAGTGCAACATATCATGAATACATTGTATTATTAGGTAAGTACCAACGTTGTAAATGAACAAACAATAATGGCGGTGAGCAAGCTCGCACAAGCGGCGAGCCAAGACGCCCGGGCTCAACGAGGAGAGTAAATGGTAGGATAATGCAGGCACAGGTCCCGGACGCCTCTCCCAACCCAGTAAATCTTCCAAATAATATCACAGTTTGTAGAAAAGTCTCACGAAAATAATGGGGCGTGGGGAGAAGGTCGTCCACGGGCCGACGAAAGGTCTCGCGCGCCTTCGTTTCTCCCCGTGGGGCTTCCTCAGGAGCCAGGGGCGGGGCCTGGATGGCGTAATCTCGCGAGCGTCTTCACAGTGTCGTGGCACTAGAGTTACAGCAATACAGAGTGATAATAATACATATACGATCATCAAATTCCGATAATATTAGCAGTAAGCTATCTAGGAAAGGGAACAGCAGGAGTAATGGAACTAATATAATCAATTAAATTCTATAATACAAGGAAGACAGGTAGGTAATAACATACCAAGGCATGGGACAACAGGAGCACCGCAGATGGAAACAGTATCAGCAGACACTGGGCTGGAAGCACAGAGGCTTCAATGTAAGGCTCTTAAGTAATGTGAAACACAGGTGTGTGGTTTAAACTAATAATTCACTGACAGATAGTTTGTCGTTTAACCCATTGGGGGTCTCTGAATTTAAAGAAATTATCCACTTATTTTCAAGGCGTAAAGTCCTTTTATGTCAGAGTGGGGTTGAGGGTGGATGTTTTCTAGAACAGTCACTGTGAAATTATCATATTTTGGGTTACATGTTTTGAAATGCATGTATAATACTGAGTTGTCATATCCCGTATGAAAGTGTGACCTGTGTTCGCACACCCTTGTTTTCAATTCTCTGGTCGATAAACCAACATAAAGACCCCCACAACAGCCACAAATCAAACAATATATTATGTTTTTTGAATTGCACGTGGCCCAGGTGTTAATTTTGTGTATCCTGTTGGTGATTGGGTTTTGTATTTGAGTCAGGGGAGAGATGTGCCTGCAAATACTACATCTGCCGCATTTCTTGGCACCATAAGGTAAGGGGATGGTGGGGGGACGGTTGTCAAATAGGTTGTCCTTAGTATGTACTAATATGTCTCTGAGATTCTGGGATCTCTTGTATGCAATTAAGGGTGGATTCTCGAGGCCTGGGATGGAACTCACCAAAGGCCAGAAATTAGAGATGATTTTTTTGATTTTTTGAGAATGTGGTGATAGAGTCAAAGGCCAAATAATTTTGGAGGGTGATGTTTTGTCTTTAGGAGAGAGTAATTGGTCTCTAGGAATGTTGGTTACTCGATTCAAGGCCGTATTCACCGCATTCTCAAAAAATCAAAAAAATCATCTCTAATTTCTGGCCTTTGGTGAGTGAATTATTAGTTTAAACCACACACCTGTGTTTCACATTACTTAAGAGCCTTACATTGAAGCCTCTGTGCTTCCAGCCCAGTGTCTGCTGATACTGTTTCCATCTGCGGTGCTCCTGTTGTCCCATGCCTTGGTATGTTATTACCTACCTGTCTTCCTTGTATTATAGAATTTAATTGATTATATTAGTTCCATTACTCCTGCTGTTCCCTTTCCTAGATAGCTTACTGCTAATATTATCGAATTTGATGATCGTATATGTATTATTATCACTCTGTATTGCTGTAACTCTAGTGCCACTACACTGTGAAGACGGCTCGCGGTCGCCATCAGGCCCCGCCCCTGGCCCTGAGGAAGCCCCTACGGGGGAGAAACGTAGGCGCGCGAGACCCTTTCGTCGGCCCGTGGACGACCTTCTCCCACACCCCATTATTTTTGTGAGACTTTTCTACAAACTGTGATATTATTTGGAAGATTTACTGGGTTGGGAGAGGCGTCCGGGACCTGTGCCTGCATTATCCTACCATTTACTCTCCTCGTTGAGCCCGGGCGTCTTGGCTCGCCGCTTGTGCGAGCTTGCTCACCGCCATTATTGTTTGTTCATTTACAACGTTGGTACTTACCTAATAATACAATGTATTCATGATATGTTGCACTTATGATGTTCTTTGCATTCATGAGATATTTATACAATATATATTGCATTCAATAGAGAATATTCCATTGCTTTATTTACCATATAGAGAATGCCATTGCCTTAACTGGCTATCTTTTCCACTGTATTGCTCTGTATATGTGGAACAGCATTTCTTTTTCCTGTATTGTTTCTAGCACCCACTTTTTGCTTGATATTCAGGCAGTGCTTCTTGTAGGTCAGAGCACGGTCCAGGGTAACTCCCAGGTATTTGGGTGTGCTGCAATGCTCGAGTGGAATTCCTTCCCAGGTAATCCTCAGAGCTCGGGATGCTTGTCTGTTCTTAAGATGAAAAACACATGTCTGTGTTTTAGATGGATTAGGAATCAGCTGGTTTTCCCTGTAATAGGCAGTAAGATCACCTAGAGCAGTGGTTCTCAACCTGTGGGTCCCCAGATGTTTTGGCCTTCAACTCCCAGAAATCCTAACAGTTGGCAAACTGGCTGGGATTCCTGGGAGTTGTAGGCCAAAACATCTGGGGACCTACAGGTTGAGAACCACTGACCTAGAGTTTCAGAGAGCTTCTATTCAACCATCTCAAAGCTCCCTGCTTGAGCAGTAATGGCACAATCGTCAGCATAGATGAAACTCTCTGTCCCTTCTGGCAATGTCTGGTCATTTGTGTAAATGTTGAACATTGCTGGCACGTTCTCCTGAGGCAGGCCGTTCTTCTGTTTTCGCCATCTGCTTCTTTGGCCCTGGAACTAAACAAAAAAAGTTCCTGTTTTGTAGCAGATTTCCTATGAGGCGGTTGAGGTGGTAATCCTTTATGATATTATACATTTTTCTCAGGAGTAAGCAGTGGTTTACAGTATCATGAGCCACTGACAGGTCTATGAGGTTAACACTCACGATAATGTTTTTAGGCTGTACGGTTTTTAATATTTTTGTAATATTTTAAATGTTAATTTTATACTGTATATTAATTGCTTAATGCTTTTTTCGTTGTTTTTAATTGTTATTGTGTTGTGGTATTGAATTATTGCCAACTGTAAACTGCCCTGAGTCGCCCTTGGGCTGAGAAGGGTGGTATAAAAATGTCGTAAATAAATAAAATAAATAAATGAAGACAGCTCCCATGATCTGCTGCCTTTCAAAGCCATCTTCTATGTGCTGAGTCAGGTTCAGCACTTGCGATGTACAGCTTTTGCCTTTCCTGAAGTCATCTTGCTTTGGAATCAGAAACAACAAGATGGCACAACAAGGAGATTGATCTACTTTTTGGATCATTATGGTCTTTGCCTGGTTTCAAGATGGCTATGACTCTTGCTTTCCTCCAGATTTTGGGGATCTGAAAGAATGCAGTGCAGTTGTTCATCAACTCCAGCAGCCAGCACCTTGCTTTTGGACCAAAGTTCTTAATTTGTTCCATCTGTAGATCATCCAGGCCAGTTGTTTTGCCATTTTTACATTTATTGAGAGCCATGTCCAATTCAGTAGATGTAAAAGATTCATGAAGGTTGTTGTTCTCATTATCTGGTTGTCTGACTATTAGTTTCTTTCCTATTTTGGTGGCAAGGTTGGGTTTTCCATTCTTCAAGAGTTGGTGTGCTATCTGATCTGCCTTTATGTTGGCATGGGTATTAGTTTGTGTGGGATCATTGCTCAGCCATCTTAGCAGCCTCCATGCCTTCTGACTGCTTCTGCCCATGTCGACTTCTGTTTTCAGCTTTATTCACTGTTCTTTCTTGTCTTCAGAGATGGAGGACAAAATGCTCTGCGCTGGCTGAAAAGTTTGCTCACTAAATGGGTCTTTGTTGTGGAGCCTGTAATAGTTTTCCAACAAGGCCCTGAAGGTAGTGGGTTCTGCAGCCTCTTGATATAGAGGCCTGTGAGCAAGTTTTCACTATTTCGATAAAGTGCTCGTATTCCTCGGGGATTGGCACAACTGATATGATCATGTAATCTAACATGTCTGAGAATTTAGTCCAATTTGCCTTTCTGAAGTTGAATCTTCGCACAACATTGACTCTCATTTATTGATTTACTTTTCCATTTTGAACTACCTTCCATCCACCTTATTGTAAGGGTTTGCTAGCTCTTCCATCTTTCATTTTCCATTCTCCATGGGAAAAAGTTGAACTTGGCGCAACTGGTTTAACCAGTACACCCCCATTGCTAGGCTGCTCTGCCTTGAGGGTTCAAGATATAATCTGAACAATAATGACTATATTGTTGTCACTCTCAGAATAGTTTAACATGGACTGTTGACTTGGCATAGTTTAAACTAGGGTGGTCACTTCTCCCAGGTGACAAAATGTAAGTCCTAATGTTTAGGATTCAGTTCCAGAAATTACCACCCAAATGCTTCCAGATTATCCAAAACGTCTGGATTTTATATTCAGAGTAATATTACCTGGAAGCATGGTGGTTCTATTTACTTCTCATAGCTTGGATGATACTTTGATGTGATGTTTATGTTGGTTGTTGCTGCTTTGTGTCATTGTCTTTGCACTTTTTGTATATTGTATGTTTGCCACGTTGAGTGCTTTGAGAGCCTCCCCAAGTCCCTCAGGGAGATGGTGGCGGGGTATAAAGTAGTAGTAGTTGTTATTATTATTATTTGATGGAACTTTCCTGCTGAATATGTCTTTGTGTGATATAGTTTTATGTGATGTGTTCAATGCTGTTTAATGTTTTATCAGGGGAGGGTCAATTTTTATGTTTTATATGTTTTTTCATCAATGGCATTGAAATGTTACCAACACTGTAAACCGCCCTGAGTCCCCTTCAGGGTTGAGAAGGGTGGTATACAAACACCGCAAATAAATAAACAAACATTTTACCTCTTAATAATATTATTATTATTTATTTCTGTCTCATGTTTTCTTCAATGAACTCAAGGTGGTATTTTAAAAAACACAAAATTTAATATATTTCCTTTATAAGGTACTTCAACTTCATGATCAACTAGGTGCAGGTTCCATCTCTAATGACCCCGAAACTAGACCAGCCCTCCTTTTTGTTTTTTGCATAAACTTTCACAGAGTCTAGCCTACTTTCATTAGCTGCAAGGAATGTTGCTCCAGTAAGTATCTTATTGATATGTATGCTGGGGCAGGGCGAGATCATGTAAATGCAATAGAAAAAAAGCAGATGATTGCAACAGTAGTTATGTTAACATTTTTTAAAAAAAATACACGCAGCATAGATAAGCAAATTAATATATGTCTGGCAATGAAAACACTTTGTCCCAAACCAAGTAGAATTTACCTCAAAGTGACTTGGAGAAACTATGGGAAATTTAATTATGATATAAATTGTCATGAGAGTGGAGAAAATAGCAATGCTTCATCAAAGCTTTGTTGTTATGCGCCTTTAAGTAATTCATGACGTATGGTGAACTTATTATGGGGTTTTCCTGGCAATTTTTGTTCAAAGAGGTTTGCCTTTTTCTTCCTCTGAAGCTGAGAGTGTGACTTGCCCAAGATCACTCAGTGGGTTTCCATGGCTGAGCAGGGATTTGAACCCTGATCTCTAGAGCAGTGTTTCCCAACCAGTGTGCCGTGAGTGATCATCAGGTGTGCCGTGGGAAATTGGAACCCTTTCAGTACTTTCTGTTGGTAATGAGAGTTCAATATGCCAAGTTTGGTTCAATTCCATTGTTGCAAGAGTTCAGGATGCTCTTTGATTGTGTGTTAACTATAAATCCCAGAAACTGTAACTCCCAAATGCCAAGGTCCACTTTCCCCAAACTCCATCTGTGTTCACATTTGGGCATATTGAGTATTCATGCCAAGTTTGGTCCTGATCCATCATTGTTTGAGTCCACAGTGCTCTCTGGATGTAGGTGAACTACAACTCCAAAACTCAAGGTCAATGCCCACCAAACTCTTATAGCATTTTCTCTTGGTTATGGGAGTTCTGTGTGGGAAGTTTGTGTCTTTCTGCCATTCCTGCCAGGATATCTATGTTGTGTTCATGGAAACAGGCCCAGGTTTCACACTGAGTGTATAAATACATTTAAAAACATATTAACTATACGTATTACTGTGTTAGAGTGTCATTTTGTGTCATTTTGGTTGGTGGTGTGCCCCAGGATTTTGTAAATGTAAAAAATGCGCCGCGGCTCAAAAAAGGTTGAAAAACACTGGTTTCATGTTTCACCGTCCTTGTAGGAGGCTTCTCTCATGTCCCTGCATGGGGAGCTGGAGCTGACAGGGGGAGCTCATCCATGCTCTTCCCAGATTCGAATCACTGACCTGTTGGTCAGTTTTCCTGCGAACACAAGGGCTTAACCCATTGCACCACTGGGGGCTCCATTACCAAAGTGTCATACCCATACATTTCTGCCTGTTGAATTTCATTTTGTGAGTCTTGGCCCAGGTTTCTAATCCGTTAAAGGGGATTTGGGGTTCTGATCCTGTGTTCCGTGGGTTTAGCTCCCCTCCCAATAGGGCCCCATCTGCAAATTTCTGCCAGGATATCTATGTTGTGTTCATCAAAACAGGCCCACGTTTCACACTGAGTTTATAAATACATTAAAAAAAACACATTAACTATATGTATTACTGTGTTAGAGCGTCATTTTGTATCATTTTGGTTGGTGGTGTGCCCCAGGATTTTGTAAATGTAAAAAATGTGCCGCTGCTCAAAAAAGGTTGAAAAACACTGCTCTAGAGTCATAGTCTAATGTTGAGACCACTGCAGTGTCTTAAAAAAGCTCATGTTCTAATATTTTTTTAATCCTTGTTATTTTTACTGCCTAAACCTTATTTGTACTTTGTCCAGTATCATTGCTTGATTTTTTTGTTTTTTAATTCCTAAATAGGAAAACAGAACTGTTATGAGTTCCATTCAGAAAACGTCCCTCCACTGTCTTTCTTTTATCTCACCATCCTGTATCCACTATTACTGCCTACTAATTTAGCTATTTCACTGCACCTCTACACTTAAGTACATAGTCATTCATTAGCGACTGCAGTTTAAGAATGCTCCCAGGTAGCTTTTATTAGCGGTGATGGTAGCGTTACCCTGGTGTTTGAGTGGAAAGAATGACCAGTAAAAATATAATTAATGTAATGGTTTGCTGTTTTTGTGTAACAATATGCACATTTATCTGTGTGACTATTGAACTGTCAGGGATCAACACGGCAACTGGCAATGCAAGCATACGTTCCCAACCTGTGCCATATCTCAGGTATTGAAAGATCTCTGCTTCAAACATTGGAGAGTCATTGCTATTCACAGTGACACAGGAAGCTCCCTTATACTGAATCAGACACAATTTGTCCATTTAGTTCAGTGTTGTCAATTCAGAGTGCATACACTATAGAAATAATGCAGTTTGATGCCATTCCTGTGTCTCAATACTATAGAAACATGGGAAAAGTCATCTTACAAGGTCTTGTCTGCCAATAATGCTGGTGCCTCACCAAACTACAGTTCTCCTAATTCCATAGCATTGAGCCATGGCTGTTAAAGTGCTCCCAAATTTCATTAATTCTACACTGTAGATGCACTCTCAGACTGGTAGCAGCTCTTAGACAGATGTTCATGTTAAAAATGAGCAACTGTCTAAGATGCTGTATTAATCAACCCTAGGAAAATTGACCATGCATGATTCAAAAGCTAATGCACAGAATTCAGACACAAAGAGCAACAGGACACTTCAGTTCCCTCATTCCAGTATTACAGAACCATGTGTTTACTGTGTTGAAGGCTCTCATGGCCACAATCACTGAGTTGCTGTCAGTTTTCCGGGCTGTATGGCCATGTTCCAGAAGCACATGTTTTCTTCCTGCAGTTGTATTATGTATTTTCCCCTCTTAACAAACATTTGACTTCAGCTTGAGTTCTCTATAGGATTCATCACTTGAATCCATATTCTAAGGTGGGGAGGGATGACTCAACAGTGAATCTTGGTTTCGAGAGATCATACACTATAATTGTGCCTAAGTGAATCAGGGAAAAAGAGAAGATATTCCCTTTTTTCCTTCTTCCCACACAGACCAGTTGTCTCCTTAAAAGATGTTTCTAATTTTGAAAAAGGTGACTTAATACTTAGTAATCAGCTCTATGCCAATGCTTTCAAATGAGTTCATTGTTAGTTCATGAATAAACAAAACATGGTTTTGCTCTTATATTTTGATAGCAGCTCGTCCCCCCCCATTCATTTTGTTTCACCCTTGAAATGCAAGTGAAGAAAATATATCTACTGACTTCAGAAACCATCAGCACAAAACTCTTTGCAAGGCAATTCCTGGAGATTGTAAAGCTCAGATATTTTTCCTTATTCTTGCCAACTTTGGATCAGTGCCATAAAGCACAGTATCCCTTCATCATAAAATAAGGGTGTAACTTTACTGCAGGAAGTATACCTGTGTTGTCTGTCAAATATTGTTTAATGTGCCTCTTAAAATTGGGATGACAATCCAGTGGGCACACACAGCACAGTTTAACATAAGCAAAGGAATGCTTGACTCTACTGGACTTAAGGTCTTGCCTAACTCTAAAATGGATTGTAGACTCCACTTTTAAAGAAAAAACAACTTAAAAATTGAAAAGGAAATAAAAGGTTCAAAACTAGGTAAGGACTTCTGGATGGAAGGAAATGGTCAAAACAAAGAGGGCCCTTTTCTCTTTTTCCATGGTGCAATCCCAAGCAGTATTCCCAAACTGGACATAACAGGGTAAATCTGGTTACTTGGTGGTCTAAATTTTGTTGCTGCCTCATGCCTCAAGTTGCTTCCAACATATGGCAACCCTAAGGCAAACATTTCATGAGGTTTTCAGGGTCTGAGAGTCTGACTCACCCAGAATCACCCAGTGGGTTTTGATGACTGAGCAGGGAATCTAACTTGGCATCCAGAGCTGTTGTCCAACACTCAAACTACTACACCACAATGATTCTTTGGACCATGCTGGTCTAAAGTACGGCTGGATAAAGTACAACTCTCTAGAGCTAGATCTTTTCACCATGTTTTTAAGTCAGGGTGGGCCAACTGTGGCACTCCCATTCATTGGACTGCAACTCCTAGCAGCTCCAAGCAGCATTGGCACAATGGTGAATAATGCCAGAATTACAGTCTAAGTTCTGGTATTATTCGGTATTGTCAATACCACTTAGGGCTGCTAGAAGTTGAATCAGAGTGCCACAGTTGACCCACCCTTGGCTTAAAAATATATGGAAAAAAGAAAGATTAAGTGATATAAAAGGCTTCCCTTTTTCCTCAAGGACAAGCAGCTGCAAAAAATATGCTTAACCTGTTCCTATCTACCCTAATTTTTTTAAAAGAATAAAACTTTGGCATACGGTGCTCATTGTCACATCCTTGATTTAATCCAAAGGATACAATACCAAGTTTATGTTTTTACAACACTGTGTATCAATTCAAAAGGGAGTTGCACTGTATTCAGTAGTTAAGTGGGATAGGCTTGATCCTGAAGGTGTTTTAACTATCATTTGCAACTCTTTCTCCATTTCATTCAGTGTGGAATCATGTCTCCTGCAAGTTGTGCTTTTCCCAGTCTCACAGTGTAGGACCTTGGCTAGTGCAGGAGGTAATCTTCCAATTTGCCTACTTTAGATTGGGAATGCCCCATGTCTAGGTTGTGATGCATTCCTATAGTATAGTGTGCACTTCCACCTTTCTAGGTGTCATCTACACCTAGTAAGCAATTGCCTTTTTCCATTTTACTTTAAGACTGCTTTATCTATGATGGTTGACCATTCCATATCCAAAACTGCATGTTGTTTGATGTATTGTCGAAGGTTTTCATGGCCAGAATCACTGGGTTGTTGTGAGTTTTTCGGGCTGTATGGCCAAGTCCCAGAAGCATTCTCTCCTGATGTTTGGCCTGCATCTATGGCAGGCATCCTCAGAGGTTGTGAGGTCTGTTGGAAATGAGCAAAATTGAGTTTATATACAGTATCTGTGAAATGTCCAGAGTGGGAGAAAGAACTCTTGTCTGTTTGAGGTAAGTGCGAATTTTTCAATTGGCCACCTTTGTTAGCATTTAATGACCTAGAAGTTTCAAGGTGTGGCTTCTTACTGCCTGGGGGAATCCTTTGTTGGAAGATGATTAGCTGGCCCTGATTGTTGCATGCTGTTGTGGTGGTGGTGGTTATATTCAATTCTATGGAATCATGAGAACTATCATTTTACGATGCCTTTAACCTTCTCTGCCAAATACTGCTGGTGCCTCACCAAACTATGAATTCCAGGATTCCATAGAATTGAGCCATGGCAGTTAAAGGAGTATCAAACTACATTAATTGACTGTTGATGCACCCAATGTCATTGTTCCCATCAGCAAAAGTTAAAAAAAGTTTGGTTCAGAAGCAGGACTTAATCCTCCTATTTTGCTACTTTTATTTTTCCATCAAAGAATTATATTAGAGGTGTTTAAAATCTGTTCTGAAATATGTACGGCAATTATCAGGAAGAAGTGGTAGAAAGGAGGACTTAAAAGCAGCCCAAGGGTAGAATTCAGTGTGAAACCCCTGTTAACAAAAACTGTGGAGAGCTTGAAATGCAGCTATATGTCTAAACTTCTTCATGGTCATCATTAATTGATTTTAAAAACTGGTGCTTTAAGTAGTGCTGGTGATGTTAAGGATTAAACACAATTATGTTTCATTCCTAATCTTCATTAGATGCTGCCAAACTGTGGACAAGATCAGTTTCGTCTTCTCTATTCTCAACTGTACTGTAGCAACCCTACTGTTTCATTCAACTCCAAAGCAGCTTATTTTGTCTTGTGCAGCCACTTCCTGAATTCCCTTCAAGCTTCAGCACAGCCAACATGTAGAAACATGCTTTGTAAGTAGCCTAAAGGAAACGAATAACCTGTCTTGTCAATTTATCCCAGGTGAGAAATATCTGTGCTCTCATCTCTGGGAGTAATTTGTGTAACTCGCTGGGAACAGCGTAAGATTGTAAGTAATATTTTCCTTTGTATCTTGGTATCACTATAAGATCAAATATTTTCCCTTATCTTTTTGGCGAACATTTGTTACTCTCACACATATTTTAATTCACAAATCGATCTAATATGGAGGAATTCCAGCATTCTAAAGTTCTGGGGAACTTTCAGCAACTCTGCATATAAACTAGTTAGTAAGACACACAATACTTATATTTACTGAAATAAATTGATCCAAGGTGTAACCCTATCCACTCTTTATTCTAAATACACTTTCTTGAAGTACATGCTATACACACAGTGAGTAAACACACACACTCAAGACTGTACTGTACATTTTTAATTAGTGAGTGGCATCAAGACACAAAGACAACATTTATCACAATAGACAAAACTATAAATGAAATAATACTAGTAAAATGGAAAAAAGACTGGACTGTACATTGAAGCCCTTAAGAGTGTGGCAAGATTATTTTGGTTGCCTTTTACTGCCATGTGAGTCAACTAAGAGCAGGTATGCAGAAAAAAGTTATTTTTCTGCATACCTGCTCTCAGTTGACTCACATGGCAGAAAAAGGCAACCAAAATAATAGACTCCATCTATAGATACATAGTACCTACATCACTAAATGTTATACAATCCTATACTCTCCCTTTTTTGTATTGTACCAATTTCTTGGCCTTGAAGTTTAATGAGAAAACCTTTTGTAGCCAAGATGAAGTCACAAATGGGATTGTGGGCCTTGAGATCATATCCTAGGTTATATTTGTTCCAGAAATTATCCCACTAAGAGATTATGTTCTATCCGGAAAATACAGGTGAGTCAACACCAGAACAAGTTGCAATGGATTGTAGTGATGGATTCTTCTCCATTTGAAGCCTTGAGTCACCGATAAGGCTGAGAAAGGTGGTATACAAGTATAGTAAATGAATGAATAAATAAGTTTTAAGCAATGGGTGAACATCTACCAGAAGTGTTGTCATAGAACATTGTTTACAACAGCATTGGGTTGGACTAGTTGATATTTGAGGGGGGGGGTCAATTTTTCAATTACACTGGTGGAGCCAGCACATAAAACACATCATTAAAGAGATTCATGCCTTTTTACAGTATTCATGTAATTGTAGATTCGAAATAACAGTGGAACAAATGTATGTATGTGCACACATCTTCAAGCCACATGTCAACTTATGGCAACCTCATGAGTAGGTTTCCTTAGGCAAGATACGCTAAGAGGTGGCTTTCAAATACAATAGAGCCTACAGTATTGGGGATTCATTGGTGATCTCGCATCCACATATTAACCAGGGCTGACCCTGCTTAGCATCCAGAATCAGGCAGGATTTGGTGCCTTTAGGATAAAGGGTAAAGGTTTTCCCTTGACATTAAGTCTATTTTTAAAAAATTGTTCGTTTTTATATACCGCTCCTTCCAGCAGGCTCGGGGCGGTTTACATAAAATCAATTACTAAAAACAGCAACATTTCAGTTTAATAATAACAACAATATAAAACAGCACTTAAAAACAACATTCCACATAGGACTCAGGATTTGAGGAATTTCCTCAGGAGCCATTTAGGTTAAAGGCCTGCCTGAAAAGGGCCGTGTCGTTAAGTCTAATCGTGTCTGACTCTAAAGGGTGGTGCTCATCTCTATTTCTAAGCCAAAGAGCCGACGTCTCTAGACACCTCCAAGGTCATGTAACTGGTGTGACTGGATGGAGCACCGTTACCTTCCCACCGGAGTGGAACCTATTGATCTACTCACATTTGCATGTTTTTGATCTGCTCGGTTGGCAGAAGCTGGGGCTAACATCGGGAGCTCACCCCCCTCCTCAGATTTGAACCACCAAACTTTCAATCAGTAAGTTCAGCAACTCAGCGGTTTAACCCACTGCACCGCTGGGGGCTTCTGTCTTTAGGGAACTGAATCATAATAAATAAAAAGAAAAAACTTATATTTGAACATGCATGGGGCGAAGGATCCTGCCTTGAATTGACAAGAACATTCATTTTAGCAGTGATATTAGTTGTTTACTAGGGCCAGGCTTGATTACATAAAGAAGCAGAATTAATTATTCAATATGACATTCTTTGTAAAATACAGTAAAATGATTCCATCTTCCTGGGAACAAATAGTTACAATCCCAAACTACAAAATAAAATGATGTAATGATGACTCGGGCATGTAGGATCTTGTTTGACATGTTTGGTAGTCAAATTTCAGAACAGGAAATGTACAGACCAAAAAAAAAGTTACTTTTGTATAATGATGGTTCTCCTTTTTTTGTGATTCCATCCACTAACCAAGAAATTAGGGTTGTTTCTAGGCAGTGGGTTCTCAGAAACAGAAACACAAAGGCATGAATTGGGTACTGTAGGCATTTGGTTCCAATGTCATACGACTCTCAGTGACAAGATGTTCCTGCTAATGTACAGTTGAAATCTACCCTTCTAAAACCGTTTGACCTAGTTCTACCTTCTGAGCCAGCAGAGAACAGTTCTTTGTGACAGCCCTGTACCAAGTTGAACACACCCAGCTCCTTCAACTTCTCCTCATATATGTTGTTCTCCATATTGCTTATTGTCCTTGTTCCCCTTCTCTGAACTCACTCCAACTTGTCTATAGTCTTCTTAATATGAGTCATCCTTTTTTCAATCCTGAGCACCTTGCTATTATTACATCAAAGTTACCATAGCTTCCTATTAATACTGTACCAATCCTCTTTCAACGGAATCCCATTTGTCTCATCAGAAGAGCTCAAGTACATTTATAGCAATAGGTCATTTGTTTCCACTTGACATGAACACAGATTTGATGTTAGGAAATAATGAATCTCCGTGGATTTTAAAATGAGAGGCGATAGTTACAGGAACTGGACTAATGTATACTTTCTGCTTTCTTCCCGACCTATAAGATAATAGAGATGCACACTTAATATACAGTTAGTACAGTATGTAGCATTTCATAGCAAATAACATACAACTTGGAGTACACACAGCTGAGTAGAGTCTGGACAATAATTTTCACTAATAAGTCAAAATGCAAGTGTGAATTGCTCAAAGGTAATGCAAGGAGGAGGAGAGTTAGGGGCACTGTGGTTTACTGGAATGAGTGTTTGTTGAATATAGATAACCTGTCATCCATCATTTTATGGCTGAAAATCAGGACATGTGTCTGAGCAACATTAGGCTGTGGTCAAAGTTATGTTGGCAGGTCATGAGAGCAACGTTATTAATGGGGAAGGAACATGAAAGTGCTATTTTGGGTAGATGGAAAAGAAAATAACATAACAAAACAAATGAGCCAACAAGGGAAGGACAGGACTCCATTTTCATCTCTCCTCCTGTCCAGTAAATTAAGCACAATCTACTTTTGCACTTTGACCTCAGTTTACAAGAATTGATATAAATCGAAGACAAAGAGAGATTGTGGAGAGTAGAGACAGAAACTGAGACAATTTACAAGTAGCTGATAAAGTGAAATGGCAGAGAATTAACCAGAGCCATGGGAAGGTCTCTGTGACGTGTGAAGGGGAATCTCCTAATGATCTTAGGCATCTTTATCTTGTGCTGACTTAATTGGTGAACACACTCCAAGTTGCAGGAGTATACACTTGGATGGGCAAAGTAAAAAGAGGAGAGAGAAAAGTAGCTTGGTTTAAAAGTTCAATATTCACTGAGGGAAGAGAGCAAGAACAAACACTGGAAGAGAAAGCTGGAAATATAAGCAAAAAGAAAGAAAAGGCCAAACAGGAAAAAAGGAAAACATTTTGTCTCCTCTTTTTTCCACCATGGGACAGCATTTCACGAATGAGGAAGGTGAACAAGTTGATATTGATGCAGCTGAACTTCAGGAATGGTATAAGAAGTTTGTGGTGGAATGTCCAAGTGGGACTCTCTTCATGCATGAATTCAAGCATTTCTTTGGAGTACAGAATGATGAGCAAGCTGCAGAGTATGTGGAGAACATGTTCAAGGCTTTCGATAAGAATGGGGTAAGCATTATTGCTGTGTTTGATTTGTCTTGCTTTAGTTAAGTCATCATAGAATTACCTCTAAAGCAGAAAAAATCCCCACTTCTTTTTTTTCTAAATGTAGATTTTTTTAATTTGTTTATGGGCTAGGCATTAATTGTTAAGTTTTGTTGTGTTGTTAGTAAGTGACCATAATGGGCATAATTTCAAAAACTTCATGTACTAAGAAAAATCCAAATGGCACAATATTCAGCACCTTAGATTTACCTGTTAGGCTCTCATCATCATAGAGCATAAGTGTCACCAATATAATCACAAGTATTATTATTTATTTATTTCTCGGACTTCTAGGCCGCCACTCCCGGGAGGCTCGGGGAGGCTCACAGTAAAACGAGATACAATAAAAACACAATTAAAAAACAATACAACTATAAAATCTCAGAGTTAATATTATGAGAATCTCAGAGTTAATAGTATGATGTATTGAGTTTTAAAATCAAGTTTTGATTGAATTAATTCAAGGATTTTCCCTGATCTGACAGTAACTTCCATACTTTATAATAATATATATCTGAAAATTGGGAAGCATCATGCATGGTGAGCTAATATAGCAAAATGAACTACTGTCACAAAGGCAAAACAAGAAACATATAAAGGAGATATTCTAGATGCAGCTATCAGTATTTTTATAATCTGTATATGTAGATAGAGAAATAATGCTACTGCCTTATATTACTAAACAGTCTTTGTTTTAGTGAAGATGGCACTATCAAGAAGTTATTTTTCTTTGATCAAAATATTACTGGGAGGAAAATTCTTATGATATTGGTATCTTTTGAAGAGACAAATAGCTTTAGGGTTAATACAGAGTTAATAGACAAAGCATCAGTTTCTATGGTTTGTGGGATGCCACCACTGATATTGCACCCAACAATATACAGACAAAACTATAATGTGTAGTGTTAGACATATGATTATAATGTGTAGTGTTAAACGGATTGTATACACACCGTGACTCAGTACATTCATTCTAGACAATGTTGTTGCAATGTTGTTCAACTTTGCAACACAACTCAGAGGAAAAATCCACAACAATAGATATTGTTGCACAATTTGATCCAGGTCAGTGAAATTTATCACAGTATTACAGTGTTCATGTGAGGCAGGAGGCTATGCTGATGGTAGGCTCTCCCATTTCAGGCAAACGTTTTCTGAAGAGCTAAACTGAATATGCCAAACAGCTACTGGGCAAGAGCAGTAGTGTGGAGTGACACTAGTAATCTTTCAGGGATAATGTTGTGGCACTATTCTAACATCATAAGTACAGTACAGAAAGAGGGAGAGTGAAACACTTTTGAGTACCCTTCACTACAAAAACCCTAAGATGTGACAATTAAAAATGAACCACAAGAAAGTACCAGAAGGTGAAACCTATAAGTTGGTAGGTATTCAGTGAATTACTGGGGGACAGCAGAAGACAATTATGAGTAGAGTGTTGATTAATGATGCAACTGGAGTCAATCCAAGAGGAGGTTCAGTTTTTGATGTGCTAAGAGGTGAAAGGAAAGTCTGAAGCTGCACAACACAAAGGAACATGAAATATGAGAAGCAAGTGAAACAAGAAATGAAATATGTAAACATTCCAGTATTGATATGAGTGAAGTAAAGTAGAGAGAAATGAGGCATTTTGAATCAAATAATTACACAGTATATTACTTAAGAAATGGTAAGTTAAGAAGGAACAGGGTGGCATTTATTTTGAAGGGAGATATACGTAGCAATGATAGTCAAGTGATATAATGCAAAGCATAATATCAAAAGGACATCAGAGAAAACCCATCAATATCCACGTTTCTGCTCCAACTATACATGGCTAATATAAAATCAAACAGAAGTTGGAGAGGTTTCATTCTCTTTAAAAGAAAGAGAGAGAGAGAGAGAGAGAGAGAGAGACAACAAGACCAGAGGCAGATTGTGGTACAGGCCATGAACTCCTGATATCAAAAATTCGAATAAAGCTAAAGGAGAACAGCAAACCAAGCATAATGCCAAAATACAACATGAAAACAAGCAACAAATGCCAGATATTCAAGCTGGATTCAGGAAAATTAAGGATATTACAAACATTCACTGGAAAATTGATTGCCACAATGAATTTCAGAAGAAAATTACTTTGATTGTTCTGCTGTTAAGCAGCACTCAGGAAAGGAGTTTCCTATCTAGACAAAATTTGGAGAAATGTAATTGTTTTCATTTCACAAGGAGATCAGACAAGGGTGCACTCACTAAATTATTCTACCTGTTTAACTACACTGAACATATCATGTAAAACAGGATTAATCTCAGAAGATGGAGAATTGAAAACTGAAGAAATAGTTCAAGATTTCCCACAGCTTTGGCTCAGTTATTAATCAGAATGAAGACTACATTCAAGAAATCAAAGGAAGAAGGATTTGAAAGAGAAAGAGAAGCTATGAAAGAATTGGACAAGATCCTGAAGATTAAAGTTATATCATTTATACTAATATTGGGATGGTTCATTTCCAATTTCTGCACAGAAAAAAGCTGATAGGAAGAAAATGAATTCATTTAAAATTTGATGTGGTAGAAGAGTTCTGTAGATATTGTGGCTGACTATAACAGGGTCCTAGAGCAAATCAAACCTGAACCTTTCCTACAAAACCAAGAATGTCATATTTAGGACATATATGAGAAGGCATGACTCACTCGAAAATACAATAAGAGTAAGTCTGCATAAAGGAAGGATAAGCTCAGTCAAGGAAGCCATAGCCCTGAGTGTGTGAGATCTGAGCAGGGCTGTTGATAATAGGATGACTTAGAAGTTTCCCATCCATAAGGTCACCATATGTCAAAGGCGAATGAACAACATCACAGAAACATCACTGTAGGAGGATTGTCTAAATCAGTGTTTCCCAACCTTTTTTGAGCCGCGGCACATTTTTTACATTTACAAAACCCTGAGGCACACCACAACCAAAATGACACTCTAACACAGTAATACATACAGTTAATATGTTTTTAAATGTATTTATACACTCAGTGTGAAACCTGGGCCTGTTTTGATGAACACAACATAGATATCTTGGCAGGAATAGCAGAAAGACACAAACTTCCCACACAGAACTCCCATAACCAAGAGAAAATGCTATAAAAGTTTGGTGGGCATTGATCTTGAGTTTTGGAGTTGTAGTTCACCTACATCCAGAGAGCACTGTGGACTCAAACAATGTTGGATCAAGACCAAACTTGGCATGAATATTCAATATGCCCAAATGTGAACACAGATGGAGTTCGGGGAAAATAGACCTTGACATTTGGGAGCTACAGTTTCTGGGATTTATAGTTAACACACAAACAAAGAGCATCCTGAACTCTTGCAACAATGGAATTGAACCAAACTTGGCATATTGAACTCTCATTACCAACAGAAAGTACTGAAAGGGTTTGCTTGGGAATTGACCTTGAGTTTGGAAGTTGTAGTTCACCTACACCCAGAGAGCACTGTGGACTGAAATAATGATGGATCTGGACCACACTTGAAATGAATACTCAATATGCCCAAATATGAACGCAGATGGAGTTCAGGGGAAATAGACCTTGCCATTTGGGAGTTGTAGTTGCTGGGATTTATAGTTCCCCTACAATCAAAGAGCATTCAGAACCCCACCAATGATAGAACTGGGCCAAACTTCCCACACAGAACCCCCAGGTGGCTCCCTTCCTGAATGGCTCTCTCCCTCTTCCACACCAGAAGGGAAGGCACTCACTCGGTCCGTGGTTGCCTGCCTTTCTTCCTTCTTTCCTGCAGTTCGAAAGAAGAAGCCAGTGGGCCTGCCTCGGACTGCACTCCTCACTTCCGTTCCCTGACCTCCCTCGATTGGAGGCTGGCTAAGAAAACAGCCAAAGGAGGCAGTGCCCCGGCTCCTTCGCCGCCCGGCCCTTCCTTCTCCTCCTCCATCTCCTCTCCCAAGCAACAGCAGGAGGAGTTCGGCAGGAGGGGGAAGAAAGGGGGGAAAGAGAGGTTTTCCGGCAGCACACCAGGTGATTGCTCACAGCACACAAGTGTGTCGCGGAACAGTGGTTGGGAAACACTGGTCTAAATGTGCCCATTTTGATTTAACTGTTTTTGCCCATGGAACATCAAAGCACAAAAATAAATATGAATAAAACAATTTCTGGACAACATTGAATTATTCCTAAGGAAAATGACTTAATTCTATATTCTGTCAGCTAAGGAAGTGCTGTGCAGTGTGAAAATAAAGATACCTGCACACACGTACACTAAATTATGGACACCAGCCATTTCTGCTACCAGGACTGCTTCTAAGCCAGTGGTAGTCACAAGTATGGCACACTTCTGGATAGGTAAACCTAGGAACTGGAAATATAATCTTTTTGGACTACTACTCTCAAAATTGTCCCAGTCATTATGGACATGGAAGCTAGGAAATCCAGCACAGCTAGTAGCAGTTGTCCCAAAAGTCTTTCTAATTTTTGGGAATCTGTGACTTTTCCCCACCTTTATATTATATTGCAAATGGTTGAGATATGCAACAGAGCCACCTCTGAAGATCTCAATTTTTGTTACTTGAACACATCATAAAATTATTGCAGATTTCATTGCTCTGTTGCCATCACCTGCTCTGGTTTAGACTCCATCTTCTAACCTCCGCAGGGGTGGAGGACCCATTAAAATGGTCCACCCTAGGAGGCTTATGGCTCCTGATGGATTCCTGCTGGCTCTTGGGGAATTTCCCGCCACCTTGGTTGGTGATCCTGTTGATGCTCTGGTCACCATCTGGAATGGAGAGATGACTAGGATGATAGACACAACGGCCCCTATCAGGTAGCCAAGCTAAACCAGCTCCTTGGTTCAACGAGGAGTTGGCAGCGATGAAGTGAAGGAAGAGGGACTAGAGGGCATTTGGCATTCGGATCCAAGCAGGCCAAATCAAACACGCCTTGTTGCCTTTTTAAGGGCATATGGCGCAGCAATAAAGGCTGCAAATAAATCCTTTCTGGCAGTCAATATTGCATCCACAAAGAACCGTCCGGCAGAGCTGTTTCGAGTTGTCAGAGGCCTATTACATCCCACTGTTCAGGATGGGAGCCCTGACAACTCAGCAGCCGTCTGTGAAGCATTTGCTCCGTTCTTTACAGACAAAGTCGCTTTGATACGTTCAGGTTTGGACACCATGTTAACGGCAGTCTCTGAGGATGTAACACAAGCACCTGCTTGTCCAGTCTTGATGGATTCATTTCAATTGGTGAAACCCGAGGATGTGGACAAGATATTGGAGGGATGAGAGCGACCACATGCATCCTAGACCCCTGTCCACCCTGGCTTCTAAATGATGCCAGAGTGGGATTGGCCGAGTGGGTAAAGGTGGTGGTTAATGCCTCCCTCCAGGAAGGCATCAGTCCACCCAGCTTAAAACAAGCTGTTATAAAAACGCTGTTGAAGAAACCATCTCTGGACCCCACTCAATTCGTCAACTATCGGCCTCTTTCAAATCTTCCCTTTTTGGGCAGAGTCCTAGAACATGTGGTGCCTTCTCAGCTCCAGGTATTCTTGGAAGACACGGATTATCTGGATCCAGCGCAGTCTGGCTTTAGGCCGGGGCATGGTGCTGAGACAGCCTTGGCTGCCTTAGCGAATGATCTACGGTAGGAGCTATACAGTGGGAGTGTGTCCCTGTTGGTTCTGCTGCACCTCTCATCAGCCTTTGATACCGATGACCACGGTATCCTTCTGGAACGCCTCACGGGAATGGGCCTCAGAGGTATTGTCTTGCAGTGGCTCCAATCCTTTTTAGAGAGCCGTTCCCATATGGTGTTGTTGGGAGATGCCTGTTCAACCCGACAATCATTGTCTTGTGGGGTTCCTCGGAGTTCAATACTATCTCCCACGTTGTTTAACATCTACATGAAGCCGCTGGGGGAGGTCAGCCGGAGTTTCGGAGTGCGGTGTCACCTGTATGCAGATGATGTCCAACTCTGTCACTCCTTCCCACCTACTAGTAAGGAGGCTGTTCAAGTCCTGAACCAGTGCTTGGCTGTGTCGGACTGGATGAGGGCAAACAAATTGAAATTGAATCCAGACAATACAGAGGCACTCCTGGTCAGTCGAAAGGCCAAACAGGGCATAGGTTTACAGCCTGTGTTGGATGGGGTTACACTCCCCCTGAAGACGCAGGTTCGCAGTCTGGGTGTGATCCTGGACTCATTGCTGAGCCTGGAACCCCAGGTTTTGGCGGTGACCAGGGGAGCATTTATTTGCACAGTTAAAACTTGTGCACCAGCTGCGCCCATACTCTGGGAAGTCTGACTTGGCCATGGTAGTCCACGGTCTGGTTACATCCCGTATAGATTACTGCAATGCTCTCTACGTAGGGCTGCCTTTGAAGACTGTTCGGAAGCTGCAACTGGTCCAACGGACTGCAGCCAGGTTAATAACTGGAGTGGCACTCAGAGGCACTCCTTTTTAGCCTACTGCAATAACATAATCTTCCAGTAGCAGTGCTGGGTCCAAGAACACCTCCAGCTATGAATCTGATCTTACAGAGGGAGAATAGGTTGCAATGCCAACGCCAGATTGGTTTTGCTACTAACCCATAGCACTTCCATCTTTTCTAGATGGAGCCTCAGTTTATTCATCCATGTCCAGTTCTTTATGACATCCATACAATTATTCAGGGCCTCCACAAATTCCTTCCCATTTGGGTTGCTGTGAGTTTTCCGGGCTGTATGACCATGTTCCAGAAGCATTCTCACGGGCTTTGAAGATGCCTGCCATAGATGTGGGTAAAACATCAGGAAATAATGCTTCTGGAATATGGCCATACAGCCCGGAAAACTCACAGCAATCCAGTGATTCCAGTCATGAAAGCCTTCAACAATATTTTGTGTACATTGAACCATCAGAAAGCAGCAACCCACATGGGCCATTTTGGAGCATTTCAGCCTGACAGAAAAGGGATGCTCAACCTGTTCATTGCTGTTGTGTGCCTTCACATTGTTCCTAATCCATGGTGACCCTAAGGCATGATAGCCTTTGGCAACACATACTTCTCATTTCTTAAAAAGGGGAGATGGAGCTGGGTATTATCAGTATACGGATGACATCCAATCCTAAACCTTTGACGGCTTCTCAGAGCAGCTTCATAGAGATATCAAAAAGCACAGAGAGTGGTTTTGACCTCTGTGAACCCCCACAAGCCAATATTATTATTATTCATCGAATTTCTAGGCCACCACTCCCGGGAGGCTCGGGGCGGCTCACAACAGGGCAATACAGAATAAAACACATTAAAACACATAAAGCACTCTAAAATATCCATACATTAAAAACACAATGCGCTGTACGAAATATGAAACGCACAGCATAATACAGTATAAAAGATAAAATCAACAGGCAAGACTGGGACACATGGCGTCTTATAAGCCGAAGGCCTGTTGAAAGAGGAAGGTCTTACAGGACCTCCTAAAGGACATAAGATCTTGGAGGGCTCGTGTCTCGGCTGGGAGAGCGTTCCATAAAGTTGGAGCTATCACTGAAAACGCTCTCCTTCGGGTCGCAGTTAGCCTAAGCGTCTTGGCAGGGGGAATTGCCAATAGATTGATGTTCTCTGACCGCAGTGATCTCGTAGGGCAATATGAGGTAAGCCGGTCCCTCAGGTACATTGGCCCCAGGCCGTGCAAGGCCTTAAGGGTAAGCACCAGCACTTTGAAGGTGATCCGGTGCTCAATTGGAAGCCAGTGCAGATCCTGCAAGATAGGTGTAATATGGCAACCTGCTGGGGTACCAGACAGGAGCCGGGCGGCAGTGTTCTGCACCAGCTTGAGCTTCCGGGTCACTGATAGAGGAAGGCCAATGTAGAGCGCATTACAGTAGTCTAGTCTCGAGATGACCGTGGCTTGGATCACCGTGGCCAGGTCGTTCTGGGATAGATAGGGGGCCAGGCGCCTTGCCTGTCTTAGATGGAAAAAAGCTGTTTTACTGACCATGGAGATTTGGGTCTCCATGGTCAGTTGGAAGTCCAAATGAACTCCCAAACTCTTTACAGAAGGCGATGGGCATAACACCACACCATCCAGGGTCGGAAGCTGAACATCCCCATCGCCCGGATGGCCCAGCCACAAGATCTCTGTCTTCGCTGGATTCACCTTCAACCTATTGGCTCGCAGCCATCCAGTAACGGCCTTGAGGCAATGTTGGAAATTATCGGGTACAGATCCAGGCCTGCCCTCCATCCTCAGAATGAGCTGAGTGTCATCAGCGTACTGATGACACTCCAACCCAAAACTCCACACCAGCTGTGCAAGTGGCTGCATGTAGATGTTAAATAACAAGGGGGAGAGAATGCCCCCCCTGAGGGACTCCACAAACTAATGGGGAGCCCTCGGAGACCATCTCTCCCCTCCTCACTCGCTGAAGCTGATGGTGGAGGAAGGAGGTCAGCCATTTCAGGGCTGTCCCCCTCACTCCAGCCATGGCAAGGCGGTGGGTCAAAAGATTGTAATCGACTGTGTCAAACGCTGCTGTGAGGTCCAATAACACAAGCAGCGCAGACCCGCCTTGGTCAAGCTGGCAGCGGAGTTGGTCTGTGATGGAGACCAGGACCGTCTCCGTCCCATGCCTGGAACGGAAGCCGGTCTGGAAGGGGTCTAGCCATGCTGTGTCATTTAAGAAGGACTGCAACTGCTCCATTGCTGCCCTCTCAAGTACCTTTCCCAGGAACGAAAGATTCGACACTGGTCGGTAGTTGGAAGGGACCGCAGGGTCTAACGTCAGCTTTTTCAGCAATGGAGCCACCACCACCTCTTTTAAGCTCTCTGGAAACACTCCTTGCTCAAGGGAGGTATTTATGATGTTCAACAGAGGCCCACATAGCCCCTCTAGGCAAGATCTAACAAGCCAGGAGGGGCACGGGTCGAGGGAGCAGGTGGTAGGCCTAGCTGCAGCCACAATCTTATCGACAGCATAAGCCCAAAGACTCAACAAAAATTCCACAGTATCTTCTGGGAACCTTCAGCTAAGAAAGATTAGAACCACTGCTAAGCAATGCCTCAAGTCCTATATAAGCCTAAAGATCAAGAAGAATACCATTACTGAATGCATCAAAAGTCACTGTAAGATCCAGGAGGGCCAACAAGGACACGCACACATCCTGACCAATTCCTCATATAGATCATGCACCAAGATGACCAAGGATTTTTCTGTCTCTTAGCCAGGACCAAATCCAGATAGGAATTTATCCAGGTAATCCATTTTATCCAAGAAAGCCTGGAGTTTGTTGCCACTTCCCATTCAAAGACTTAGGGCTTAGGGGAGATTAGAAAGAGACTGATAGTTATCTAGGAAAATTGGAGTCTAGTGAAGGTTTCTTCAATAAAGTTCTTACAATTGGTTCTTTTAGAAAAGTTGGAAGACAGCTCTCTTTCAAAGAATCTTCTACCATGCAATTGGGCAGTCTTCCTCTGGCAGCTTTAATCAGCCAGTAATAGACAACTGGCTAGCCTAATCTCTCCATGTTTTTTTTAATTTTGAGTTTGTTGTATGAATGACATCACATATTAATATGTTCATCTCTGATATCAGTCCTGATATATCTTGATGGCAGGGAGAGCAAACCTGGGGGCGTCAAAGCGATATATAATTTCTCACAATTAAAGAACTGGAAAAGCAACTGTCACTCCTTGACTTGAGGAAAGTTGGCTTCAATCAGATTTAAGCATGTGCAATACAAAATTGAGGATTCTGCTGTACTGAGAACTAGACACATTAAAAGTAATGCCAATTCTGCCATATTGCATGCTTAAATGAAAATAGTCAGTACCTTATGGCAGTGTTTTCCAACCTTTTTTGAGCTGTGGCACATTTTTTACATTTACAAAATCCTGGGGCACACCACCAACCAAAATGACACAAAATGACACTCTTAACACAGTAATGCATATAGTTAGTATGTTTTTAAATGTATTTATACACTCAGTGTGAAACTTGGGCCTGGTTCGATGAACACAACACAGATATCCTGGCAGGAATGGCAGAAAGACACAAACTTCCCACACAGAACTCCCATAACCAAGAGAAAATGCTATAAAAGTTTGGTGGGCCTTGAGTTTTGGAGTTGTAGTTCATCTATATCCAAAGAGCACTGTGGACTCAAACAGTTGGATCAGGACCAAACTTGGCATGACTACTCAATATGCCCAAATGTGAACACAGATGGAGTTCGGGGAAAAATAGACCTTGACATTTGGGAGTTACAGTTTCTGGGATTTATAGTTAACACACAAACAAAGAGCATTCCGAACTCTTGCAACAATGGAATTGAACCAAACTTGGCATATTGAACTCTCATTACCAACAGAAAGTACTGAAAGGGTTTGCTTGGGAATTGACCTTGAGTTTGGAAGTTGTAGTTCACCTACACCCAGAGAGCACTGTGGACTGAAATAATGATGGATCTGGACCACACTTGAAATGAATACTCAATATGCCCAAATATGAACGCAGATGGAGTTCAGGGGAAATAGACCTTGCCATTTGGGAGTTGTAGTTGCTGGGATTTATAGTTCCCCTACAATCAAAGAGCATTCAGAACCCCACCAATGATAGAACTGGGCCAAACTTCCCACACAGAACCCCCAGGTGGCTCCCTTCCTGAATGGCTCTCTCCCTCTTCCACACCAGAAGGGAAGGCACTCACTCAGTCCGCGGTTGCCTGCCTGCCTTCCTTCTTTCCTGTGGTTTGAAAGAAGCCGGTGAGCCTGCCTCGGACTGTGCTCCTCACTTCCGCTGCTGTTGCCCACCCTCCCTCGATTGGAGGCTGGCAGCCTGGGGAAGCGGCCGAAGGAGGCGGTGCCCTGGCCCCTTCTTCTTCGCTGCCGCCCGGACCTTCCTCCTCCTCCCCCAAGCAGCAGCAGCAGGAGTTCGGCAGGAGGGGGAAGAAAGGGGGGAAGAGAGGTTTTCCCACAGCATACCAGGTGATCGCTCATGGCACACTAGTGTGCCGCGGAACAGCGGTTGGGACTGCCTTATAGACAGTGCTACCTACTCTGCATATGTTAATCCATATCTCACAAAACCCGATTCTGTCAGAAACAAATCCATTTATTTTTCCTTCATCCAGGATGCCAATAATGGCGTCCAGAACAAATACTGAGACTATCTATTGTAATTAAATAGAATTAAATATGGTGCAGACAATAGCAGGAAAGCCATACATAGAGATTGTGTCTCCCAGTAACCATAATATTAGACAAGATGAGAAAGTTGGCAGCGAATGTTGAGGAAATAGCTGTTCATCTTATAAAACAGACTTCGTTGGGACACACTTGTTAAAACGAACAGGTATTTTTATACTGTCAGGTGCCAAAATGCAACATAAATAGGCAACTAACACAACTAGTCAGAGGAGACTACAGTTATGTTGTCTCTTTATTTGTAATGTGGCCTTTTTGTATGTGGAAAAGAAACGATTGAACTAAATGATATGAAAATATAGGAGAGAAGCAAGTGGGAGACGATTTTGTCTGAACCCAGCATAAAATTATGTTACTAAAGATTGGATGATTAAAAACCTTGTCAAAAAGGATCTGGTATCTCAATGGGACATTACTCTTTAAAAAGATATCTCTTTAGAGCAACTATAATTTGAAATAGTTATAAGAGCTTTTGAAAATAAAATCTTTCCTGTCACTTTATTTTTCTATCTGATGATTGCATCTAATAATGATTCTATTTATTTATATCCCTCCTTTCTCACAAAATTGGAATTCAAGACAGCTTACAATTTAATAAAGAACAATACAGCTAGGGACTTCCGGGGGAGGCAAGATGGCGGCCGCAGCAGCCTTCTGAAGCTCTGAGTCTCCAGAAGGTTTGACCCCCTCCTCATAGCTGGAACTGGTACAAGTTCTACGTAGCAGTGGGACGGAGGCTGCTACGAGGCAAGCTCTAGGCTGTGGTACTGACCAAGTGCGACCCCCCCTCAAGGGGGGACACCAAGTGCCGGCGCGCAGCCCCAGGAGCAGCCGCAGAGGAGAGGGGGAAGGCGCGACAGTGCCCCCAAGGCCGACTGCCTCCCTTTTTATCGCACACGAGGGGAAAGTCAAATATAGAGGCAAAGAGCTGCCCAGGCGACAAGAAACCGGACCCACACCAGCACCTCCTGGGATCACTTAAGAACTGGAGCATCTAAATTGCTTGAACTGCAACTGAGTGAGTGCAGCTTCTCTGGGGTTCAAAGGGGTTTAAAGAGGGCTCAGAGGGGGTAAGCAGGGACAAGAGAACAATCGAGGTGACCTGTACCAATAAGCAGGCGCAACGAGGGCGACAGGTGGTGATGGATGAGGAACGGCTCCTTTAAGAGAAGAAAGGCAAAGGCAAAAGGACGCCGAGGGGAAGAACAAGCCGCTGACTGGGGGAGGAGGCGCCAGAGACGCGGAGACGTAGAGAGACGTAGAGACGCAGCGCCGATGCAGCGCTGGCGCGACGGGACGTGACGGGACGTGCTGACGCAGCAGACGTAACACGAAGGATTGACGCATCGAGGCAGACAGGAGAGCAGACATGTTCAACGTGCCCAGCAGGAAGCACTGCCACGGCAGCAAAGTAAAAGTTCTCCCTACTGCCCTACTGCCACCTATATTGCCACTCACGCCACTCATACTGACTCAAGTTTAGGAGTTAGCAACGTGGATGCATTGAGGAGCAACTCTGGCAAGTAATTCCCTTCTTCTTTTTTAGAGCCCCCTTCTCTGTATCCCTCAAAAAAATCCCAGTCTCACCCAACACAGTCTGACTCACAGGACTACTCCCAGGACTACTCCCCCTGCCGGGAGCAGGCTCTCCCTGTCTTTTCTTTCTTTTTTCTGCTCGAGATGGGAAGCTAAGAGTCAGGCCAATAAAGGGTCCAGTGGTGACACAGTAAATCCCCCTTAAAGGAGCTATGGAGAGATTTACCACCACCTCGAAAGCAAGCAAAGGCCCTGGAGGGCCGGGGGGATCAGTCCCAAGAAGGAACTCGATGTCGGGCGAACTCCCATCCAGGGACCTCATTGCAGAGATCCATAAGATGAAAGAGGACATTCAATTACAAATCAATGAGAACCGTGATAAGATGCAGGATAAAATGAAGATGATGTTTAAGGAGGAGTTGGGGATAATGAAAAAAGAACTAAAGGATGAACTAAAAGTAGAATTAGCAGAAATGAGGAAAGAAATGGATGGGCTGAAGCAAGATGTAAAGGACCTTAAAAAGGAGAACGCGACGTCAAAAAAATCCCAAAAGAAAATCGAAGATAAGATCCAACATCTGGAAGCAGCTAATAGGAAATTAGAGAGACAGCAAGAATATGCGGTAATCAAAGATACTGAACTGCAACTAAGGTTGAGGAATGTGGCGGAATGTGAAGCCCAGGAATTGAGAACGGTCATAGCAGAGATCACGGCGAGTATCCTAGAAATCCCAAAAGATCAAATGCTGGCGGATATAGATCGGACCCAAAGGATTAATTCAAACTACGCCAGAAGAAATAAAACCCTGCGGGATGTGATGGTGTCCTTCTTGAAAAGCAATCATTTGATGATTTGATTTTGGCGGAGGACTTTAACGGGGTCCTGGATACTGAACTAGACAGGACAAAAAACCAAAAGAAAGGGAATGGTGCCAGTACTGGGAAAATTCCAGTGTCTTTTTATAATTTAAAAGCGGAATTTAACCTGGAAGATGTTTGGAGAGACAGAAACCCCCAGGTCAGAGACTATACCTTTTACTCACATCGTCACCTAACATGGTCACGGATAGATATGTTCTGGGTATTCAAACTTCTGCCATTTTCGTGGACAACATCAAAATCTGGCCAAGGCTACACTCAGATCATGGCCCCCTCACTATGTCAATCCGCACCAAATGAAGGAACAGGAGCTGGAAGCTTAACGAAAATCTACTCAGAACGGCAGAGGAAATCGAGTCCAACAGGAAACTCATCAAAGAATATTTTGAGTTAAACGAGGGAGGACAAGTATCCGAGGAAACTCTATGGGATGCAAGTAAGGCCGTCATGAGAGGCCACTTCATTCATCAAGGAGCGTAGAAAAATAAACAAAGATCAAAGAAACAGAACTTTATGTTGGAGGAATTAAGGCAGAAGGAAACCCTGTTAAAGCAGCAGCCGAGTAATAAAAAAACTAAATGGGAGATTGAATTGCTTAAAAAGGAGTTGAACTCTTTGCATACGGAGCAGATGGCAAGGAATCTGAAAAGGCTAAGAATGAACTACCTAGTTAATGCTAATAAACCAGGGAAACTCCTAGGAAAAACTAAACCAAAGAAGGCAGAAAATCACCCAACTAAACCAAAGAAGGCAGAAGCAATTCTGTATCACAGTGGCCCCCAGTTGTACACGGGGAACTCGAGCAGAAGGGAGGGCAAAACCTCCATGATGGCATCCAGGCATCTCCACTCAAAAGAAATAAATAGGCATCGATTTAATGAATTTTATAAAGAGCTTTATAAAAAAGAGAACATAGAGCTTAAGGAGGTGTCGGCTTACCTGTCGAGGCAAAAAATGGAAAAACTAAGTGATGAACAGCGAGAAGCACTAAATCGAACAATAACTGAAAAAGAAATAAAGTCCGCCATAAAGCGACTCCCCAGAAATAAGGCACCAGGGCCAGATGGCCTGACTGCATTATATTACAAGCTGTTCCAGGATGAAGTAACCCCCCACCTAAAATCCCTCTTGAATAATGCTCTCAAAAATGCGGTTATCCCGGAGTCTTGGAAGATGGCGAATATTATAGTAATTCACAAAGAAGGTACGGATCCCAGGGCGGTGAAAAATTACCGCCCTATATCCCTCCTGAATAATGACTATAAGATCTACGCCTCGGTAATCGCGAACAGACTTAAGGCACTCCTTCAAGTCACAATCCACACTGACCAAGCGGGCTTTCTACCGAATAGGTACTTAAAGGATAATATAAGAGCGATGATCAATGTCATCGAGTACTATGAGAAAAACCCGCAAAAAGAAGTTGGCCTGCTGTTTGTGGACACCGAGAAGGCGTTTGACAACGCAAATTGGGATTTTTTGAGTCACCTAATAAGGGAGAAGGATATGGGCTTCGCTTTTGAAAATGCAATCCGTGCAATCTATTCAAATCAAAATGCAAACCTACTAATCAATGGGGAATCGGCAGGAACAATGGCAATACAAAAAGGGACCAGGCAGGGGTGTCCGCTCTCCCCACTGTTATATATTATGTTATTGGAACCACTTTTGGAATCAATCAGAAGGGATGAGCTCTTAATAGGCCTTCGGACAAGGAAAGTACACCTGAAGGTAAAGGCGTATGCGGATGACATCGCATGCATCATAGCAAACCCCTTGGAAAACGTCAATAGATGGATCAGGACGTTAGCAGATTATGGAGAAGTGGCGGGATTAAAGCTTAATAAAGAAAAAACTAAATTCCTGACAAAAAACATCAATAAAGAAAGAAGATGTCTTCTACAGGAAATCTCCTCCTTCGAGACGGCCAGAAAAATTAAATACTTGGGGATTTACCTCACAGCTAAGAACAACCAGCTGTTAAAAACAATTATGACCTAACCTGGTCAAATATCAAAAGCAAGCTCGAAAAATGGAGATTCCTGAATCTTAACCTCCTTGGAAGGATTGCGGTCATTAAAATGAACGTTCTCCCCAAGCTAATGTTTCTTTTCCAGAATATCCCTGAGATCAGATCCAACTACTGTTTCAAGATTTGGAGGTCAGATATCCTTAAGTTTGTGTGGAGCGGCAAGAAAGCGAGAATAAAGTATAATGTTCTGTGTGATCGGACAGAAAGAGGGGGTCTCTCGCTTCCCAATCTTCAACTCTACTACGAGGCGGCAGCCCTGAGCTGGGTTAAGGAATGGGCAACGCTAAAAAATGACAGCATGTTAACGCTGGAGGGATTCGATCTGCGCAGGGGGTGGCATGCCTACCTCTGGCACGACAAGGCACTAATCGAGAAAAATTTCTCAGATCACTTTGTCAGGGCGGCCTTATTAAGAATCTGGAGCAAGTACAAGGGCCGGTTTTACCAATCCACCCCGCTGTGGCTCTCGCCGCTGGAAGCGCAACATATGCGTGATGTCCCTCCGAGCAGATGGTACACTTATCGTCAACTGATTTCAAAAGCAGGTGATCGGTGGGCTCTCAAAACATTAGAGGAACTGCGGGACCAGGGGATCGAGGTGACCTGGTTCCAATATGCCCAAATTAGAGAACTGTTTAAAAGGGACCTGAGTAAGAATTTTAATACCCAAGACTCTGTGTGGGAGAAAATAATGATATCAGAGAAAAAGACTATAAATCTATTATATAAACAGCTTCTCGAATGGGACACGGAAACCGACCACGTTAAAGACACAATGATCACCTGGGCCTGGGAACTCGGCAACTCCATCCTGTTAAAGGACTGGGAAACAATCTGGAAGAGGAAACTAAAGTACTCCGGGTTTACAAATATCACGGAGAACTGGTATAAAATGTTTTTTCACTGGTATCACACCCCGGTGAGCTTGGCCAGATGTTATCCCACTTTGAGCGACAGGTGCTGGAAGTGCCGCGAACAAAGGGGCAGTTTCATGCACTGCTGGTGGACCTGCAGAATTCTTAAAAAAAATTGGAAGAGCATACATTCCCATATGGAAAATATTTTGGAGAGAAAGCTGGTACTGAAACCGGATTTTTATTTACTTAATATTATGGACTGCAAAATGGAGCAGAATAAGGACAAGATTTTCTTTTTCCTATCGGCAGCAGCCAGAATTGAGATCGCAAAAAATTGGAAAAGCCGCGATCCTTTATCCGTAAAGTGTTGGTTCCTTAGAATAAAGGAATTAATGGACCTGGACAGTCTGAGGAGCTGCATTACTGATCAAAACCCCAATAACAGAACGGACTGGAAAAAGGTCAGACAGTATATAAACGAAGTGAACCCCAGAGACTAAGGTGAAATCTGTTATAATGCCTTAAAGGTTAAACAGGAAGGTGTATGGGAATCAGACGGGAAGCCGATGTCAAGGCTTCAACTCTTCAAGAACTGTTTATGGACCCGGTGGACTGGACGGGAGTAACAGAGTCTATGTCATCCCTCTCTTACCCAGTGTAAATCCCCTCACATCCCCCCTCCCCGCCTACCCCACCAACCTTACCCTTGTTTTACTTATAGATGTAAAAATGCTTCAAATAAAATCATTTTTTTAAAAAGAACAATACAGCTAGAACACATAAAAAGTGAACATTAACATGAAATATATTTATCATATCAGAAGCAAACCAAGTGTACAGTTGTAATATATTAAAAACACTAAGTTTTAAAAACTTGGTACTATATTAAATGCCTTTTGACCAGTAACTGGCCACTTGGAGTGCCTCTTGTGTTGCTATAAGAAGGTCCTCTATTGTGCATGTGGCAGGGCTCAGGCTGCATTGTAATAGGTGGTCTGTGGTTGGCTCTTCTCCCCACTCGCGTGTCATGGACTCTACTTTGTGGCCCCATTTTTTTAAGGTTGGCTCTGCATCTCGTGGCACCAGAGTGCAATCTGTTCTGTGCCTTCCAAGTTGCCCAGTCTTCTGTGTGCCCAGAGGGGAGTCTCTCATTTGGTATCAGCCATGGCTTGAGGTTCTGGGTTTTAGCCTGCCACTTTTGGACTCTCGCTTGCTGAAATTATACATGAAATTAAACTATTCACAATATTAAAAAGATTAAAACCTGTGCTTAAAAAGAAAAAAAAGCAGTGCAGTTTGAAATTGTATAATACTCTCAGCCTAGTCTCTAAAAACTTTCTGTTTTAGAGATCAGATAGAATAAAAAAGGTATTTGCCCTGCCAACAGAAGCACAACAAGCAGGTGTCCATTCTGGTCTTTCTGGGATGGGAGTTCCAGAGTCTAGGGGCAGCCACCAAGAAGACCTTTTCTTATGGCCACACCAACCATGTTTATGACAATGGTGGGATTGAGAGAAGGTTGTCTCATACAGGATGATATAGTATGTCACATAGTCAAGATCTGAGTAACACAGGGCTAGAGAGGTACAAGGTAGGCTAAAGAATGAATATCCTTTTAAAATTTCCTTTTAAAATTTCAAGCATAAGAAAATTGTGCTTAATATCACTTGAATTTCATTTTAATGCTATTTTTGAAGTTTAGTTCTCATTTCATTGATTAATAAGAGCATGCAAAATATCTTTATCTTCTCGTGAAATTCTTAACCCAAAGGATATTTTGTAATTCTCCAAGACATTAGTTCCCTTAATATAGGAAACAAATAATGTTTACAACAAAGTAAATAATAAGTGATAATAAGTGTTTCCAGCTTCACATGCTAATCAGGTCATAAACAGTTTCACTAACAAACTTAAGTTTTCATACTATGCTCATAGTAAGTATATGTTTATCAAGAATCAAATGCCTGATACTTGAAGTTTTGGAGAAGGGGAAAGAAGAGGGAGTTGTTAATGGTGTTGTTAGGAATTGTGGGAGTTGGAGTCCAAAACACCTGGAGGGCTGAAGTTTGCCCAGGCCTGCTTTAGAGAGTCAAAATTACAGACTAGTATCGGCACCAGGAGAAGAACAAGTAAACTGAAAACAATTCAGGAGTCAACCGATCAGAGGAAATAGGTTAGGTGTCAATAGGATAGAGATAAGGCTCAAGAATATATGCTAAACAAGGAAATGAAAGTCGAAAGAGTAAGCGGGGATTATGTGCTTTTTGTAGCTCTGGGTAGTAGCCCTTAGAAAGCAGGGCAATGCTGAAGAGAGGCAATGAGGACAGTTTGTTACAGTGACTCAATCACAAACATAAATGTTGACGTTATGTCTTCAGATCATTGAAAGATGAAGGCATCTATCTGAAGCTTGTACAGTTATCTGCTGTATTGTGAGGAATGTGTCCTCATCTTCAGCATTTATATTTCCAATCTGGACTGGTGAGCCTTTTCTGGCTAGAAGTTTTCATGTTTTATTCACAGGTTCCACACACAGCTCTCCTATGTTTTCGCACTGCTTTGTCCTTCAGTTTTTCTTACCATGAAATATGAGGCAATGGAGAAAATGGAAGGGGGGTTCCTTCATTGCTCTGGGAACATCCCTTTCTCTATTTATTTTAAGGAAAGATGGCAGAACTCACAGCATATAGACATTATAACATAAGCAGTATAGTCCTGCACATAATCTAAAACGGATGACGACACACGACCCCATGTGGCACTTCTGGCAATTTACATGTCTTTGCAGAGACTTATCACAGGTCACTTGTAATAAAAATTCAAGGCAAGTTTCACAGATAAATGCTGCTGATTGCCATACTTGTTCTGATGGTAATAGCAAAATGACCTCATTTGTACATATAAAGCAAGGCACACATAGATGCATGGAGTCCTGGAGGCCTCTGGCAACTTATTTCTCTTAAAGATGAGGCTTATAGCCCTTAGAGCTTGGCTTTGAAATATAAACAGGAGCAACACCAAACATAAGGATGGGAAGCCAAATCACATCAGTGGATTTAGTGGAGGTCCAGTATACCTCCCTCCCGCCGCCAACCAAGAAAATTGATTATTCTTGCTTGAAGATGTATGGATAATCAGCATAAGGTGGTGGTCACACCTACAGCTTCTATTGTATATTTTCATGCATTCTTATGGAATCCTAGAGCTCGAAGAGATGGTCATCCACAACAGATAGTCATCCAGCCTCTGCTTAAAAACTTTCCTCTTTCTTTCTTCCCTTCCCTTCCCCCCTTCCCCCCTCCCTCCTCCTTATCTCTGTCTCTCTTTTTCTCTCTTTCTGATATTGCCTCATTGACAGCTGGTGGCTGCAATTTGAAGTAGCCCTGCAGCATATGATGGCTCTGGTGGGCTCCATCCTGGCTGCATCTTGGCAGCATCCTAGGATGAGGGAAAAGCCCGTCTGGTGAGGTCTTGTTTTAAAGTCCTTATCCAAGGTACTGAACTTGGGGAATATGTTTCGGAGGCTTGGACAGTTCCTTTGACATTGAGGCTAAATCAGGCATGGGCAAACTTCGGCTCTCCAGGTGAGGAATTGTGGGAGTTGAAGTCCAAAACACCTGGAGGACTGAAATTTGCTCATGCCTGGTCTAAATCCAGTGTGAATTTCAGTAGCCACGCACTGCTACTCTTTTCTAACACTTCCAGGCCATTCAGTATAATCAAAATCGATAGTTCATGTGAAAAATACTTTTCAGTACACTAGAAAAATACTTTTCAGTACATTATAAAATGAAAGTGGCAGAACAGAGCATGATGATCAATTTTACAAGAAAGCCTGTGTGAACAAGTGGGCTTTCAAAAGACCTTTAGAACTCTCCATGGTTTCCGACTCCTGAACCACTCATGTGTACAAGTTGAACACACAAAGAGACTCTCCCAGAGATTTATAATCTAATATTCAAATCTGTGTCACAATGTGATCATCCCCTGGGATGTTTAAGACTATAACTCACATCTTTCCTGCCTGTTATTTGTGCTGAGTGGAATTGATGGATGCTGCACTTTAGTACACTCAGAAACACTTTGGGAAACCTGCCTGATGTTTCTAGACTGCACTATATTATCTTGAAGTTTGATTCAATTTCCTTTCTTCATCTCAAGACTGAAAATAATATGAAGATATGAAAAATACACATTGGAATAAAAAAAATGTGCCCAGGCACATACAAGCACATAAACTATTTCTCTTATTGAAGTTGATTTTATAATTTAGGGTGTTTTCCAGAGGGACAGATTCTTGTGGCACGAGTCAAATGACACAGTGCAGTTATAATGTCTTTCTCTGCTTAACAGATCACTTGTAGCACCAAAGAAGTTACATGGATATTAGAATGGAAGAATTGGTGGAAAAACATGGGTCTTCCAAACAGAAGACATTGTCTAGACTCCCTATAAAACTTAATGAATAACACAAGTTGAGTGTTCTGTGAAGGAGTCCTGTGAAGACAACACTATGCTACACTGTAAGAAAGAATTCATATGGAAACTGTTGGCAGTTTCCATATCAGTAGTGGGATTGGTAGCTAGTTTCTGTAAGAGCTTATCACAAGCCTTTTTTGTGAAAAGGATTCAAGACAAGTGACACAAATGCCCCCAGGGACAAAGATTGGCCTTCCTTTGAAAACATATAAACTGAGGTAAAGCATAACCAGGAGATTTCTAGATTACATTTAGCAACTGCATCAGACAAAGACTAAAGCGGAAAACAATGAGACATAACAAAAGAAGGAATAAACAAAGAATACCTGTATGATAACAACTTGTAAAATATAACTGCAATACCAAATTTAGGCAACACCAAAGAATTTACATGACCCCAAACAGCAGTCATCCTATTTCTGTTGTCATTCATTTCTATTTTGGGGGACTAATTTATCTCTACATTTTGCTTCAACTAATGAAAGAAGACAAAATGCTGATCATTACAGAAATGCTGCCATTATGTTATAGGCCATGACAGATTTTTTTTCACAAACTCTATTTCCAGGATAAGCATAAATTAATTTCCCGGTTAAGGTAGGAAAACAACGGGTTCTATTTTGCTATATGTATTTTGTTTTACAACTGGATGGTTTTACTATTAGACTATGCCAGTCATGGTAGGCCAGTGCTCAATTATACACAAAATAACGCCCTAGGAGGGTCCCATATTCACTGTATAGTAGCCTACACATCAATAATAACATGTTAGTTTGTTGTCACTTTGAGTGAGGTTTTTCGTTGTTTAGTGTAGACACACACACATATATGGATGGATGTTGAATCACTGGTTGGTGATATAGCTTATATATAATTACAATACTTTATATCTTACTAATATATATATATATATATATATATATACTGTATATATATATATAGCTATATAATACATATATATTATATTTATGCTATTGCTATCTATCTATCTATAATGTTACTACTATATATTACTATATTACAGAGATTCATATAATAGAGTTAGAAGACACTCTACCATGGTATTAGGGGAGAATAGACAGGAAGGAAGGGGAAAAGGGAAGGAATGAAAGAGAGAAAGGGGGAAGGAAGGAAGGAAAGAGAGAAGGAGGGAGGGAAAGAAGGAAGGAGGTACCAAAGGAAGGAAGAAAAGAAAGTAGAAAGGAAAGGAAAAGCCAGAAAGAGGTAAAGAAGGAAGGAGAAAAGGAAATAAAAAGTGAAAGAAGGAAGGAAACAGGGAGGGAAGAAAGGAGACAAAGGAAGAAGTAGAGAAAGGAGGGAAGGAAGGGAAGAGAGAAGGAAGGATGAAACCAAAGAGTGAAAGAAGGAATAAAATAAAGAGGTAGAGAAGGAAGAAAGGAGAGAAAGGTGAACGGGAAGGGGAAGAAAAAGGGGGGAAAGAATAAGTAGGTACCTCTCTTTAATAATTGTCCAGATATCTACTTCTACTTCAAAAATTCTTACTATAGGCCACAGCAACACATGGCAGGGCACAGCTAGTTTCAAATAAAATTACACAAGATACCGTATATCAGTGTTTCTTAACCAGTGTGCCATGGCACACTAGTGTGCCGTGAGCGATCATCAGGTGTGCCATGGGAAATTGGCACTCTTCCCCCTCCTAGCAGCTCTTTCTCCCTCTTTCCCTCCCCAAAGATCCTCCCCGAGGCAAAGGAAGGGCTCTGCCGGATGTCAGGGCCAGGCCCGCCTTGAGGAAGCCTTCAAGAGCCTCAACTCATTATGGCTCCAGCTCCCGCTCAGGGCCGCTTCAGCCTCCCAATGCTTCCAGGTTCGCTCACTGCCCAATTCACCGACGTGGAGCTTCCGGCTTTGACTGTTCTCGCGAGAAATCCAAGCCAACGCAAAAACACCAACTCAATCAATTCCACCCAGTGCTCTGCTTTTGTGGAGGGAGGCAGCGAAAGAGGCCACACAAATCTATGAAACCTATAGAGTTTCACGGAAGAAGAGGAGGAGAGGAGGAGGACAAGCGCTGGGAGCAGCAGAGCCCCCAAGCCAAGGCTTCTATGCCACCCACACCACAGTGACTCAGAGAGCAATGGAAAGAAGGATGTGCGACATGACAATAAGAGATAAAGTCAGCTACAAAGAGCTGGGTCAGAGAACCAGGGTACACAACTTGGTCAGTTACAACTATGAAGCAAAAAGAAGATGGGCAGGGCATATAGCACAAACAAAAGACAATTGATGAACATGGCAACTAATGATCTGGATACCAAGAGACCACAAGTCGTCCTTGGGCAAACCTTGTATTCAGTGAGACAAACCAATGATTAAGCTATTCAGCCAGAAATGGAAAAGAAAAGCACAGGATCACATATTTTGGCAAATGGTAGATTTCATGAAGCCCAAAGGAGTGGATCAGTGACAAATTTATTTATTATTAATTTACATTATTTATATTCCGCCCTTCTCACCCCGCAGGCGACTCAGGGCGGATTACAATGTACATATACAGGCAAACATTCAATGCCATAGACACACAACATATAAAGACAGACACCAGAAGCTATATTTAACATTCCAGATTTTGGCCACCAGGGGGAGCTGTTGCATTCCTTCATTCTTTTGTATACTTCCTGGAGATTTTATGGCCTCATAAATCAGTTAATTAGCCTCCCCACAAAGTGGTACCTAAATTTCCTACTTGACAAATGCTACTGTCTTTCAGGTTGCAAAGGTTGACAACAAGCTACACAAATTAGTCGAGAGCTCACCCCGACCCAGGCGTGGGGCCAGCAGGCTGAACTTTACCCTCCAGATCTGTATGACTGTGTTGTATAGTTGACATGAAATGACACGGTCTTTGAAAATGACTCTTCTCTCTTGCCATTTTGTACCCACAGGATAACACTATTGACTTCCTAGAGTATGTGGCTGCTTTGAACCTTGTCCTACGAGGAAAACTGGAACACAAACTGAGGTGGACATTCAAAATATATGATAAGGATGGGAATGGCTGTATAGATAAACCAGAACTCTTAGAAATAATTGAGGTAAGTAGGAATGTATTGCTAGACACTCCCCTTGGCTTCATAGCTTCTAGCTTTGGGGCTTCTGAAAAGCCTAGGCTATCTTCATGAGATACTGCATGGTTTCTTGAAGAAGAAGAAGAAGAAGAAGAAGAAGAAAAATGTTTTAGGCTATTGGTATTAATGAGTTTTTATTTTCAATGAGTTTTTGTGTGTTGGGGTGGAGGTGGGGAGAGCTGAAATAAAGAACAACTGGAAGAGTTGAAACTTCCTACACCAGTGTGCAAGGATCCTGATCTACATTGTGGCTGCCTATACTTCCTTGAATGTAAAAATGATAATTCCAAACTACCTGTTTAATTGAACATTCAGCTTAGTTCTAAAAGAGATATTCTTGTGGTGATTCACATGAATTTTGGCTGCTTATATCCTATTCAAGTAGACATCCTCTGTGATTTAAAGAATTAATCCTACAACATTAAAGCAAATTTTATACTCGGACTATCTTTCAAAGGCTAATGAGTGAGGTATTGTGCATGGAGGAATTGGAGCCATTTGGTTGTTATACTGCCCATTCTCTTGTTAGACGAATAGGATAATGTTCAATTAACAAAATGAAACCACATGCATGGAGCTTCTTCCCTCATTCTCACCTCCAAGAACAACTGAACTTACTGGCAAACCAGGCCTTCACTTTAGTGAGTCGTGAGCATAAAAAACAACATTAGGTGCCAACATCTGTTCCAGATTAACCTATCTTCATCTGATTCTCAGTCCTAGTTTTATAGGTCACCAGATAATTGGTCAGGTATAGACCATGCCATGGTTAATCCACAATAGGCTAAAATGTCAATCCAAACTGGTCTGCATGCAAAGGGTAGCTTCTGCTGAAGTGAAAAGAGGACTAGGAAAAGGGCAAGAGTATCCAATTCTTAAATCAGAAAGGAGAGTGAAAAGGGCAACAGTGACCCAGAAACTTTAAACTGACAAAGAAACAGAATTGTTCAATAGATTGTTCAATAGACCTGTGCAATCAATGAAAAAAATGTTTCAATACTCATTACAAAATTTGGCGGTGGGGGGGAAATTGTTTCTAAAGTTTTTTCGAATTTTGGACGGGGTCTGTATCATAACACTAATGAGTTAACCACTTTTTCATTACTTTCCATGATGTAATTAATTGTGCCAATGGGGAAATTTCTCCCTAGGTGTTAGAGTTATTGGTGTGAAACCAGTAGAACTTCAGTTTAGGGATTTTCTTACTTGTATTTCTTACTCCTCCTCTTTGCAGATTCAGCAATTTATTGGAACTCTGGCTACTGCTAGGAAGGACAAATCTATCCTAATTGGAGCTTTCTGATGCTGAGCAGAATCCTGGGAAATGTAGTTGAGTTGGCCTTTTGAAGTCTCTGCCACAGGGCCCCTTGCCTTCCCAAAGTACATTTCCCAGAATTCCGTGCTCTCTCAGTCTGTTTTACTCAACTCGTCCTGCCCTGCTGCTTTCCTCTCCTCATAGTATTCGGTGAATTTTGATTCTTAAGCTTTTGCATGGGCACCCTCCTATGTTTCTTAATATCTCTTCATATATACAAAACTTATGAATTAGATATGACTTACTAAACAAAAATGAAGTTTTGAACACCCCTATTGTTCAGTAACAGCAATATTAATAATTATAGGATTGATATTTTGTGTCATTTTAATGGGACAACAATCTTAGGTGCGATAGTGCTCAAGAAGCAAAAGTAAATGTACACTTGTTGCTGGTTTCTGATTCTGGCTTTCTTGGGAACTACAAATCATGATCTAAGAAAGTGTTTTGCCATTAGATAATGTGCTTTACATTAAATATGGGATTTTGGGGAGGCTCTTCCAGTTGTACCCTTTTTGTGAATCCATGCCAGATCTTCTGTCTTCACTTCTTACCACCAACATTTTCATTGAGGAAGAGAAAGCACAATAGATGAACAATGCCTTCCAGCCGGTCCTTGAAACCTATTTAAAACCTATATTTGGAAATGTAATCTCCCAAAACTAGGTTGACTGAGCCACAAGTCAGTATAACTTAAAGGTCAACCTTAACTCATATCAAAGAAAAGAATCCTCTCCTTCTCACCTAGAAGCACCCTAAATCATTCATGTTATGGACAAAGCTTCCTGGACTTTCCAATCTTTTGCTGCAACCATTTTATGTGATGTATGCACTTGATGTTTACCCCTGTATCCTCAACTCATTTTTGGTCTCCCACTTTCTTCCAGTCTATTTATAGGCTAAAGCAAATATGTCAGACAGAAGCAGAAAAAAGACGACCCTCTCTCTCTCCAGAAGAAGTTGTGGAAAGGATATTTCAGCTAGTGGATGAAAATGGAGATGGTAATGATTTTGTAATTTGGGTGATACTGATATCTAATTAGCATTTTTTTCATCTGATTTCGGACACACCAAATGTGAGATAAGGTCAGGTTTTATACATTTTACATGAAGTTAGTCACAGTTAAGTCATTCAAAATGTAAAGGGATATATGTCTAACATTTGAATTTCCACATTTCCTGAATTGTCATCCAGTAACTGCTTCACAAAAAAATATGGCTCATATATTGTTATTGTTCTTGTTATTGTTGTTGTTTGCTAAGAAGCTGATCTTGACTTGTGGTGTCCCTATCAATGACAGCTCATCAATTACCGTCCTGGGACCTTGAATCTGAGTGCCATGGCTTCCTTGATTGAATCAATGGGCTTTCCTAATGCCGTCCACTTTAACAAATATTGTCTTTTCCAGTGAGTCATATCATTTCATAATACATCCAAAGTATAACAGGCTCACTTTAGTTATTTTAGTTTTTAATCAGTTTTAAGGATTTTAACTGTTTTTAATACCATTAATATTTAAATCTATTTTCATATTTGTATACGTTTAGGCTTTAAATTGTATTGCATTGCTTTTTCTGTAAGCCTCTTTGAGTGCCTTTTGTAGAGGGAGAAAGTGAGGTATAAATAATCATCAACATCATCTTGACTTCTATTGAGAGTTCAGCCTTGATTTGTCCTAAGGTCCATTCATTTCTCTATCTAGTAAAAAGTCTATCTGTAGAATTCTTCGCCAGCACCACCTTTAACATGAATTAATTTTCTTCATGTCAGCTTTCTTCACACTCCAGCTTTCACAACTTACATAGAAATAAAAAATACATATAATTTTGTTTTATATTGTTGAATGGTGAGAAATCTCAAGTACAGTTCTTTGCCAGATTTGATTCCCTTTGGAAAGAGTTCAGTTGGTGCATCTTCAGTACAGGTGATGGTGCCTTAAAAAGCATTGCATTGTACTGCTTTCATATTAGCTCTTGAGAACAATGGCCTCAAATCTCATTGGCTTAGAGAGACCGAAACATACAGTATTTTTATCAAGTAGGTCTATCGAGAGACATTTAATGAAAAAAATCACTCGGATAGTTTAGCTCCCCATGTTTTTCTTCTCCTGTCGCTCGGAACTATCTGAAAACTACAGTCTAGTGCTTCCATATGAGTCTGTCCTTGTGTCATGATTACAATAATGCATTTTCTGTATGAAATCCAAAATACCATAGTTTATGAACAGTTCTGCCAGCATAGAGAACAGTCTGAGCAAAGTGATCTGATCTTTCCTCGCTTTTAGACATGCCAGTCCCTTCTCTTAATTTCCCCCCCACTCCATTTATTTCCCCAGAAATGTCCTCCACCTCAGCTGTCAGTACTTTCTTATCCTGTTCCTTTTCTTGCAAGTATGCACATTAAGAGCAGTGGTTCCCAATCTGTGGTATGTCGACCATCAGTGGTCCACGATAACGAAAATATGGTCCGCAGCATCACTGTTACTACACTGTTGCTTTGAAACCACACAAGAATAACTGGTCTCATAAAAACCTCTGAGGCAATAGGGATGTTGGGAAGGGAGAGGCTGACTGCCCATGAAAGATTACTACTATCACATCAGCTCTAGATTATTAAATATGGTTTTCTGTGGGCGAGCAGATGGCAACTATTGGATGGCAAATGTTTGTATCAGAAACTAGAACTGATGTAGTCTATCCAATGCAATTTTCTGAATCAGCATCCCAAATAACCAAACTGAATTTAAAGTTGACCAAAACCGATTCGTAACCCTTTTGGTACTAATGTTGGAGAGTGGTCCCTGGACAAAGTGGTTCCTGTTTATGTGGTCCCTGTTCAAAATGGTCTTTGGTCAAAAAAAGATTGGGAACCACTGCCTAAGAGTAATCCTGTCTTGTCCAAGATCTCATTTTAAAATGTATTATTCTTTTTATTTTTTAAAAATTTTTTTTAAAGGGGGACAAAGAAAGTACAGTAGGTTCTTGGTATTCACAGAAGTTTGGTACCCACCATGAATACCAAAACATAGATGCTTAAATCCCATTATATACAATGGCATTGTAATATGGTGTCTCTTACATAAAAGGCAATAACAAAATTTGCTTTTGGGATTTTTAAACATATTTTCAAACCATGGCTGGTTTAATGTGCAGGTAAAGAATTTGTGGATACAAAGGGTCAATTGTATCTTGTATATCCTTTAGTAAAGCACTGGATATACAATATGACATGAAATCTGTTTTGTAGGCAGAAGAAAGAAAGTTCTAAGGAGCCAATTCAGGATAGTGACTGCCAAAATAAGCTTAGTCTTTCCTTGAGAGTAAACAGACCAGTCTTCTTCTGTTGTCTACATTCCTGATCATGTGTCTTTCATAGTGGGATGATTTCTCAAAATGTAATGTCCTCCACTCAATGTTTTTTGCAGTGATCACTGACATATCATGCTTCTTCATTGGCATAGTGAGATTATGCATGCATCACAAAACATTCAATAATTCATGAAGCATGGTATTGTATAAAAAATTCAAAAAGCAGATATTAAAATGGCACACTGTGCCAGTCACTGGGATTATTACTTTTAAAATTGCTGTGATCTTCATGGTTAACTAGAATGTATTTGAGGGTAGTGGAACATTTCCAATTCTAACCCAATCAAACAATACTTCAGAAAGCAAAAACTAAGCTTTCCCAATGATTTTAATTCACTAAATTAATTCAGCATTCATAGACTTACTTGATAAAAAATTAAATGACTTTGAACATTTTGATATTTACTTTGCAAGCAGAAATTGATGCAAAGGACATAGTCTGTTATCATAGTGGTATCTGACTTTACATAGTCTGAAAGTCACATTATTGTTGTTGTTGCTGCTGCTATACAACATGTGTATAAGCTGAGTGCGAAATCCATGTATATTCTTTGCCAATTTTTCCAGAAATCCCAAATCCCTATGTTAAATAACAAGGAAATCTGACAACATACAGTGATAAAAAAGTAAAGGCTTGCAAAAGGTGTCTATAGAGCAGCGGTTAACCTGTGGGTCCCCAGATGTTTTGCCCTTCAACTCCCAGAAATCCTAACAGCTGGTAAACTGGCTGGGATTTCTGGGAGTTGTAGACCAAAACACCTGGGGTCCCACAGGTTGAGAAACGCTGAACTAGAGCAAGTAGGATTTGTGGAAGTGCTTCTTTGTCTTTGACACACTGTGACTTCTTTCTTACATTGATTATTTAGGGCAGTTGTCTCTAGATGAATTCATTGATGGAGCACGGAAGGACAGGTGGGTGATGAAGATGCTACAGATGGATGGGAATGCAGGAGTATGGATCACTGAGCAAAGGAGGAAAAGTGAAATGTTCTAACTATTGTGCGTCGGACTATTGAACACTTCCTTTCATCCAAGAATCCTGTGAGCAACCAAGGGAATTCTCCATACAACTTTGAGAAACCAAGTGTCAGCATCCTGAACATGCATACAAAAAGTAATATGAAGTGATAACATTTATAGACCTCCACTTAAAACCAGCCATGCTAGAAAGTAATCATATGCATTTATAACCATCCTGTTTGTTGAAGCAGACTTACATCTATGTCACAAGGAACTTACCTGCAAGTGTCTTGAAGTAAAAGCCAAATGTTGTTTGATGCTGAGAAGACATAAGGTGACTGACTAGTGAAACACTATGCATTTTGATTATTTTATGCCTAAGCAAAGAGTTGTTCTAGGTGCAACAAAGGAAATGATGACTGTAATATACTTTGAAGATAATAGCTAATCTATTCTGATAACAAGTCTGTGTCTTTCCGGGGGTTTTATTTGCTGAGTAACCACAACAACTGTAGCACAAAACTATTTGAACAAAGTTAGAATGTCTTTCTAATGTTCCAAACTAACAATCAAACATGTATAGCATTGGAAACAGAGACAACTAGTCTATATAGAGCATGGAACAAACCTGTAAGGACCAAGCAAACAGGGCACACAATCCCATTGATCCTGAATGTCCATTGTTTTCTACTTTGTTACCTTTGGGCAGATTTCTCCATGTGATAGATCTATTTTGGAACTATTCTGGAGATGTTTCAGGGCATTTAGCTCAGTTAAGATTATATAGTGTCGTTCACAAGATCAGAATTACATTCCTTACTTAGTCTTTTATCTGTTTCCCTTCCACCATCTCTTGTACCAATTCTTGCAGACTAACCAGCACTACTTCCAAACAGTGGTTGCCAGCCTACAATAATAATTTTGAGTCAACAATTAATCATAAATTGCAGGTCATGGCAAGCAATGGGAATCAGAACTAGAAAACAAAGGCGAAATCCAGAATCTGGAATTAAAGATAGAATGGGAGAAAAGTATCAGACTTTTTGGCATGCTTCCCATATTACATATCCTGGTTTAGTAATCATGTGTCCTGAATGAGAGAATAATAAGAGAGCAAGGTTTTAATGGAGGAAAGGCCTCATTTATGAAATCAGCAGTTAGACCTGTCATACTTAAACAAAAGCACATATAGTCTAATATTCTAGTTGCATGTTACAGGTATTCTATTAGGCATTTAATAGATATGACCATAAGGATATAAGCACCTATATAGTGGATTTACTGAAACCACACAAGGAAGAACTCATTTATATCAGTGGCCTAAGATTCATTCAGATTGCTAAGGCCCCAAGGCCAGCATCATATTTATCAAGGACTTCAGCATCTTCTTTCTTCTCCTGATAAGTGGGCTCTTCACTTCCTCTTATCTTCATAGTGGCAACAGAAGCCACAAGTATAAATTAATGAAAAATACAGAGAAAACAAAGGAACCGTAAGATATCAGGCAAGCATTCCTCTTGGTGTCCCCATCTTAATTCAGCCAGAATGCCTCCAAGTTTTTACAGAGCTATTTTTATTTATTTATTTAAGACTTTTATATCCCGATCTTCTCATCTTCCGTAAAGGGACTCAGACCGGCTAACAGCAAAATTCAATGCTAACAATAGGAACACTTTAAAACATCATACATAAACAATCAGTTAAAAATACATATAAGATAAAATGCATATGAAACTATTCGCCAAGATAAAATCATATCCAACTCATAACCGGTCTCAGCCATCACTCTGCAAATGCCTCATTCCACAACCAGGATTGAAAGTGTCCTGAAAGTCAGGAGGAAGGGGGCAGATCTAATTTCATTTGGGGGAGAGTTCCATAGCTGGGGGGCAACCACAGAAAAGGCCCTGTCTCTCATCCCCAACAAACACAACTGCAAAAGTGGTGGGACCAAGAGCAGGGCTTCTCCGGAAGATCTTAACACTCTTGGTGGTTCATAGGGGAGAATACATTCGGACAGGTAGGTCACATTCTTTGAGGCATTGTGGGATTTAAAATAACAGGTGACACTTTCTGCCACATGGGATTCAGTGTTAAGATGCTATAGCCAATAATTTAAGACACAGTGATGCCTACTGAAGGTTTCAGATGTTGGCCATTGCCTAAATCTGGCTTTCTACAGATTAATTCTCAATACAGAAATGGTTTAATTGCCTCTAGACTATATCACTTCACAAAGGAAGGGGAAGACCCACATGTTATATTACATGTTGTATTGTCATGCCGTTTTACTTTAGTGACGATAATGCTGGATGGAGACTTGGAAGATCCAAGTTCAAGTGAACAGTGAACCTAAAAGCGGCCTGGTTGACTTTGGGCTAGTCACTCTCCTTTCACCTGATTTTTCTGAAAGGGTTGTGGAGATGAATTGGATAGAGACCCATGTATGTTGCCTTGTGCTCATAGAAGGAAAGATGGGCTGTAAGTGTAGTGAATAAGAATAGATATGCATATATCAGGAAGCAAGCTATGGTAGCATTCATTTATCTGGAATGCTGGGTTTCAATGTGCAGATTATTATTTTTATATGCAGACATATATTAAGTCCTATAGCTCTCCACTTGCTGTCTGAAATGGACTGTCCAAACTTTATTTTTGTGATTAATAAACATGTGGTATCCAGATGAATAGATTTTAATTTTATATTCCCATGTTGACATGATCTAACATAGGTCACAAAAACTTTGTGCCTGCGCCTCCATATGCTTGAGTCTAGTGTGTTTGGTAAAGTTTTCTTTTTCTTGGACCACACATTCCAGAATGCTTCAGCCAGTATCATGTTGAAGCTATACTAAAAGAAATCTATCCCAGATTTGGTCACAAAATGTGTGTTTTGTATATTGTTTTGAAATAAAAATAGTATAGCATGGAATTCTGAACAAATGGCAAAAGACTGATCACACCTATGATCCCTTTTGTCTGTCATTGCGCATCCATTGCTTGGGTGCACAGTCCATTTGCATTGTGGCATATCTAACTAGAGATTGGAAGTAACAAGTTACAAATAATAGTACATAAATTGGGGGTGGGGGGAGAGAAGTGTAAGGAGCATGTAACAGAATCACACTTCAAGAGTAACCAAATTAAAATAATATTATTTTATAATTCTGGCTTCTAGTTACTTTCAATAGTCACTGACAACATTTTTAGGAGTGGAGTGCCATTTAATCTGTTTTTTAAAAAATTTAAGATTCCTCCCCACTTCAAAAAAATGTAATTGAGGAGCAACAGCTAGAATAATAAATTATATAAATAATAAATAAATTTCTTCACCACTGTAGCAAGTAATGTCAACTTTTAAAATATTGCAATTAGAGATGTGCTCAGAATTCATTTCTTCCATTTCCTTTGTTTCTTTTGTTTCTTTTGGTAATTTGGGAGCATGTAGCACAGTGGTTCTCAACCTGGGGGTCGCGACCCCCAGGGGGGTCGCGGAGCCATTTTCGGGGGGTCACGAAGGTGCCTGGGTTGGCCCCGCCCCTTCAGCCTGCTCTCAATGGCTGCCGGCCCCTGTGCCGGGGAAACAGCCAGGCAGTCCAGGTCCGCTCCTCCTCCTCCTGTTCCCACAGAGCTGCAGGGAGTCAGGAGGAGGAAGAGGAGCTGAGAAGCCAAGGCCCTCCTCGCCCCCTGGCCAGCTCAGCAGGGCTCCTTTGCGCGAGGCCTTGTGCGCCGCCTCCCTCGCTCCCGCCGGCCGGCAAGGGCGCATGGGAGCGAAGGCTTGCGTGGGCAGAAGGTCAGGCTAGGTGGCCTTTAGGTGCAGAGGAGGGAGGGGCGAGGGAACCCCCGCTGCCCTCCTCCCTGCCTTCCCTGCAGGCTGCAAGGCAGGCAGAGAAAAGGCAGTGTGTGCGTGTACGGGAGAGAGGAGTGAAGGGCCCATTGCTCCTTCCTCCCCGCAGGCCGTGGGGACTGGAGCCGCATGCAGGGTCTCCCCAGGAGGAGGAGGAGGGAGAGAAGGAAGGTGCTGGTGCCCTTTCCTTTCCAGTCCTTTGACTTCCTCTCTGCTCCCTTTCCCTGAAACCCTCTGGCGGGGCAGAGACCTGGCTGGGTTGCTCTGAGTTTTTCCCTTCCTTACCAATATGCCCCCGATGACAAATGCCCCTTTTTGTTTCCCCCCAGGGCACAGGATTTCCTTCCTTTCCCCCGTTCAATTCCTTCCCTTTCTTCTCCCCCCCCTTTTCTCCTTGCTTCCTTCCTTTTTTCCTTCCTTGCTTACATCTTTCCGCCCGTTCCCTCCCCTCCCCAGGCTGCCTAAATCAGGTTGCAGCCCCTGTGTGTACTCTGCAGCCAGCCACCCGTGCGTTGGGGAAAGGGGGGGGGGGGAGAGAAAGGGAGGCTGCTTTTGCTCCCCCCCCTCCTCCTCCTCTTCTTCCTCTTCCTCCTTCGTGTTCTGCTTTTGTTTTTGGGAGGAAGGAAGGCATGAGGAAGGGAGGAGGAAGCCGCCTGCGCTGCTGCCTTCTGTGGCGCCACAGAGTTGAAAGAGGAAGGGGTGCCTCTCCAGGTGACCTTAGCCCAGGCCTGGGCAAACTTGGACCTCCAGGTGTCTGGACTTCAACTCCCACAATTCCTAACTGCCTACCGGCTGTTAGGAATTATGGGAGCTGAAGTTCAGACACCTGGAGGGCCTAAGTATCATTTTTATGATTTATCACTATGCTTTAATTATATTCAATTTGTAACAATGAAAATACACCATATATATCAGATGTTTATATGACTGGGCTGCTGTGAGTTTCCCAGGCTGCCTGGCCATGTTCCAGAAGCATTCTCTCCTGACTGCACTTATGGCCAGCATCCTCAGAGATTCTTGGGATCTGTTGGAAACTAGGCAAGGGAGGTTTATATATCTGTGGAATGGTGTCCAGGGTGGGGGAAAACTCTTGTCTGTTGGAAGCAAGTTGGAATTAATCCCCTTGATTAGCATTGCAAAGCTTTGCAGCTTCAAAACCTGGCAGACTCCTGCCTGGGGAGATGTTAGCTAGCCTTGATTGTTTCATGCCTGGAATTCCCCTGTTTCCAGAGTGTTTTTTTCCCTCACTGTCCTGATTTTAGAGTTTTTAATATTGGTAGCCAGATTTTGTTCATGTTCATGATTTCCTCCTTTCTGTTGAAAATTTCCATGTGCTTCATGTGGCTTCTCTGTGTTGTCTGACATGGTGGTTGTTAGAGTGGCCAAGCATTTCTGTATGCTCAAATAATATTCTGTGTCCAGGTTGGTTCATCAAGTTCTCTGCTATGGCTGAGTACTCTGGTTGAATTAGTTTGTTGTGCTTTTCATGTTCCTTGATTCATGTTTGGGTGCTGTGTTTGGCGGTCCATCCCTATGTAGATTTGCCCACAGCTTGGCGGTCCCTATGTAGATTTGTCCTGCAGGACCTCTGCAGGAGTCTATTGTACACCATGCAGCTGGTGACAATTCTACACAGGGATTGCCAAAAGCAGCATTCCCCAAATCATGAATCAAGGAACATGAAAGGCACTGCAGACTGATTCAGCCAGAGAACTCAGCCATAGCAGCACACTTGATAAATAATGGAATTTAATATTAAATAATTAAATAAAATAATTAGTAATAAAATAAGTAGCAACGAAAATAATTTTATGGTTGGGGGTCACCACAACATAAGGAACTGGATTTAGGGGTCACGGCATTAGAAAGGTTGAGAACCACTGATGTAGCAGGAACCCCCCTCCCCATATGAAAATCAGTTGCCAAAAAAGCAAGCAGGAGCTAATCCTGGCTCCAAGCCTGCTTTTCAGCATCACAGTTTAATTGTTTTTATTAATCTCCCAGAAAACAAAAAGTAAGCCCTTATTCCCTGAAAACTACTCTCCTCTTCCAGGAGCCCATTGCTCTTCCTTACCTAGAAATGGGAAGTCTCCTTAAAATGCCTTGGAATGGAAAGAGTGCATGGCTGGCTGGCATGGTATAGCCTGGGAGAGAAAGCACACACGCCTGCAGCCTAGTGCCTCCCAGAACTTGCCTCCTTGCCTTGGAAAGAGAGTGTGTATGTGCCCAGAAAGCACGTATCGGCATGCAGGCCCAGGAAGTGCACGCCTGCCAGTTTCTGCAGCTGAGCGCCTCCTCTAGAGTAAGAAACAGAACTTGTCTCCTTGTCTTTGAAAAAGTGCATGTGTGCATGCCTGCCAGTGCCTGCAGCTAAGCGCCTCCTCTAGAGTAGAAAGAAACAGCACAGGAAGGGGAGCCTGGGAAGTCTACCCCCCTCCCCAAATGGGTCGATAGAAAACCGATCTTTTGGCACCTCAGAGCAAAAACAGATATCTGCCCTCACGATTTCAGAGGCTCCCAAAAAACAAATTGAGGCCTCCACCAAAAGCTGTGACATGAAACAGGTCAACATTTACCCCGAATGCACAACTCTAATTGCAATGTTTAGGAAAGTGTGTTTCCAAAGCTCTGCAGCTACCATGTATGAGTTATGCACAAGCTTTTTTGGGTTTTTTAGACCAATAGGTCAAAGATCTCTATGTCAGGTTGCACTAACATGTATTTTCTTTGGTCTTTTATTATAAACCCTTTTAGTGTTCAAGTTTTATGCTTTCTTAAATTTAGGAATATAAAATGAATTGCAATAAAATGTTTTAATAATACAGAACAGATGTGAACTTCTGGTTATCTACTTTTACAGGTGTGGACTTCTGGTTACCTACTTTCATCTTCATCATCATCAGTTTCTCACTTGTTAATTGCCCTCCATTAAAATGCTTCAGGTGATTTACATAAAAACAATTGCATTTAAAAAATACACAATACCAAATAAACTGCATTAAACATTAAAAGCTCTGCTAAAAAGCCAGGTCTTGAGTGCCTGAGCAAAGGGTCGCAAGTCACGCATGGCCCTCAAGTGGGGAGGCAAGAAGTTCCACAAGACAGGGGCAGAGATGGAGAAGGCCCTACGTCTTGTGCTCTCGAGACGTACTTCCCTGGGGCCTGGAATATACAGTAAGTTTAGTTGGAGGAGTCGTGGCGACCACTGGCGGCAAAGAGGGGAGAGGCGGTCTCTGAGATATGCTGGCCCCTGACCATAAAGTGCCTTAAAGGTCAGAACCAACAACTTAAATAGGGCCCGGAATTCTGTTGGAAGCCAGCGCAAATGTAACAGAGTTGGAGTTATGTGGCATCTCAAAAGTGTTTTTGCAAGTAGCCTGGCAGCCACATTCTGAATAGTCGACAGGGGAAGGCCAACATACAAGGCATTACAATAATCCAGTCTAGATGTAACCGTCGCATGGATGATTGTAGCCAAGGCTTCCTCTGAAAGGAAAGGTGCCAGCTGTCTCACCTGCCGGAGATGGAAAAAGGCCTGCTTACTAACATTAGTGACCTGGGCCTCCATAGTCAACTGTGAATCCAGGACAACACCCAAGCTCTTAACAGTGGCAGATGGATGAAGGGGGGCACCATCGAAGTTGGGCAGGGAGGGCGCCGCTCCAGGTGGGCAGCCAGACCTCAAAATCTCAGTCTTAGTAGGATTCACCTTCAACTACTGGCACGCACACAGCCATCTCGATACAGCCTCAAGACATAAAGTGAAATTGTCTGGTATTGAGGTGACTCCAGGCTCCAGCCATAAAAGCAGCTGGGTACTTTGTGATGTGGTATAGCTTCCCACTTTGTGGGCTTAGTGATTACAGTGTGATATTATCTGCAAATTCTCCTCTTTAATTTATTTATTGACAAGGGGGAAAACTAATTTGGAGGCCCTTAAGAAATGGCAGGCAGTCCCTCTTTCTCAAACATAAGGAACACATGTTTTTGTTTCTTGTTTCACTGGTATAGTACTTAGTTTAAACACATTCTCAAAACTTGCTTATATATGGACAATTTGCAAGGTATTGTGCTCCTGCCAATATAGAACACTATGGAACACCATATAAGCTATACACAACAATATAAAGAAAGATAGGCAGATACTAAATGCATAGATATATAATATAATGCTTTAAGTCACAATAGCATACACAATAGTGTCTGAGAAACGCCCAGGATTCCTCCCGTCCCAGCAGCGAACAATACACAAATAAAGAAAATATAAACCAAGTTATAGTCACTCGGAATGATGTCTTGTGTAGTCCTAAGCCAAAGTAGTTCAATGCAGGCGGGAAATCCCGTGAAATGCGCCGGGCGGGGTGGGAGCTCCAGGCAAAGCCGCAGCTGCTTCAAACGCCGTAATGCTCTCCTTGAGGAAAATATCGGGCTGTGAAGCCGGCGGTAGTTTAACAGCGGCTGCTGGAGAAGGAAACAGGAGCGTTGGGTGTCTGGGGAACGCCGACAATGCAAGAGATAGAGAGCTGTGAAAGCAGCCGAATCAATAGCCCCTGTGCGTCCAGGCTCCAGAAGGCGAGGAAACGTCTGTGGCCACTGGTGGAGGGACCAACGAGGGAGTAAATACCCCGGAATTCCTCTCATCTCGTTTCGACCGAGGTCTTTGTCAAGGTCAGCAATTCTCTTTTTAAATGAAAATATTCAAATATGTGGCAGACATGATGATCTGTAACATGAATATATCACATCACAACAATATGAACCATACAGCACGGTACATCATATAAGATATTACATTCAAACATTTATACAAGCGTGGCATATTTACCTGATAGTAAAGGCTCAATCACATAGGCATGTAAAGTATCATAATGGCAAAGAGCAAAGAATAAAGGAAAGCCCCACTGGTTATAACCCTTGAGCAATCAAACCATCAATTAAGGGTTCACCTGAGAAGAGCAGCAAGGGGAGTTTCTCATTGAGCCCTAAGGGCGTCTCTGTGCGGTTCTTGAGGATTTGACGGGTTTCTGCTCTAATTAAAGCTGTATCTAAGTCTCCATGTGCTGGGACGGAGACCTTTTGAATACCAAAAAAGCGTAGTGACTCAGGGCCATGGGACAGCATTTTGCAATGGACATAAAATGGGGAATCCTCAGATAAATTCCGGACGCGTGACCTGTGTTACAAAAAGCGCACCTTCAGTTTTCTACGACTTTCCCCTATGTAAATGAGTCCGCAAGGACAACGAATTCCATATACCAGGGAGTGGCTGTTGCAGCAGAAAAAGTCCTGGAATTTAAAGGTACAGGCGCGCCCCGGGCTGTAGATCTCCTTATCTGAGTACACAAAGCGACACTGGGCACAGTTCCCACAAGGATGAGTTTTGGATGTTAGAGAGCTCTTAATCCTGGGAGATCTGAGTGAGGAGTGTACCACTGCGTCCCTGATGCTTCTAGTACGTTTAAAGCAACCAAAGGGGGTTGTTGTAGTCCTGGGATGTCTTGAATAATGGGCCAGAACTTGTGGATGGTTTTGATGATGTCCCTGGAATGTTGTGTCAAAGTTAAGGGCCAGACTACCCTGTCCACTGCATCATGGGTCTTTTTTTGGAATAGAGTGTCACGGGGAGTGTGATGGGCTCTTGACAGTGCAGACGACAAAACTTGCTCAGGATATCCACGTTGGCGTAACTTATTGGAAAGAGATTGCGTTTCCTGTTGGTAATGTACACTGGTGGAAGAATTCCGCTTCAACCGTAGATATTGAGAGAAGGGAAGGTTCCTTTTTAGTGCATGGCTATGGAAGCTCTTGAAGTGTAGTAGCGCATTTTTGTCGGGTTTTTTTAATGAAAGCTTTGAACCAAGAGTCTGTTGTTGTGGCTGTATACCGTTACATCTAGGAAATCCACTTTCTCTTTGTGAGCGATCATGGAAAATTTTATGTGGTCTGACCAGGAGTCCAACCAGGAGTTGAATTCATGAGGGTCGCTGACCCCCCCCCCCCCACGACGGCAAACACATCATCGATGAAGCGCAAGTCTATTTTGATGTTCCAGTTGTGGGGTCTCCTGGTGGTCCCAAACACATGTTCCACCTCCAAGGCATTCATGTACAAATTGGCGATGGAGGGGGCAATGGGGCTGCCCATGGCCACACCCACCACCTGCAAATAATACTCATTGTCGAAAGTAAAGTAATTGTAGTCCAGGACCGAGTTCAAAAGGTCCATAAGGAAGTGGGTGGGAGGCCTTTGGGTTAGGGGTAGGCTGTCAAAACAGTCCATCAGGATCTGGCGGGCATCTTCAGTCGGAATGTTGGTGTAGAGCGAATTGACATCCGCTGTTATCAAAAAGTCGTCTTTGTGGATGTTGAAACCTTCAATCCTTTTGATGAAGTCCCCAGTATCTTGGATGTACGCGTCTTTGGATTGCACCAGAGGTTGAATCAGAGAATCCAGATATGAGGCCACTGAGTGTAACAATCCACCGCTGCCTGAGATGATTGGTCTTCCAGGAACTGGCCTGACGGCCTTGTGGATCTTGGGTAGGTGATAAAAAACGGGGACTCGGGGAAAATTATTGATCAGATATTTGGCTTCTTTACTGGAAACATACCCCATGGTTTCTCCGTGGTGGATGATGTTGTGAACTACGGACTTGCAGCGGTTAGTGGGGTCGTTGGATAGTTTCTTGTAAAACTTAAGATCAGACAGCTGTCTGTGGGCTTCTGCCATGTAGTCTGAAGTATTCATAATTACAACTCCGCCCCCTTTGTCAGCAGGCTTGATTACTATGTCAGGGTTATTACCCAATCTGGTCAGGGCTGAAAATTCATCACGAGACACATTAGAGTATCTTTTGTCACCATGGTGATCAATTTTATTTATATCACGTAGTACAATTTCTTCGAAAGTCTTAATGCTGTTGTTAGTGCAGAAAGGGACCGTGCTGTATGGTTCATATTGTTGTGATGTGATATACTACAACAACCCCCTTTGGTTGCTTTAAACGTACTAGAAGCATCAGGGACGCAGTGGTACACTCCTCACTCAGATCTCCCAGGATTAAGAGCTCTCTAACATCCAAAACTCATCCTTGTGGGAACTGTGCCCAGTGTCGCTTTGTGTACTCAGATAAGGAGATCTATAGCCCGGGCCGCGCCTGTACCTTTAAATTCCAGGACTTTTTCTGCTGCAACAGCCACTCCCTGGTATATGGAATTCGTTGTCCTTGCAGACTCATTTACATAGGGGAAAGTCGTAGAAAACTGAAGGTGCGCTTTTCGGAACACAGGTCACGCGTCCGGAATTTATCTGAGGATTCCCCATTTTATGTCCATTGCAAAATGCTGTCCCATGGCCCTGAGTCACTACGCTTTTTTGGTATTCAAAAGGTCTCCGTCCCAGCACATGGAGACTTAGATACAGCTTTAATTAGAGCAGAAACCCGTCAAATCCTCAAGAACCGCACAGAGACGCCCTTAGGGCTCAATGAGAAACTCCCCCTTGCTGCTCTTCTCAGGTGAACCCTTAATTGATGGTTTGATTGCTCAAGGGTGATAACCAGTGGGGCTTTCCTTTATTCTTTGCTCTTTGCCATTATGATACTTTACATGCCTATGTGATTGAGCCTTTACTATCAGGTAAATATGCCACGCTTGTATAAATGTTTGAATGTAATATCTTATATGATGTACCGTGCTGTATGGTTCATATTGTTGTGATGTGATATATTCATGTTACAGATCATCATGTCTGCCACATATTTGAATATTTTCATTTAAAAAGAGAATTGCTGACCTTGACAAAGACCTCGGTCGAAACGAGATGAGAGGAATTCCGGGGTATTTACTCCCTCGTTGGTCCCTCCACCAGTGGCCACAGACGTTTCCTCGCCTTCTGGAGCCTGGACGCACAGGGGCTATTGATTCGGCTGCTTTCACAGCTCTCTATCCCTTGCATTGTCGGCGTTCCCCAGACACCCAACGCCTCCTGTTTCCCTTCTCCAGCAGCCGCTGTTAAACTACCGCCGGCTTCACAGCCCGATATTTTCCTCAAGGAGAGCATTACGGCGTTTGAAGCAGCTGCGGCTTTGCCTGGAGCTCCCACCCCGCCCGGCGCATTTCGCGGGATTTCCCGCCTGCATTGAACTACTTTGGCTTAGGACTACACAAGACATCATTCCGAGTGACTATAACTTGGTTTATATTTTCTTTATTTATGTATTGTTCGCTGCTGAGACGGGAGAAATCCTGGGCGTTTCTCAGACACTATTGTGTATGCTATTGTGACTTAAAGCATTATGTTATATATCTATGCATTTAGTGTCTGCCTATCTTTTTTTATATTGTTGTGTATAGCTTATATGGTGTTCCATAGTGTTCTATATTGGCATTATTGACACGGACCCCCTTCTGTTTGTTTTGCTAATTGTGCTCCTGCCACCTTATATACACCTCACAAACAATGGATAAATAAATATCTATTCTTCTATAGCAACTATAAAGTGTAGAAACAGGCCAAGTCAGTAATCACCTGCTCCCTGTTCCTTTAGATGTGGCAAATATAACTGGAACCAATGTGGCTGCTCTGAAGATCCTTATCTGGAATGTAGGTAGAAGAAAATCCAAACAAGGAAACAGCTACTCAGCTTCCAAGGAAATGAACATCCCAAGGTTACAGTTCCTTTAGTGTCAACAGCCCTGAACTCTGAAGGTTGAAATAAAGTCAGAGAAAATATGGTCTACAAATAAGAGTGGTACTAAAGACATTTTATGGGGAGTTCTTTACCGTAAATGATTTATGTAACATTACACTTGCTTTGAGTTGCTTCATAAACACAATCACCAACATATGGAAAACTGAATAGTCAAAATTAAAGTGTGGCAGGACACCAAAATACTTAAAATGACAGGGGTGGATAAATAATGCATTCTGGGTGCCTACAAAAACTCATAAAGTGGACAAAATGATGTGACAATTGCATACACATTGCACTGATAAAGTATTACTGTCTCCTTTCACAGCATACATTTAGGGCATCACCATACCATGATGCATTATTCCTGCTTTTGCCCCAGCCTTACTGAATGACAGTATTACTTTCCCGGTGTTGTTGCGCTGCAGTGTCTGTGAAAATGTATCAAAATAATCTGTTAGTAACCCCCTTTTCCTACAACAATTTAGTAACCAAGCTGGGTAGAAGAGAATATGCTTCTTTATATAATACCTGGCATTGCTTAGGTGTTGAAAAGAGCCACTTCCTCCACCGTTGCCATCCTTTTTATTCTTCTCTTCTCCCCCTCTCCTCCCTCCTTCCCTTCCCATCTTTTTATTTGTTCCTCCATTCCGCTCATACAAAGGTCACCTTTCTTTCCCAGTGACGTCACAGAGGGCCACTTCACCTACCAACAGCCAAATCCTTCACATAGCAACAGCTAACCCAGTTACATTACAGAGGAGCATTTCACCTAGCACAAGTCTGTGTGATACAAATGGACATACATACATACATACCTTTTCTTTTATATACATATATGTTCTTGAAGTATGCAGATGCTGCCATTGCCCTCTGGGTGGTCCTGTTCTGTTGGCATAATATAAAATCACACATTTTGCTATTTTTGGTCTAGTCAAAGAAGGAAAGCATGTATTTTACATGACTGCAGGGATACACAGTCATGCAAAGGTGCGCTTTTTCAGCCATTATCGGGTTATAAGTGCACCTTTTTAACACGTGCTTTTTACCTCTTAATCCAATCCTTCCCGCCCTTTGACTAAATGTTGTTTAGCCACACAGCCCTTTAAACCTGGTTACTTCTGGGTTTTACAGCATGTGTAGAAGGGCTCTGAGTGGTTGCCACACATTAACAAGGATTTTTGCTTCCCCATTGTTTAATAAGAGTAGCAGTAATATGACTTTTACTCTTGCTACCAAAAAAAGAAACCATCCTTTTTTTCTGTTCAAGGACGTTTAACCCTTTTCACTTCTGGTAGTCAAAACAAGAATATTGGCATAGAATTAATAAGTTTTACATTTTGAATCATTTCAAGCATCATCTAAGAAAATAAGAGCTATGCTAGATACAAAAAAAATAATCTTATCTAACCTAATCCAGCATTTTGTTTAAATGATGGCCAATCAGATGCCTGTTGGAAACTTTAAAACTGGACATAAACCCTGATGCAAAATTGCTATGAGCTATTAAGATTTCAATCATATCAATTTCCTCATGCTTTACTCATTCATCTGGATATTCTCTCACCATGCCACCATTAACATCTTCACTATTTCATGGCTCCTGAAGAACACTAAACATTCTCAGTCCTCAATGTTTTTGTGTTCCTTTATTTATTTACAGTATTTATATTCTGCGCTTCTCACCCCGCAGGGGACTCAGTGTAGATTACAGTGTACACATGCATGGCAAACATTCAATGCCATAGACACACAACACATATAGACAGACAGTCAGAGGCTATTTACCTTTTTTCTGGCCACCAGGGGAGCTGTCACTTCACTGTCCATCTACAACACTGATGAAGTACTTTCTGCATTCCCTGCATGCTTTTTTGCTGGAGATTTTTTTATGGCCTCATACATTTGTTAAGTTAGCCTCCCCACACATAGGTGGTACCTAAATTTCCTACTTGACAGATGCAACTGTCTTTTGGATTGCAAAGGTCGACAACAAGCTACACAAAATTGGCTGGAAGCTCACTCCAATCTGGGCTGGCTTCGAACTCATGACCTTTCGGTCAGTAGTGATCTTAATGCAGCTGACACCCAGCCAGCTCCGCCACAGTCCCAGTTCCTTTCATTCTTGGTCCTGATCTATTTCCTTTCTTTCTTGGTCTTAATCTATTTTTTCAGATTAGAATCATGCTGGTATATATTGATAAAAGATACACATATAATTCATAAAGTGATTTTGGGCTTCTTTATTTTATTTTAAACACTTTAGCAGCTTTCATGCAAATGTTACAGTAGTGTTTCTACAGTATTTGCAGGCAATCCCTGATGTATAAACATCTGACTTACAAATGACTCATAGTTCAGAACATGATGGATGGCATGGCAAGAGACTCACCGATGCCTCTGATGACTGACACCCATACAAATCCAGCTGCCTTAGGGGGCCCGATAGCCTTGCCCAAAGGACAAACATTGAGACTCTCAGAGGCCTATTTTACCCCTGCTCCAGGAGGTAGAGACCGTGATTTAAGAAAAACTAGCTCCCATGATCTCCCAGGCAGATTTAAACACTCCGGGATGCAGGCAGATGATCTCTGGGAGGGTGGTAGCAGCAGGCCAAACGCAAGAGGGAGATGGAGTATCCCTGTGACCTGATAAACACTCCGAGGATGATGCCAGGGCCAGGAAATTCCAGTGATCTTCTGGGAATAATGACACTCTCATTCAATTCACAAGGTAAATATATATCTTTGTATTGAATTGAATTTAACAATAACAAGCTAAGTGGAAAAACAACAGCAATTACAGGCCTTCCTAACATCCTTTCCTCACAAATATTTAATCCTAGGGAGATGGAAATCAACTGAGAATTTATCAGTCTAAGAGACAGCGCCATCTGGTGTCAAACATATCACACTGCAGAAAATACATCTTGTGCTGACTCATGAATTGCCATTTAAAAATGCAATAATCTGACACATGTGACAGGTTTCCAACTATCTCCCCTCCAACTCTGATGTTATTGAATGCTAGGTCAGTGCGAAATAAGACCTCCACTATCAGGGATTTTCTCCTAGATAGAGGTGTTGACTTAGCAGGTATCACAGAAACCTGGTTGCAGGAGGGGTGCAAAGTTCTCCTGCAAGAATTAACATCTCCGGGATTTATAGTGAACCACCAGAGGAGGACTGGGAGACGGGGGTGGGGGGTGGCAATGCTTACCCGAGACAAGTTTGTTTTCAGGACGGTCCCTGCACCGAACATCCCAGGTGTTGAGTGTGTCAGCCTTGTGTGGGATTTACAGGAGAGTATAGCCTTTCTGCTGGTGTACCGAGCACCTAACACACCAGCAGACAGCCTACCGAAGCTGCTGGAGGCAGTATCGGAGTGGGCCTCGAGGTTTCCCAGGCTTATTGTCCTGGGGGACTTCAACGTTCGTGCTTATGCTGCCTCCCTTTCTGCAGCAGCGGAGGACCTAGTGTTGTCCATAGCGACACTCGGGCTCTCATTATGTAGTACTGGGCCCACACATCAGGCAGGGCACACCCTGGATTTGATCTTTGCTGCAGGAATTCAGGTGATTCTAACCTCTGTTATAGAGGTTCCATGGTCAGATCACTGTGTTCTGGAAATCCGGTTGGAGCAGGCCACTCCTCCCTGTAAAGGTGGCGAACCAATTTGGGTTTGCCCGAGGAGACTTATGGAACCAGTGAGGTTCCTGAATGCTCTGAGGGATTTGGAACCTGTCAGCGACTCGATCGAACTGCAAGTGGAAGCATGGAACAGCTCGTTTGAAGACCCATACCCATCTGGCCATTCGTCATCTTCAAACTGCCCCTGATCAGCTGGGATCTGATCCTGATCGGCTGGATGTGGAGGCTGTCGATAAGATCATGGCTGCAGCTAGACTAACAACTTGCTCCCTTGAGCCATGCCCCTCCTGGCTAGTTAGATCATGCTGGGAGAAGCTACGAGGTCCTCTGTTGAATATAGCTAACGGCTCCCTTGAGCAAGGAGTTTTTCCAGAGGTATTAAAAGAGGCAATGGTGAGTCCGCTGCTGAAGAAACCAGACGTAGATGGTTCGGTTCCCTCCAGTTATCGCCCAGTCTCGAATCTATCGTTTCTGGGCAAAATGATTGAGAGGACAGCAGTGGAACAGCTGTAGCAGTTCTTAAATGACACAGCCAGACTAGGTCCCTTCCAGTGCTGCTTCCGTGTTGGGCACGGGACAGAGACTGTGCTGGTCTCCATCACAGACCTGCTGTGTTGCCAGTTGGACCAAGGTGGATCAGCGCTGCTCATGTTATTGGACCTCATGGCAGCATTGGATATGGTAGATCATGCATTATTGACCCACCATTTATCCGCAATGGGGGTGAGGGGGACTGCCCTTAAATGGGTGTCCTCCTTTCTCCAGGATCGGGGACAACAGGTGGTGAGGGAGTGAGTAGTCTCCGAGAGACTCCCGTTAAACTGCGTGGTCCCTCAGGGGGCTATTCTCTCTCCTCTATTATTTAACATCTATATGCGTCCACTTGCCCGACTGGTACGTAGTTTTGGTCTGGAGTGTCAGCAGTACGCTGATGACACCCAGCTTGTGCTGAGGATGGTGGGCCGGCCAGATAATTTCCATCTGTGCCTTGAAGCCGTGACTGGTTGGCTGCGCGCCAGCCAGTTGGGGGTGAACCCATTGAAGACGGAGATCCTCTGGCTGGGCTGCCCAGATGGGGGATAATGCTGGCTGCCTACCCTGGCCAGCGAAGCATTACGTCCGTCGTCCTTAGTAAAAAGCCTGGGGGTCCAATTGGACCCACTGCTGACGATGGAGGCCCAGGTCTCCACCGTTAGCAGATCTGCATTTTTTCATCTGTGACAGGCTAGGCGGCTGGCACTTTACCTATCTAGGAGCGACCTAGCCACGGTGATCTGGGCAACGGTCATCTCGAGAATAGAATACTGTAACGCCCCCTACATAGGCCTTCCTTTGGCTGTGACCTGGAAACTCAAGTTAGCGCAAAATGCTACAGCGCGACTTCTTGCCGGAGTGCCGGCAAGAGATCACATCACTCCGATCCTGCAGCAATTGCACTGGCTGCCAGTGGAGTACCGGATCATTTTCAAAGTGCTGGTATTAACCTTTAAGGCCTTGTATGGTCTAGGGCCTGTGTATCTGAGGACCTGCCTCTCCCCATATGTTTACCAGAGATCACTCAGGTCGAAAGAACAAAATCTCCTTGATTTCCCTACTGTCCGGACTTATCACCTGTCATCCACCAGACAAAGAGCCTTCTCAGTGGTGGCACCTGTGCTTTTGAATGCCTTGCCTGATGAAGTACGAGCAATTAGAGAGCTGTCATCTTTTCGGAGGGCGTGTAAAACTGCTCTCTTTCGGCAAGCTTTCAATTTAAGTAGACCTCTGTAACATTCTGTCTGAATTTATAGTAGAATTTTAGTATGTAGTTTTAGTTAATTTGTTGCTGTTCTACTTTTACCGTGTATGCATTTTTAGAATTGTGGAAACCGCCCCAAGCCTGCGGGAAGGAGCGGTATAGAAATTGAAATCAATCAATCAATAAAATAAAATAAACAGGGCTGAGACGACAGGAAGTGAGAGAAATCTACCCCTCGGATAAATTCTGAAAGATTTATCATGGGGAAAAGGTAGCTCCACTGAAATTCTCACCAATACTTGTTTCCACAACAAGGAATTCTTTCAAATTTCTGCAAACCTGCAGAACCTACCTTGTTTGTAACTTGGGAACTGCCTATATATGATTTGACTATTGAAGAATTTAGCTAATATTTACTGCAACAATTGGTCATGCCTTAGGCCACAGGGACCCTTCATGGCTCTTGTGTAGTCACAAATAATTTGTAAATATTTTCATGTAATCATCTTGCACTGAAACAATCTTTACTTCTGTGTAAACAATCTACCCAAAACCAACACATGACTGAGAATATGAGTACAATAGCATTATGAACTTCATCACATGTGTCTTCGCAACAATCCTAGGATGCTTGCAGCACAGTTGATCCATGAAGCCCAGTACCACCTATCACACTATGCACATTTATTTCTGGCAAGACTCCATTGATCAACTGTGACCCAAGCATCCTACAATGCTTTGCCCAGAGGATGGGAGGCTTCCTGTCTTTCCATAGGGAACAACTGGGCCAACGCGAGGGATGCCGTGCTGCATATGAGATGGGGAAGAATGACTGCAGATGAGGCAGAACACGGGATTGCCCTACTGCCTTACAGATTCACCATGGAGTCTGGCAAACCTCCCCACTGCCCCCCTCATCAGTGTGATGAGGTCCTTAGTTTTGGCCTTTTCTGTCAAAGAGTGCTGTTGTCGCACCAAACTACATCTCCCATAAACCCAGAGGATTGAGCCATGGATGTTAACGTGGTATCAAACTGCATTAATTTGATAGTGTAGATGCACCTTATGCTAATCATTTTCCATCTTACTATATGTTTCAGCTCTGACAGGCCATAGGCAGGTAGTATAGTTTTTAAAGAGCTGAAGATGGCAGTATGGGGAATTATGAGTTTGAAATGTTATTTTAAGTGTATTTATTATATTTTTTTAATTCTGGGGTTCTTTTTTTAACCTTAATCCACACTGTATAATTTAATTGTGTTTTAAAAAAAATCTATTTCACTTTTTAAACTATGGTTAAAGTATAGTATTGTTAGCTGCCTTAAGTCCCCATGGGAATAAGGAGGGGTATAAATAATAATAATAATAGCCACTTTTCCAAAGATCAGCCCTTCAAGTAAATCAGGGTTTAATTTTTCGATGGTTCGGTGGTGTAGTTATAGTAGGAGTGGGAATGAAGGCATTTTCCTCGTGAATCTTTCCTTCACTCCCTTAAAACTGTAATCAAACTTTTAGAAATACGGATTAGACATCCCACAACAAGAAGCAAGCAAAATGACCAAGGGAATGTGCACACAGATTACCAAGTTTAAATAGTTCAATTGAAGTAATATTTCAGAAACTCATATTTGGAGTATCACACATCTGTAACTGGAATGAAATAAAAAGAGAATTAAAGGGACTGTACAGTCTATTGTTTCTTCTTATTGTTCAGCTCAGTAAAACTTCCTTTTCTAATTTAACTGCTCTGTACTGTTTGCCTAAGTTAGAAACTTCCAGTGAGCCATTTTCCAGTCCTACTGCCTACTTGAGATTGGATTGCTTTGATCCGATTTCTGATCAGGGTAATTTTGGAAACTGGAAGACACTTAAGAGAAGCTTAGATACAGCTTATTGGCTTCAGTGGAGATGCAGCCACAACAACAATCTACAGAGGGATGAAATTCAAAGGCATATAGCTGTGTTAGTTTGGTGAATCAGTATGCAATAGGAACAAGTAGGGCTCCCATATGTCCCTTATTCTAAGGGACGTCCCTTATCTTGACCCTAAAATTTGTGTCCCTTATTTTCAGGCCCTGTCCCTTATTTTTGACTAGCAGGACAGGACTGGGCGGGGTTGACCAGAGGAAGCTGCGCGCTGCGGTTTCCACGGCAATGCCTGCCCGGGGATTCCAACTCGCAGGGCAGCCTGCGTCCCCGTTGGAAGGAAGAGGCAATACAGGACTTTTTCAAAGTACAGTAGACTAATTAACCGTTACCCAAGGGGAATGTTGGATCATGTTGGATAAAGATAGTTTCTGCTTGCTTGAGAGTTACTCTTAAAATAGGCCTAGCTGTGCATCCCAATACTATACAATGCTGTGTAGCCCATACTATACTATATCATTAACTATTGACATAATAATCATGAAGATGTACTGTCTTATAAAATTAATTTCATTTTAATGTTTAGACAGTGCACTTTTAGAGTCACCAAAGTCAAGTACTAAATACAGATGGAGAAAATTAGGTAGTTCTAATAATGTTTTTTCTGCATGACAAAGCATGCAGAAGCATACCGTGTACTGTTAAGAGGGTATAAGTCAGTTTCTTTTGTGAGTTTCAATCATTATCTTATTCTGTTAATAAAACTATTTCTACCTAATGTTTGAGTTTAATGAAGTGTCCCTTATTTTTGTGAAAAATCCCGTAAATGTCCCTTATTTCTTATATCAAAAAATGGCAACCCTAGGAACAAGTAACACCTAAGAGACTAACTGAGCGAATGAGGTTGGTGGCATAAAGTTTTCTCCCAGGCACTTCTCTTCACACATCTGAGGACTTAGATCCAGTGTACAAAAACTTGTGATATCGTTTGTTGTTTTGGTTTGTCTTCAAGGTGCTATAAGATCCCTTTGTATGCTAACAGGTTATAAGATAATTCAACTGGCTGTCCATATGAATTTTGTTTAAAATGCTCACTGAAATAAGCTTCAAAGGGATCACCAACTCTATCTTAAGATTAAACTATATGCTAAAAACACATCTTTAGGGAATATGGAAGCATAATCGCTGACTGAATGTCCAAAATGTTTTGAGCTGGATCTGCTCTACATGCAATTACAAAATTGGCCAGCTGATGGCAAACTAGAAGAACAAACCAGAGTGACTCTCCATTACACAGACAGAGAAGTAGGTGGGAAAGATGATGACAAATCTTTCAAGTATTTTGAATAATTATATTGAGGTCAACAACATCTGAACAATGGTGCCCAGAACTAAGCACAGTATTTCAGATGTGAGGTCTGACCAAAGCAGAGTAGAGTGGTACTATGATACATTGTTTGCACTATCCCTTGCCCAGCCCTTTTAACTTGACCATGCCCATTTCGTAGCCCTGACCATTGATTTTATTGAACCTTGTCAGATGGAGTTATAATTGCAGTTGGTTAAAATTTGTATTGTTGTGTTCTAGATTTTTGTGCAATTGAATGTTTTGCCTTATATGTTGGAAACTGCCCTGAGCCCTTTTCAGGGAGATAGGGTGATATACAAATAAAGTATTACTGCTGCTGCTGCTACTACTACTACTATTACTTCCCTTAATGTGCACACAGTGTGTTTCTATTGATGCAGCCTAGAATCCCATTGGCTTTTTAAAGCGGCTACATTATGCCGTTGACTCATGTGGTCTACTAAGACTTCTAGGTCCCTTTCACATGTACTATTTTCACATCAGGTATCACCCATTCTACACCTCTACATTTGATTTCTTTGATGGCTTATTTATTGCCTAGGTGTAGTATCTTACACTTCTGTTGAAATTCATTTTTAGTTTTGACCCATTTTTCCAAATCTGTTAAAGTCATTTTGGATCCCGATTCTGTTCTCTAGGGTATTAGTTACCTCTCCTAATTTGGTATCATGTGAAAAATTGATAAGAATGACCTCTATGCCATCATCTAAGCTTAGTGTCCTGTAATACATTTGTAAGGTGAGCCCACGTGTCATGATTTAAGTGCCAGATTCTGGGAGACCAGAATTTTAAATACTTCTTCCTAAATGCACATCCATAAGGTCCATACTGGTCCATGAGTTCACAAAGAGTTGAAAATGACTGAACGATTAAACAACAAAATGCACTTCCCAGGGTTTCCAGGGCCAAGCAGGAATTTAAATTCTCAGCTGAACAGCTCTACTGTCTCCCTAAAATTCATATCACAGTTTGTATTGGGCAGTTAACATTGTATGCGTGTGCTACAACTGTATAGGTCTAAAAATGTTTTCTGCTAGGCGTTCAGTTTCACAGGCAATGTTTTTTAAGAATAGCTAAAGAGTTATATGTTTATTTGTTGAATTGAAAATTTCAGTTCATGTGCTGAGCGTACACTTTAATACTTGCATAATAAGTTGAGATAAAACACTCACTCTATATCCATGTATTGGATTTCAGTTGATCCTTTTCACACATTTGTAAATATCTTACACAATTAGTGTGTATGTGATGTAGCAAATATTTGGCCATTTACTCCTATCTAGAGAGCTGTAATACACAGCACAGAAAGTTGTTTGAAGAATGTAAAAATAATATAATGAGTCAAAACTTTGATAACTGATGATCCATTCTAGAGGATTCACCATTCTATACAGATGCTCTGCATCTCAGATTATCATCCTACTCAGGGAATTGTCCTATGTTCTATGTTCTACCATAATGCCCTAAATTTTAGCTGGTATCCAGTATTGAAGTTATGGACTTGTAACATAAAGTACACATAACTGGTTTGTATTCAGTGAGACTATGTAGTCTTACTGGAAACCTCGAAGACAGTCACTGGGTTGAAAAAAGGAAGTCTATTCAGCCTCTGAGAAGCCCCCGGTAGCAAAGCTGAGCTGCTGAACTTGCTAACTGAATCCAGAGAGCAGCGTGAGCTCCCGCTGTTAGCCCCAGATTCTGCCAACCTAGCAGTTCAAAAATATGCAAATGTGAGTAGATCAATAGGTACCGCTCCAGTGGAAAGGTAATGACATTCCATGCAGTCATGCCGGCCACATGACTTTGGAGGTGTCCACAGACAACGCTGGCTCTTTGGCTTAGAAATGGAGATGAGCACCAGCCCCCAGAGTCGAACATGATTGGACTTAATGACAGGGGGAAACCTTTACCTTTACTATTCAGCCTCTGATCAGACAGCAAAAAGATGGCACTTCTACCACATCTTTGAGCAAGTAAGACTGTAACAATCAGAAGTAAGAGCCCTGTCTTGTCACATCTGAACTGACCTCATTTACGTGATCCAGAGGTAGGTGGACTGGAGGAGGGGATTGGAACAACAGATGCTATTTAAATTGTGCAGATATAACTAAGTAGCCAATATAGGATTCTGGTACCTATTTTTAGGTTAGTAGAGCCAGAATTAATTGGATTGAACTCATCATTCAACAATTGATTGAGTGGATCTAGCCAGGTCTAGAGCAAATCCAGGACAAGAGTCTACCCAATGTCAGAAGACTGACATATGAATAAAGCTGGCTCTGCACTACTTTAACCACCATGGCTCAATGCAACAGGATCGTGGGCGTTGATGAGGCACCAGCAATCTCTGCCAGGGAAGGCTAAAGACCTTGTAAAACTACAATTCCTATATGCCCATAGCATTGAGCCATGCTAAAGCAGATACAGCCTCAGTTAGTGACTCCTTTCTTCTCTTTTTTCTCTCTGGTGCCATAATCTAGGCGTTCAGGAAGCAAGAAGTTAGTTCACTCTGTTAACAATTCTGGACAGGCATATAAATTTATCTCTTTTGGATGCTTCAGCTCTATAATTTGTTGAGGCTGTCACGACAGATATCCTATTAACAAAGCATTTTGGGAAACACAGGTCTCCTTACAGTGATTCAGGAACAGAGGGCATGCTGGGCAAGCAGTGCAAAACAGAGAGAGGTGTGTGACTTGCCACCAAAAAGGCTGTTGCTTTCATTGTTCATTATTGATTGTCACCTTTTCTCCAAAACTGGGATTAAAGACACTTAACAGAAGTTAAAGCCAAAACAAATTAAATATAATTAGGTTTAAAACATACAAAAGTTTATTGTTGAAATGTAATTAGACTATCCATAGAGTTAGAACCATTTGAAACATAACCATTAAAAAAGATCCAAAAAATAAAATAAATAAAACACTCTTTTAAAAACATTGTCCCTAAGCCTGTAAAAACAGAAATAACTTCTCCAGAAAATTGAAAGAGAAGCAGTGAGCCAGCCTAACCTTCCTTGGAAGGGAGGCTCCTAGCTTCTGAGCAGCCATCAATAAAAAATATCTATGTTTCTTGCATGAGGGGGTTTTGCTATTGTGTGTCTTTTATGATATGTTGAACAATGCCCAGAAACCCTGAGCCATGCTGATCTGGGTTGATGCAAATTGCACTACAAAACATCTGACAGAACCAGTTTCTTCTCCTGATAATGTCATGCCATTAGGTAAAAGTAAAGATTTTCCCCTGACATTAAGTCCAGTCATGTCCAACACTGGGAGTTGGTGCTCATCTCCATTTCTAAGACGAAGAGCTGGTGTTGTCTGCAGATACCTTCAAGGTCATGTGGCCAGCATGACTGGATCAGGGCCGTAGCCAGGATTTTGTTTCGGGGGGGGCTGAGTTTGTTTCGGGGGCTGAGACTGGGTGGAAGAGGGTCTACCCTAGCAAACCTTTTGTATTGTTATCCCAATAGCCCCACTAATGTGGGATATAATGAGCATGGTGATCAGATCATGATATGAATAAACATAACAGTTTAAATAATGTACCAGTAAGGCCTTTTCACGGACCACCCTGAGAATTTCATGCCTGGACTGGATGGAGGACCGTTACCTTCCTACCGGAGTGGAACCTATTGATCTACTGACATTTGCATGTTTTCTAACTGCTAGGTTGGCAGAAGCTGGAGCCAACAGTGGGAGTTCATGCCACTCTCTGGATTTGAACCTGTAACCTAAGCAAGCTCAGCAGCTCAGCAGTTTAACCCACTTCACCACTGGGGGCTCCACTACTGCCATTAGTGTTGAAGTAAAACTCAACTGCTCATTTGGTTGCCTTTAGTACACAGGAGCTGAGTGGGGCAGCAGAGGAGCTATGTTGCCCTTTGCTTCAGGCCGCAAACATATCTTGGGCAGATCTGAGAAATACAAACAAGTTAATTAAAATACTATTTAATTAACCACACTGTACAATCCAATGTATAAAACATAAAATCTTCCATTTGAAAAGAAATATATACAAAAATCAGAGAAGTGTTTGGAAACATCTGATGTGCAATGGAAAACAGCCCAAACAATTGCTATTTACAGTTTCCATTCCTAGTTTCTAGGTGAATTAGGAGCACAGCCTCATTCCCAAAATGGATTTCCATCTTCTATACCATCACTAAAAGGGTAGGTGCCCTGACTTTTATTTAATCTGGCGAACCTATCTGGCAGTACATAGAATAACTAGCTGTCCCATCAGATGAATACAATCCTACATTCCATCATCCCTAACAGAGGGGGGAGCATACAGTAATAAAAGTGGGCATCAAGTATTGATACAAAGTTTTTAAAAAATCAGAATTCCCACAAAATATTACATTTACATGGATTGCGAGCAATGAATTACAATACAATATGTAATCCAATTTCATCAGTGAGGCAGAGAAGGCAACTACAGTCTTTGCATTTTCTAGAACACCTGCAATCAGTGTACCAAAAAGAACTTTCCCATGAAATGTTTTCAAATCTAATTTAGAGTTTAAAATTTTCTATTTTTCCACCATCGACTTCTGCTAATTCACCATAACAAGCCTAAAACACGTTGTTAATCTGCTGGTGAAATAATATACCAAAATATTAGAAGTCAAATTTGTCGGTTTTACAAGTCTTTTCCTTTCCTCTCTTTCTTTCTCTTTTGATCCCTCCCTTCCTTCCTAGGGAAACTTTCTCTTTTCTTTTGGGTAATAGCTAGGTTAGTTGCTGATAATGATAAAACACTGTGTTATCAATTTCTCTACAAAGTAATCACTTGTAAGGAAAGATTCCAGCTATTATGAAAATTGGTGGAAATTGGTGATCAAAGTGACAGTTATAACTAACTATCTATAACATAAAGCACTTGAACCAAAATTCTCCCATTAGTCTCTTGTCAGTTGGACACCAAAGAAACTGACAAGATGATTGGGTGCTAGAGGAAACCTCACCAAACTAAAAAGGAAAGACTGCATACAGTGCTCAAAAAGATTATGCTTCTCTATAATAGAAAGGAGATATTTGGGGAACACTTTTTGAGCCACAATATTTCACCATTGCACTTAATAGATTATTCACACAACAGCAAGAGGTTTGTGCAGATAGTCTGATACACATTTAAAGGCACATGCTGGACACACAACAATGAAGAAAAATAGCAAGGGTTGCTTGCTATCAATTCTATCATACTCTACCTCTGGCTTTGGGGCATATGTTATTTACCAATGCACATGTTTACAACATAATTTCTATAAATTGTATCTATTTTCACAAGATTCTTAAGCAGTTGTTTGACAAGACTGAAAATGCTAAGACATTAAAAAAAACACTGTTGCATCATTTATGGTTACATCTGTTGCTTGAAGAATCACATTTTCCATTCAGAAATATATGTTATTCCCAAACACTCATACATACAGATTTGGTCCTTAGGCATGTTTGTGAAATGGATTTTCAGCCAATTCTTATAATCTTCCCAACATATTAAACAGCAATTTTGATTTATTTTATGCTGATGACTTTCAGTCATATTATCACACAGAAGTGGCCACATGCAAAACTCAACACAAATCAGCTTTTCAGAATTTTGCTACAAATGCTCAGAAAGTTACTCTGGTGGTGACATATAAAGCTGATACACTGTTAGTTCTGCACATGGCTTCCATGTCTCTGAATCTCTTAAGAGAGTTAGATCACAGTTTCCAATTGATTAATGCACATTTGATAATCTTGTACACATTTTCCAACAAGGAAAAAAATCAGAGATATAAAAAAAACTTTGTCATAAGGAGCTTATTTTCCAAAGCCTTTGTTAACTGAGGTATTCCTGTGTGCCTTTTCAACCCCAAATTCTTGAATTCTTCAGATTTCTGCAATAAGTGAATGATAATTTTCTGAAACATCACAGCTTGCAAAATCTCACATTACCCAACTGTTCAGTATTAATGCAAGTTATTTTGGTTTTTTAATCTATAAAGGTAATAATGACATGTGGTTAAATTGTATTTTCCAGGCTTCCACTTGCCAATGACAGTTCCACTACTGTCCATAACTACTTTTATGTGGGTTATTCATATATATATATATATATATATATATATATATGTCTAACATAGACCCTTTAAAAGGCTATACCGCAGGCTATAGATTAATTTACATCAATGGGTCTTTGGCATCTGACTTTGTAGAACCAGGTACGGGATGTCAGGAAGTAGATGAAGATAATGATGGGCTGTAATTGAGCTTCGTGGCTACCAAGGAGAACAAGTGTGAGCATTTTGTTAATGTTTTACTTTCCAGCTAACCACAATCTTCCATTTCACCTGCTATTCTATACCTCTCACCAGAATGAGCAACATTCAGAGGCAGCCATGATGGCACAGGGATTCTTCTGGTAGCATTGAAAGAATTCCCTTAAACCCACCTCCACCACTAATACTGCTTTTGGAGAGACTTGGCAACCAAGCATCTCCTCCCTTTTCCATTTACTTCCCTTGAACAGAAGCACAAAGAATTGTATTTACCTCTTAGACAACACTGAAACTTTCATAAAGTGTCAGAAACAGCCTTCATAGTGTTTACAAGAGGAAAAACTTCTGTTAAAAGATTGTGCTTCTTATCTTTAACCTGGCATTTTAAAACACCCCTCCAAAGTGTATCCCTAATTTTAATATTATTATTGCATTTTATTTAGCTTTCTCTTTCTTTAAAAAAACAAAACAAAGAAATGCATATTTAGAAAACAAGAACAAATGTTCTATTGAGCAGCCTGTGCTGTCCCTCCTTCATCAGGATTCTTCCCGTCGTTTTGAATCATTCGAACAATGTGTGTCAGGTCCAGGCTACGGGTGAGAATCTCAAGTAGAACCTCATCTTTCTGCACGCCATCCATGAACTCCTCCAGAGACAGCTCACCTAAAGAAACACACACAAGGGTTTTGTCTCTACAAAGCCTAAAGTAAGAAGGAGCATTTGGTTTCATGCATAATTCAGATAATGGAAATCCAAGTAGCCATTTCTAGGTTAGAGCTAAACAATGTATAGTCCTCAAATGTTATAGGACTGCAGTGTTCCTTTAACATAATCAGCATAGGCAATGGTAGAGGATGGGAGCTGCAGTCCAACAACACTTGGAGGGCCACAAGGTGTCCATGTCTGTTTTAGAGCTTGTGTGCCTTTTTTTTGCCAAAATCTGAGCATGTTTTTCAAAAAGCTGAAGTATTTTGTTTAGTGTCCAATGAATACGAAATCTGTGAATTTAAGATGGAAATCATGCAATCTTTCAGATATTGTTGGACTGTAAATCCATTCAGATGTGCAACCTCATCCCGCTTTGCTGGGCTTCTGGGGAGGAAAGAGGGAGCAGCAGGGTGAATCTGTCACCTCGCATGCAGCTTCCTCTCGGCAATGCTTTTCCCATCACATGGAGGAAAACATTGCCATTGCAGGGAAGCCTTGAGCCAGCCAATACAGGAAGCTTCCAATGTTGAGAGGGAAGCGTCCAGCGATGCTGCTTTCCTCCAGTTGGAGGAGGGGCTTCTACTGGAAACTCCCTTGTGTCATCTGATGGGCAGTGAGCCCATTAGTCCTCCAGATAGGGTGGAAGCATCCTAGGATGCTAAAATGACCCCGTCTGATGAGGTGGTTAGGTATAATAACTAATGGTTACAAATGTAGAGCAGTAGCCCATCAACATGAGGGTATGTTGAAATTTGCCCCCTTCACTAGATCCTAATCCAAGATCTAACTATTACAACTATTTAGAAAGAAATTGGCCACTTCAGCTAAATGTTGACAGTACTGATCATATTTCCCTGTATGATATGATATATGCATGTTCAATGACTGACTATCTCTTTTTGACTGAATATATTACAAAGCAAAAATTTTATATAGTAATGTATATGTAGACATACATATTCTTTAACCCAGGGCTGTCCAACTGGCGGCCCGCGGGCCAGATCCGGCCCCCCAGTACCTTCCCTACGGCCCCCTACCCTTTAAAAAAGAAATCGGTTGTTTTTTTTTTTATATTTTTTTATTTTTTTAATTTTTTTTGCAGAGGGGCAGGGCTGGGAGGAGGAGCAGGCTCCTCCTACTCTCCCTCCCCTCGCCAACATTTCCCTGGCGCCCGCTGGCGCAGTCACGCTCGCGCCGGTGCAGGCGCATAGGAGTAAAATCTCAGCATCGCCGGGAAAACGCAGGCGCACTCTCGCCAGCGCAGGCGCAAACTCTGAAATGCGCAGGCGCACTGGTGCACTCTCGCCGGCGCAGGCGCACTCGCGGCGGAGGCCTGGCGGCGGAGGCCTGGCCGCGGCCGCAAAGGCCTGGCCGTGGCCGCAAAGCGCCTGGCTGCGGCCGCAAAGGCCTAGCCGCAGCTGCGGACTTACGGAAATTTGGCTGCGGCCGCGGAGGCCTGGCCGCGGCGTGGCCCAGTTCGCGGATAGGCCTAGCCGCGGAGGCCTGGCCCAGTTCGCGGCGGCGCTCCCGCCTCCTCCGCTGCCACCTCAGGAGCCCCAACTGCCGCCCGGCCTTCTTCCTTTCCTCCCCTTCCCTCTCTTTCTCCTTCCTCCCTTCCTTTCCTTCCACTCTTTCCTCTTTTCTTCCTTCCTTCTTTCCTCCCTCCCTCTCTTTCACCTTCTTTCCTTCCATCCATCCATCCATCCACCCATTCCTCCTCCCTCCCTCCCTTCTTCCTCCTCTCTTTCTCCTTCCTTCCTTCCTTCCTTCCACCCATCCATCCACCCTTTTTTCCTTCCTTTCAACTGTTCTCCATCTCTCCTTGCCCCTCTTTCACCTTCCTTTCTTTCTTTCCTGCCACCCTTTTATCTTTTCTTCCTTCTCACTTTCCCTCCTCCCTTTCCTCCCTCCATCCTTCTCTTCTTCCCCTCCTTCCTTCCTTCTCCTGTTCATATTTGGGCATATTGAGTATTCATGCCAAGTTTGGTCCTGATCCAACATTGTGCTCTCTGGATGTAGGTGAACTACAACTCCAAAATTCAAGGTCAGTTCCCAAGCAAACCCTTTCAGTACTTTCTGTTGGTAATGAGAGTTCAATATGCCAAGTTTGGTTCAATTCCATTGTTGCAAGAGTTCAGGATGCTCTTTGATTGTGTGTTAACTATAAATCCCAGAAACTGTAACTCTCAAATGTCAAGGTCTATTTTCCCACAACTCCATCTGTGTTCACATTTGGGCATATTGAGTATTCATGCCAAGTTTGGTCCAGATCCATCAATATTTGAGTCCACAGTGCTCTCTGGATGGAGGTGAACTACAACTCCACAACTCAATGTCAATGCCCACCAAAGCCTTCCAGTATTTCCTGTTGGTCATGGGAGTTCTGTGTGCCAAGATTGGTTAATTCCATCATTGGTGGGGTTTAGAATGCTCTTTGATTGTAGGCGAACTACTAATCCCAGCAACTACAACTCCCAAATGTCAAGGTCTATTTTTCCCCCAATCCACCAGTGTTCACATTTGGGCATATTGAGTATGGGGGGCGGAGCCGGGGAGGGGGCGGAGCCGGGGCAGGGCCAGACCCTTCGGCCCCCCAAGTCATCAATGACCGGCAATCAGGCCTCTGGTCCGGTAGATGTTGGACAGCACTGCTTTAACCTATATGCCTGGGATGTGGGATTCAACTAATGTCCCATTTGACCATTAGTTGGTTTTTGTGTGCTCTTACCATTGTTAGAAGATTTACATTTTAACATTGGAAAGATAAACATTTCCCACCTTATGGTGCTATGATCAGAAAATATAAGTGCTTTTGCTGTTCATAAGCATGTATTTCATAAATGGCAACTTCAAGAATTTTTTTGAGAAATATGGCCAGCTTATATGTTCAAAACCTACAGTATATACTCTCTTCTTCCCTCCTTTAATATTTTTCCCCTTTTTTCCTTTCTTTGCAAGAATACTTCTAAAAGTCATGTTCGCGTACATGTCATAAACACATAGGATGTCACAATGGTTGATAGGTCTTCAGTATATCCAGTCTGACCAATTCATTATCTTTCTTTTAAATTCTGCATTTATATTTCTCTACCCATTTGCTGTATTTGTCACCTGAATTCTTCTATTCACATTTTAGTCAATCCTGATAAAGTTACTACTTTTGACTAAATGAATTGATTCCGCAGCACAGTTTCATTTTCCCAAAGGACCTCTCCCTTTTCCTGTTGACTTGCTGGATCATTCATTAATTGAGATGGTTCTCAATCTCCTGAAAAACTGTCAGTTTAATGAACTTCATTTGGATTTCATGTACGACAGACTGATGCTACTTGGAAACTTTCACATAAGCTTCCATGATGGAATGTAAATATTTCCCACAATCAATGACATGAAGGCACATAAGAACAATAATTAAATATATAACCTCAATTTTATCCTTACCATCTCCATTTATATCAATTTTATCAAACACCATGTTCGTGAATTCCTCAGCTGACATTATTTCATTGCATGGATTAATGGTGCGAATTGCCTGCAGGAAATTAAGATGGAAAACATTCAATGAGCATATTTCAGATTAAGGCAATTTGTGTATAAAAATCAAAGACTTCTTTTCTGAAAAATAAACCAACACATTTCTCAAGTGGTTTTTTTCCAACTGGATCAAAAATTAATTTCTGATTCTAAAATTTTAAAATCGTGGCACAAGAGACTGGGAAAGCACAGAATTCTGGGAAATTAGTTTGGGAAGGCGATGAGTCCTATGCCAGAAAATGCAAAAGGCCCTGCCCTAAACTACATTTTTCAGAATTCTGCTTAGCATCAGAAAGCCCTGATGAGAGCAGGAAAGAGATTTGTCCCTCCATAGCAGCAGCCAGCCAGAGTTCCAATATATTTATTTATTTACTACATTTCTATACCGCCATTCTCAGCCCTAGAGCAACTCCTGGCAGTTTACAAAGTGGGACAATTTGATGCCAAAGATATAAAAACAGATAAAACAATTAAACATAGTTAAAATTACAATTACATATAAAAACATAATAAAACCATAAATCCTCTGCAATTCATTACCAAGTCATTGTCTAGTTGTGTTGTCCAGCCATTCCGAGATCAGAGTTATCAGCTACACTTCAGGAAAAACCTGTTCAAATAATCAGGTCTTAATTTTTTTACGAAATGTTAAGCGGGTGGGGGCTGATCTAATATTCCTGGGAAGGGCATTCCATAGCCGAGGGATGACTGCTGAGAAGGCCCTGTCTCTAGTCCCTGCCAGCCGCATCTGTGAGGATGGCAGGACCGAGAGCAGGACATCCCCAGAAGATCTTAAATTTCTAGATGGTTTGTAAGGAGAGATACGTTCGGACAGATAGCAGGGCCAGAACTGTTTAGGGTTTTATAGGCTAAAGCTAGCACTTTGAATTGTGCTCGGTAACAGACTGGCAGCCAGTGGAGGTGACACAACAGAGGAGTTGTATGCTCCCTGAGCACCGCTCCTGTTAGCAACCTGGCTACCACCGGTTGCACCATTTGAAGCTTCCGAACAGTCTCCAATGGCAACCCCACATAGCGAGTGTTGCAGTAGTCTATACGGGATGTAAGCAGAGCATGTACTGCCGTGGCCAAGTCAGACTTCCCAATTGTTGAATCTGCAAATAGGAGGACTGACTGATATTTCTACTAAGTAAATCTCTGTGCTGGTCTAGGAAGAAATCCCTAAATGGAAATTCCATTGGTTAATATGAGAGACTTTCAATAAGATAAATGTTGTGGCTTTAAAAAAAAATGTTTTTGTCAAAACTTTTTTTAAAATCCTAAAATCAGTAGATGTATGAATATTTCTGAAAGTTGGGGGAATTATCCCCTCTTATCTTGTGTCATTGTATAGAAATTCAAGGAGCTAGCTCCTATTGTATGTTTCTAAATTGTTTATTTAAAAAATTGAAAATTCCTCAAAACTCTGTGGATAAGTGAAACACTCTGAAACTTGATGGGCTAACAGTGTTCTACTGTTGTAGCAAGTTTCATCCCAATAACTATAAAACTGAGGGAGAAAGGAGCCCCTGAAGTTTCCCCACTTCTGCAAGTACTATAATGGAAAAAGTAACAAATACTTTGGAAACACTTTAAAAACGAAATGTTAGGGCCCCTCAATTTTGTAATGAGATCACACTCTGTGTGTGTGTGTGTGTGTGTGTGTGTATCTGGAGTTACACTTAAAAATGTACCTGTTCCAAATTACATTCAAATTCAGCTTAAGAAAGAAACATAACTTGGAGACTACCTCTATACTTATATATAAATTGATCTCATGTATAATTCAAAGTGCTGGCTTTGGCCTATAAAGCCATAAACGGCCCTAGCCTAGTTTACCTGTCTGAATGCATCTCCCTTTACGGACCACCACAAAGAGTAAGATCTCCTGGGAGGCCCTGCTCTCGGTCCCGCCACTATCACAAACATGTTTGGCAGGGATGAGAGAGAGAGGGCCTTCTCAGTGATTGCTCCCTGGCTATGGAACTCCCTTCCTGGCAAGATTAGGTCGGCCCCCTCCCTCCTGTCCTTCAGAAAGATGGTAAAAACCTGGCCGTGGGACCAAGCCTTTGGGACAGTGCAATAAGGCAATGATAGGAAACCCATTCCACTGACTGGAATCAGCATGGTGTTTTGAGATGGTCTTAAACAACTGATTTTAAAGTAGATAATAATGATATTAGTGTTTGTGTATATTTATAGTTATTTCATGTCCCCGCATGGAATGCTTGCAGTATGTATGTTGTGCTCCGCCCTGAGTCCCCTTCTGGATGAGAAGGGTGGAATATGAATGTTACAACTAAATAAATAAATAAATCTAGGGCAGCTCTTGGGGCGGGGGATTGTGGATTTTGATATGTTATCTCATTAGGTCCATATATGCAAATCAGGTTTTCCAAAATCCAAAAATTCTAAAATCCAAAACACTTCTGCTTCCAAGCATATCAGACTGTGTACGTATTGCCCTCTCCTAATCTTAGTTACAGAATCCCTGCAACCCACATGATGCATCAATAGGATTCTGGTATGGCATTATAAAAATAGAGGCAATTCAGTTGATTTAAAGAAGGGATAGGAAAATGCATCCCATCTGCGAGTGCATTTCTATTTCCTTCCCCTCTAAGCAGAGCTAAGCCAGTTTGTTAATGCCTGAATTGTCTTCCTGCTCTTGCCCCTCCCTATCAGTAAGCAGCAACCTTCTTGTGGTTTGACAGGTGTGATAGTAGGAGGTTTTGGATGGGGTTCAAAAAAGGGGGCTTAATCAGGGGATGAACGTAGAACTGTGTGGGTAGAGCATAATGTTCTTTCCCCTAGATGTAGGACATCAGCCATTATATGGAACTGATAAACAAGTGCTTTTCTGGATATCATGTATGAAAAAGGTCAAGGACAGTTTCCTTCTAGGATTTTCCACTTACATTTGCCAAATGCTATTAGCATAACCATTGATCAAGGAAGACTCTGAGAAAAATGACTCACCTTAATTATGTTTAGCAACTCATCTCTGTCAATGCATCCATTTCCATCCACATCATAGAGTTTGAAGTACCACTTCAGTTTCTGTTCCACTTTCCCCTTCAGGACCAAGCTTAGCGCGGCTACATACTCCATGAAGTCAATGTAACCATCCTATTGAAATAGAAGGAGCAACACTTAGGTACGATAAACACTTAGGATAAATGAGCAACAGTACACTTTCTGAATGCTTTTGTATCTTATCATGCAACAAAAGGTATACATTCCATACTTGAAATATATTTTATATGATTTTTTTTAAAATTTAGTAGGGTTCATCAAAGTAAATCACACTTGCTGGAATGCACTCTTGGAGACTATAACATAACAAATTCATCTGAAATGGTGGTACAATGAGAATTTATTATTTATTTAGTTTTATTCCTGTATCTTTTTACATGGGAAGAAGAATTGTGTAGATTGTGGAAACTCTTTTTATAAGCTCATAGATTGTATTTTCTATAGTCTCGATATTACAGTGTTCCCTCACTACTTTACAGATTTTTTTTTTGCAGACTCGCTGTTTCACAGATTTTTTAATAAATATTAATATAAAATATTTACATTACAATGGGCCTCAGAAAAGGAAGCTGGTGTGCAGGCTGGGACTCCCTCTGTCGGCTCTGCTTGGCCTCCCATGACTTGGAGCGCTTGTGCGGCTGCTCCTTCTTCCAGCCCACCCCGAGGGCATCTGCCTGCCTCTCTGGTCTCCGTGGACCCTAACAGAGTGGCAGCCTGAGACACAGCAGAGAAGGCCTGCCTCCCTGGCCTGCTGCTGCCTGTGTGGCTCCAGAGGCGGGTAAGGAAGCGCGAGGGCTAGACTGTGCATGAGCACTTCTTATACATATGCTAAAATAATGTATAAATATTAACATTAATATAGTGTCCCTACTTCACGGATTTTCACTTATCATGGGTGGTCTTGGTACGGAACACTTGCGATAAATGAGGGAACACTGTATCTCAAACCACTGTCAACAAGTGTGTAACAAATGGGTCTTTTAGAAATGGATGTAAAGTTAGCAGTACTACTCACAACTAGGTCTCAATGGATTTAATTGGGTCAGTGGTATCACTAGAGTTGTTATCACCCAGTGTAGTAACTCACAGTGTCACCACCTTCCATACCATAGTAGACCACACAATATTGTTGTTAAAATACTAGAATCTTCAAGTATCTGCATGCTCCATACTTCCTATATCTTGGGATTGTGCACATGCACACACAGAGACACATACATGTGCGTGTGCGCACACACAGCACCTCATTCCATGCTCCTGATGCTGCCCAGGGACCAGAGCAGGAACAAGAGCTGCAGTGACACATAGCAAGCCCACAATGGAACAGGGAAAGTGCAGGGAAAGATCCAAAATGTTGATTTAGGTATCAGGGTTAACACTCAGAAAAAATATACAGACAATCTCACTCAGCAGCAGGAAATGTGTCTCTCAGCAATCAGAACTGCAAATTAAGCTCATAACTACCTTTAAAAAATCAAAGCATATGCTTTGGCATACTGTTGAAACTGAAGGGAATTGATTTTTTGTATATCTGTTATCCAAAGGAGGATGAAGATGTCAAAGGAGGAAAAAGCAGGGAAGCACTCTTTTTTAAATGTTTACTAAAGAGTGGAAGGGACAGGGGGAAGCCCATGTGAAAGATGTGAAAGGAAGGAGGGAAAGAGAAAGTTGAATCACTGTGAAGAATCCAGTCAAGGAGAAAAGGACAGAGCTCTCCCTGCCAGCCTTTAGTGAGCCAAGGGGCAAACAGTGCCGGATTTAGGACAAATGAGAGTGCTTCCAGACAAAGCCAAAATCTGTTTTAAACCTAAGACAAAAAATCCTGGGACCTGACAGCAGATCCACACACAGATCTGTCAGGCCCAGGATATAGTGACCCGTCATCCTCACAGCCTTCCTTTATAGCGGATCAAGATGGAAAGCAGACAGGGGACATCCAGTGAAAGTTTTTAAAAAATCACTCTGTATATGAGCAAATGTTAATATAAACACAAACAGATTTTCATGTGTGCATATGAAGTCCAGAGCATAATGGAGAGAATTTTTTTAAGTTTTCTGTCAGAGTTCTCTTTTCCCCTAATTTTTAGTTCAACCTCTGTTTAAGATTATAAAGTGATGGGCCAAAACTAACAGAATGAAGTTCAACAGTGACACATGCAAGATACTCCACTTAGGCAGAAAAAATGAAATGCAAAGATACAGAATGGGGGACACGTGGCTCGAGAGCAGTACATGTGAAAAGGATCTTGGAGTCCTTGTGGACTACAAGTTCAACATGAGCCAACAATGTGATGCAGCGGCAAAAAAGCCAATGGGATTTTGACCTGCATCAATAGGAGTATAGTGTCTAGACCCAGGGAAGTCATGCTACCCCTCTATTCTGCCTTGGTTAGACCACACCTGGAATATTGTGTCCAATTCTGGACACCGCAATTGAAGAGGGATATTGACAAGCTGGAATGTTTCAAGAGGAGGGTGACCAAAATGATCAAGGGTCTGGAGAACAAGCCCTATGAGAAGTGGCGTAAAGAGCTGGGCATGTTTAGCCTGAAGAAGAGAAGTCTGAGAGGATACATGATAGCCATATATAAATATGTGAGAGGAAGTCATGGCTTCAAACTACAAGAAAGGAGATTCCATCTGAACATTAGGAAGAACTTCCTGACTTTGAGAGCTGTTCAGCAGTAGAACACTCTGCCCTGGAGTGTGGTGGAGGCTCCTTCTTTGGAGGCTTTGAAACAGAGGCTGGATGGCCATCTGTCGGGGTGCTTTGAATGCAATTTTCCTGCTTCTTGGCAGAGGGTTGGACTGGATGACTCATGAGATCTCTTCCAACTCTATGATTCTAAGTGTAAAGAGTGACAGAGAGTTCTAATTATTCTCCATTTGTGCTTACTTTAAACCACCTGTGTGTTTGTTTGACAGCCCAATCAGCTGTTTCAGGAGTTTTAAAAGTGCATGTGTGCTGGAGCAGTCTACACAGGAGGAAGGGAAGGAAAACACATGTTTTGCATGACTGCAGGGATATACAATCATGGAAATGTGCACTTTTAAAGGGGAATTGGGTTATAAGCACACCTTTTAAACATGTGCTTTTTAGCTCTTATCCCGAACCCTTCCGCACTTTGGCTAAACATTCTTTAGCTGCACCCCCCCTCCCTTTTAGCTTGGTTCCTTTTGGGTTTTACAGTTAGTTAAGTTATATGAGGCCCCTTACTTGAGACCTGAAGGAGGTTGGCCTGGTAAGACCACACTCTCATAGACTATTAACTCTATCATTGAGACCTGAAGGAATGTTGGTCCCCCCATCATAAAAAATATTTGGCCAACCCCCCTGGCCAAAGGGATCCTGTACCTAATCACCCTTAAGCACAATGGTAAATGCTAAAGCACAGAGGGCAAAGATGTCTGTCCGGCATTACTTGGCTGCTTTTCCTTCTGTCTTCGCTACTGTTCTCAACCTTGTGTTTGGTGTCATCCCCTTTTATGATATCAACTGGTGGGATCTACATCCTTAACAGCATCCCAGTGACACCACTGGATGGGGCTTACTTCCCAATGTGCGGTTAGAGGATTTCTAATACCATGGTTCTTTAAAAGTATGCTCATTGTTTGTCATAGTTCCAGAAACAAATGCTGAAAAACAGAAATTAAAACTAATTAAAAAGTTCTTCAATATAACAAATACATTTATGGAATCTGCAGAGCTCCTCGAGTATCATCTGAAAACTTTTCATCATTACTAACCTTCTTTTAAAAAATAGGGGTCGTAGAACATATTTATGTTTTCAGATTAAGTCTTTCTAATGCATCAACCATCATGAAATAGCATATACAAGGAGGCCTAGTGAACATGCTACCCCAAATTTTCAGGGGGGTCCACGAGAATGCCTTACTGGTACATTATTTAAACTGTTATGTTTATTCATATCATGATCTGATCACCGTGCTCAATATATCCCATATGCATGGGGGTATTGGGATAATGATACAAAAGGTTTGCTAGGGTAAGACCCTCTCTCACTCAGACTCAGCCCCCCCCCCCAATCAAAATCCTGGCTACGTCCTGATAATGTTATACTTATCTTTTTTAAAAAGAAGCATCATAGTAACATCCAACATTTATCAAGTGGTGTTATGTTAAACTATATTTTTCTGATCTAACTTTATCTCTACATGAGATTTCACTTTGAGTTTTTATTTCTGTCTTTATCTTTGCATTTGATTTTGTTTTGGTATTATATCCTTAATTCTTGTTGCCATGTTACCTAAAGAGATTTGTGCCTCAGCCAGGACTTTCAAGGTGGTGTTACATAGGATTATTGTCTGTTTGAACATATTATAAACAGACAGATATGCAGCAGGTACGTGCATTGGTGCAGACTGCTCAAAACATGCAGATTTTACATTATTGGTATCATAGAAATGAAAGCATATTTGTAATGCTTTCTATGTTTCAAATATAAAATTATATCATATAAAAGCTGGTCATGTTCACCTGCATCAACTTAAGCAATTGCCCTTAAGTTCACAAACAGCTAATCTACTTTCTTCTATAGATGGTGTATTCTAAAACCAGATTAGGTCTTAACAATGTTGAACCCAATTACCGTTCTGGATTTCCGCTGTGATGATTTAGTTATCAGGGTTAAGATTCAGAAAAACATGCAGGTAGTCTCTTGCACTCAAAAATGCCTTTAAATTTTGTGGTTCAAGCACTAGTCCTTCTTACCAACCTTGCAGTGGAAGACACACACACACACACACTCATATATACAGGGTGGCCAAATGTCACTAGGGGGAGGGCAGTCCGACATACAATGCAATTGTTTTTTCCATTTTCAATTTACAAGATTTGATTTTTCACAAGTAATGTAAATTTGTGACGTTTGTAACATTCCTCAAGTTACCAACATCTGACTTACAAATGACTCATAGTTAAGAATGGGGTGAGACAACAGGAAGTGAGAGAAGTCTACCTCTCCCAAGGGAAATTCACTCCTGAAAGAGCTATCATGGAGAAAAGATGCCTCTACTGAAGCTTTCTCACAAATCCTTGTTTCCACAACAAGCCAAATTTTTCAAAATCCAATTATCACAGAGACAAAAAGGTGAACTCTTCTGAACAGGGGTGCAGACAGCAAAACAATCACCACAGGGGTGTTAACCCTTCCCTGTGGTAATATATAGATATATTTGGCTGGAGTTACACTTCAAAATGTACTTGTTCCAACTTACAAACAAATTCAATTTAAAAACAAACCTATACAACCTATCTTGTTTGTAACTTGAGAACTGCCTCTATACTGTATATGATGCTTTGGTATTGTATATGATGTACTGTATAGGTTGCTATGGTATGCTAAATTCAAAACAAAAATACGCAGATGATGCGGCTATAGTATCATACTCACAAATTGGTCTAAAAAGGCTATTACTAGAACTCCAAAGATACTGTGATAAAGACTCCCTAACTATAAACTACAGTAAAACCAAAATAATGATTTTTACCAGACGAAAAATCAGACCAAAATGGACTATCAATGGATTACCTATCGGACAAGTAGACAAATACAAATACTTGGGGATCACATTCCATTCCTTGGGTCGGTGGAACGAACAGATAAAATCTGCAACAGACAACGTGCAAAGAGCTTGCAGAGCCATTAAGAATTTTTATTTCACCAAGGGAGGCCAATGAATCCCAGCTGTCACAAAAGTGTTTGCAGCGAAAATAATTGCCCAACTTCTGTACGGCGCACAGGTATGTGCCTTCAAAAAATTGGACACTTTCGAAAAAGTCCAAACCAAATTCCTGAGAAGTATCCTAGCAACTCCATGCTGCGTCCCGAATAACACCCTACGCCTAGAAGCGGGCTTACCTTCCATGGAGGCACGAGTCCAGACTCTTACACTAAACTTCTGGCTAAAGCTAAAACACTTACCCAAAGGACTGCCCCTTTAACCCTGACAGACTCTTTTAGGTCCACATGGAAAAACACAATTCTCAGAAACCTCAAACTATCAGGGTTACAGGAAGAAGAACTAGACCTCCTGGGATATACGAATGCTAGAGTAGCAGTAAGGCGCAGAACAATGGATATAGATTACCAAAAACATCTAGCCTGTGCCAGATACCAGCCACTATTTAAATGCAGTACTAATGTACCCTTTGCTACACAAAATTATTTAACAAATCTAACAAACCCGAAACACAGGAAAGTGTTCACTCTGGCTCGAGTTAATGCTCTGCCAACAGCTGTGCTACTGGGCAGGTACACAAAAACACCCTATCATGAACGTATATGCCCCTGCGACGTAGGGGTGGTTGAATCTATAGAGCAGGGCTGTCCAACAGGCGGCCCTGGGGCCGTACACGGCCCCCGAGCCCCTTCCCTCCGCCCCCCTAACTTGTTTTAATAAAATACAAATTAAAAATAAAAAATAAAATAAAAAATAAACTCAAAAATACGTACTTCCGGGTTTAGGCAAGCATCGCGAGACTACGCCAGCCACAGACGGGATTTCGAGGGAGGTCGAAATCCCATCTGTGGCTGCGTAGTCTCGCGATAGCTGCCGAAATCTTGGGTCCCGCAGGATTTGCAGCCGGCCTGGGCGTGCGCCTCCTCCCCCCTCGTGGCTGCTTCCAGGCCAGCCCTCATTCCCTCAGAGAGAGGGAGGAGGGGAGTGAGGCAGGGAAAGCCCCTCCTGGCTCCGTCCTCTTCCTGTGGAGGGCCCTCGCTTCCCGCCCCGCGGACGGGAGAGCTGCCGCGCCCGGCCTGAGCTTGGCCTCGGCTCCAGCGGGGCTCTTCGGGGACGGCGGCGGCATTGGCGCTTCGGCCCTGTGGCGGGGCTCCTGCAGTATGGGTAAGGAAGGGCCTGGCTCGAATCAATCAATCTAAAAACAGTGGGACGTTGGGTGAGGGGGGGGGGAACCTCAACGGCGGTTTCCTTGGCGACGCTTTCTTCCTCCCTCCGCCCCCCCCCCTTGTTGTGCTGCCTTCCCCGCGTGCAGGGCGCAACGTGGCTTCCTTTGCGCCTGCCCCCACGGCTTGTTTTCCCTTCAGGGAGGGAGAGAGCTCTTTGGGCCTCCTCCCCCCGCCTCTGGGAAAGGAGGCCCCATCAAGCCCTGCCACGGCATTGAGGTGTTTGGTTTTCTTTTTTGGTGTGGCCCAATTTGAGTGTGGACTCAAATAACTCAAAGGTATTAGGAAACATTCCCCCAAATCCACCAGTGTTCCCATTTGGGTATATTGAGTATTCATGCCAAGTTTGGTCCAGATCCATCATTATTTGAGTCCACAGTGCTCTCTGGATGGAGGTGAACTACAACTCCACAAGTCAAGGTCAAGTGTAAGTAAATTGGAGCTGGGGAGGGGGCAGAGCAGGGGGAGGGGGCGGAGCCAGGGAGGAGGCGGAGCTGGGGGCAGAGGCAGACCCTTCGGCCCCCCAGGTGATCAGTGACCAGAATTCCGGCCCTTGGGCCCGTAGAAGTTGGACAGCCCTGCTATAGAGCATGTGTTCTTTTACTGCCCTCTGTATGTGGATGCCCGCCTCTCCTTAATCTCGCCAATACTGTCCCGCTTACCTGGCAGATCTGAGGAATTCTACCTATACTGGCTGCTCGACGACAAACACAAGGAGACAACCAACCTGGTGGCCAAATATCTCATGGCTGTTCTAGCTACGAGGAACCAGCATATTAAATTGAACGCGGAAACACAATAGGCTAGATACTGTTGGTGTTAAACTGTAGAGTTGAACGGAGTTTTAACATTTATATTGTTTTATTTTCTGTACAATGTGACGTTGGTCCTTGACCGTAAATAAATATCTATCTATAACCATCTGTATATGATGCTTTGGTATTATATATGATGTACTGTATAGGTTGCTATGGTATGCTAAATTCAAAACAAAAATAAAGAAGTTATTACATATTGAAACCCTTTTATGACTTTTGGCCCTCTCTAACGAAGCACAATTTGGTTGGGCTTAAATAGCTCTCTGAATTCCAATACAAGAGTGTATATTTTGTGCACCCTCTTTTTTGACTGGCATGTCATTTACATTCCTTCCTGAGGGTCTTTAAAGGGCATAAATGAAAGTATCCACGAACAAAAACCTAAGGCTGCATTTTTCCCCTTGGGAATGAAATACCATTAAAATGCATGAGATTCTGTCCCATTGTGGGAGGAAAGCAGGATATAAATGTAATAAGAAACATAAATATAGAATGTTTATGATAATTATGTGTTTTGGCTATGTTGTAACCTGCCTCAAGTTTGGCTTACCTTCTGTTGTTTGTTGTACTAGAGCCGACCTGTTGAATCAGTTGGATTTAATTATGTATTGACTCACCATGCAATATCTGATTGAATAGGTCTATTCTATTTGGGATGAACCAAGAGATTGCTGGTCATTGTTATTATGCCTGATCTTGATACTTCTTGTTCAGAAACTTGAATTCTGCTTTAGACGAGATATTTGCTAGTCAGGTCCTTAGAAGCTTAAAAGATCTGGCAACTCTAAATGTCAATGGCAAAGCTGACAATTAGCTCTCTGATGTCATGAGTAGAAGATTAGATTTATTTTTTATGTATATGCCAGGCAATGGAATAATTAAACTGCTGTGTCTTGCAATGGAAGCATAGTGTCAAAGTTTAATCGCAAGACAGAATCAGTGGGCAAGCGTCAGTGCATGAGGAAATATTTCTACTGAGGGAGTGGTTGTTTTCTTACACTGATTTCATCTGGTGTCAGCCATTATTAAGTCATAAGCAGAAACAGAAAACAAATTGTGATCACTGAGTTGTAAGATTTTTGGGACTGTATGGCAATGTTCCAGAAGCATTCTCTTCTGACATTTTGCCTGCATCTATGGCAGGCATCTTCAGAGGTTGTGAGATCACAGCCTCTGTGGATCTGTCAAAGATGCAAGCAAAACGTCAGGAGAGAATGCTTCTGGAACATGACCATACAGCACAAAAAACTTACAACAACCCATTGATTCTAGCTATGAAAGCCTTCAACAATAAATTTCTAATGCTGTCTATCAACATTTCCTATAGTAATTGGGTTATTGTAGGTTTTTCGGGCTATATGGCCATGTTCTAGAAGCATTCTCTCCTGACTTTTCACCTGCATCTATGGCAGGCATCCTCAGAGGTTGTGAGAATGCTTCTAGAACATGGCCATGTAGCTTGGAAAAGCTACAACAACCCAATGATTCCGACCATGAAAGCCTTCGACAATACATCCTATAATAATTTCTCTCAAAATAATGGGATTCTATACCTGGTTATATCATTTATGTCCTATTGGTTTCAGTGGAGTTTATGTGCATGTCAAGCATTCACAGGCATGGGCTGAAAAAATGATGAATGTAAGCAGAGGAGTTCTCATGTATGTTTGCTGATTCCTTAATCCTTTCAATCCTAGATGATTGCTAAATTACTCTGTATACTCATATATCTTGCCAAAAATGTAACCCTAAAACCCTGGGTTGACTCATCAATGTAAGTTCTGCCCCTTAACTCTTATCAAAAAAAGGAATCATCGCCTTCTCTGAGTAGAGTGGTATAAAGCAAGAACTTAGTTCTTCCCAGGAGAATCTAAAATAAGTACCAATTCATTCTACTCTTTCCACCAATGCTGTTTCAAGCCATTTAATGCCTAGTAGGAAAATGGCGGCTCTTTGACACTTCCTTTCAAAGGAACTCCAAAAGAGTAGAAGGCAAAGGATCTTTTTAAATGCCAGGGTGGGAAAGTAGCCAGGAGTGACTCTTCATAGAATGACCGTTGACTTATCCCTGAGTCATATCAAAAACCATAATTTTAGACCCAAAATCTGCCCTTCACTTATACAATGTTCCCTCGCTACTTCACGGTTCGCTTATTGAAGACTCGCTGTTTCACAGATTTCAAAAAATATTAATTTAAAATATATATCATGTTATTTTTGCTGTTTTGTGGGGGTTTTCCGCTGCCGCTCTCCAAGGCACTTTCCCTCTTCAGTCCCCCCTCCCTCCAGCCTTGAAGGGCCTTTCCTTCCTTTCCTTCACTTTATTTTAAGTTTATAAAGACTTAGAATAGCATATACCTTCTAAAATAATGTATAAATATTAAAATAAATAGAGAATATATTGCGGTTTTTCACTTATTGCGGGAGGTCCTGGAACCTAACTCCAGCAATAAGGGAGGGAACACTGTTCATGAGATTTATTTATATACAAATATATTTAGTAATAAAGTCCATTGATAAAATAATCTTATATTTATGTTAAACATAACAAAATGATAAATTTTATGATTTATAGTTGATCACCTTAATAAATTATAGCATCAGTTTCAAATATATGTATGTCCCACTGAATTATGTGGATAGCAGATGATGTAGGCTATGTTTCAGAGGAAGGGAATGGCAAACCACCTCTGAGTATCCCTTGACTAAGAAAACCCTATTAAATTCATAGAGGGTCGTCATAAATTGGCAGGAAACTTGAAGGCACATACACACAAATAAGCCTAGGAGAATATTGCATATAGGTCATTGGTTTGGGTTGTGATTATTCAATGACAGGCCAAAGCAATACTGTACCAATTCTTACCCAGTCTGGTTTCTGTATTAATAGCTAACAGACATTATCTACCTAATGGATGTTTTGACTAGCACTTTGAATTAGAAAAGACTGGCGTGCCAAATGCAATACATAGATAACTCCTCAGATAAGAAGAGAGATGTGGAATGATTGTTAAGAATTATGGTATCCATTCTCTAGCTGTTCTTTTTAGTAAAAACAGACACTATGACCAGAAAAAGCAAATTATAATGTGGATACAATTTTCTATTCAATGTATACTAAAATGTAAATGTTATCACTTTTATTTTCAAATAAAATGCTATTCAGGAAAGGAGAAATACTTCTGTAGTTTAATAAAATTGCTGTGGTCAAATATTTCTGGAGTTATTTTAAAGAAGGAAGAACTAAAGGAAATACCCAAATGTAGATGCTATTTTGATATTCTCATAGGCAAAACGTTAATTGATAAACCTAGTAAGAGGTTGCCCATTGAATCATCTGATGAATGTGCAAACCACAGATTCAATTAGCCTACTCCAACTGGGATTAACAACTGGGATTTGGCCATACTTAGAAAAATACAGTAATATTTTCATAGTTGCTTTTGAGGGATATAAAAGCATCATTTACTAGAATGGGCAAGCTTTTAAAGAGAGGTTTTTTAATTGGTGCAACAGAGATTCGTGTTTTGTTTTTTGTTTTTTTGGGAGGGTTTTGCTTAATGTATGCTCCACCTTTCTCTCAGCACTCAATCCAAGGCAGCATACAGTTTAAAAGCACATTATAAAAGATAGCTAACAATTAAACTAAACTGCTATTTTAAAAACACAAATTAAATATGGCATTAAAATATAATAAAACGAAAACTCTACAATTCTCGTTAAATTCTCTAATTGCTGCCACATTCTAAAAACCAAATGTCTTCTTGAACAGAAAAGTCTTCACCTGCCCATGGAAAAACAGTTCTTATATTTTATCATTATAAGATCTGTACACAAAGTAATTTGTAAGCCTTTTTTCTAGTGTGAAAAGTGATTACAATTGCTTTTTGTGTGCATTGCTTTGCTTTTGCTTTTAATTAAAAACAGTTAAATACGTTATCTTGGTTGCAAAATAGAGAAGATATCTCATTAAATGATAGTATCTGCAGATTTTTTTTTCTTTTGTGCTAACACCTAACTGGTTGTTTAAAGAAAATATTGGGATAGTATTTGCCAATATGGAAAACTCAATATGGAAAACTCAATATGGAAAACAATGTTGTGTTCCTTGGAGTATTTCACCATTGTGGAAATTTGGAACATCTGGTTTCCTTGATGAAGAAAATAGTGGATCTGGGATGACACATTTGAGCCTGAAGTACATAATTTCATTGCATTCAAGTTATGATTACATGATTAAATGAAAATCATGCCATCCTCCTTTTGTTGTTGAACTACATCTCCTAGCATTTCTCACTACCAGCTCGTTTGGAACTAGAGTTCAACATCTGGAGGATCACTTGATTCTCACCCCTGGCCTATAAACTAGTGGTTCTTAAGCTTCTGGGTGTTGTCCAAAATACTTGGAGGGCCAAAGATTTGGGACCATTGCTATAGCGCTCTGTGTTATGAAAATACTAAAATCCCCCTTTTATTTTCATTAAGCTATTTAAAGGATTTCCATTATTCGGAGGGGATGAGGAGAAAGAGAGAGATGTGAGTTTGGTTTTTTTTTAAAAAATAACATTAAATGCTTTGTGATATGTTCCAACTGTTTTTGCAACTCTAAGGAGTGCATTGCATGAGGCAGGTAAAGCAGAAGTGCAGCATCATAATATTGCCCCTGTTTGTAGCTTATTGCATGATGGCATTGCTATTCTGTTGATGATCTCCTTTTATGCCATTCTGGGTGGTCTGGGTGAGATCTAGTGGACACACTGGCTGGGGAAATAACGCTGGCAGTGCTGAGTTCCAAAGGCAGGCCCTTTCCCTTGAAGCCACTGATGGAGTTTTGGGGCAGACAGGCAAGTGTTAGACCTGCATGGCCCTGCATTTCCTGAACACCCCTCACAATTCAGATAAAAATTTGAGGGAAGATTTATTTATTTATTTATTTCCAGTGTTTATACCCCGCTACTTCTCAACCCCCGAGGGGGGACTCAGTGCGGCCTAACAGACGGCAACAATTCGATGCCACACAATACATAGTAAACAACAGTTAAAAATTAAAATACAATGCTATTAACAATGCTATAGCACTACCAAGCTATAATACCATGGTATGCTATATGTGTGTTAGTTCCAAACAATGAAATTAGGCATAGGCAATGTCTTGGGAGAGGGAATGGGTGAGCAATCTAAAATGCTGTGTTGAGTATTCATGCAGAAAGACACTGCACTACTGCAATGGTTCTGAAGGAGCAATAAGAGAGAAAGCAACCCCACTCAGATATTGTTTTTAAAGATATCACTATTGAAGGAGGTGTCCCCCCTCGGGGGTTGAGAAGAGCGGGGTAAAAATGCTGGAAAATAAAATAAATAAATAAGGAGGAGAGGAGGCACAATTAAGTCTCTAAGTTTGAGTAATTTTTTGCCATGTGGCATTGAGGAATATGCTTTCTGGAAACACAAAAATCAAAATATTGGTGCATAGAATTGGTCAGTGTAATGCAGTGTTCTGTTACACCTGATAACTGGTCCACTATCATTGATGAAAGCTTTCAGAAAAAAGTATTTTTCAGCCAACAATGCAATCACCATAAATAGATAGCTATCAAACCATCAAGTTCTGAGCTGGCTTTCTTCAAGCAGAAGAGGGCATTTCCACTAAAGACAAAAAGTTTCCACTGACGTGTTTATGGGACAATCTCAGTTTCTAAGCTAATTGTAGGAGCACAATGAGTTGGGTGTATACGTGTGTTAAAAATACCCAGCTGTCTTTCAGAATTTACTATTCTAATGAAATAACCTTGAAGACTAGCCATGATTAATAATTCTGCACTTGATCTTCATTAATATACTCATGTTCATGTTGCCAGTAATTTGCCAATGCAAGAACTTCATTAAAATAATGAATTAAAACTTTAAAAAATATTGAAAAGATTTTGGGATAGTTCAATCTCACTGGATAACCAAAGGTATGGTCAGGTTAAGCCATTCTAGTACACAGCCGAGAGGAGGATAAAGGTGCTCTTTTGATATCAACAAATCAATTCTAAATTTAAACTCTTGCTACTTGAGAGTAGAATTTGATTCTACAATCCCACATCTAGGAAATCCTCATAATCCTCGCAGGCCTCTTTGTCCTGAAAGGTCCTTACAGGGTTCTGGATCTGGATCATCACCACTTCAGTTATTATGAAGTAATCCTAAACAGGATAGCAAAGCCATAAATCCAGAATGTTATATACTCTCAACATTTCAGGACATACGTGACCAAGCAACATCAGACTGTGGTCAAAATAGTTTCAGAGTCTTACAAATAAACATGATTTGTGTTCATATGGAAAACAGGCTATCATAATTAGAAATCATAGTACAAACAAAGAAAAAAACACAAAAGAGAGAGATTGAAGTAAGCAATCCTGATGTTTTTCAGTATATGTATTATGAGATTCCATTTTCTTTATTACCCATTAATCAATTTAACAAAGATTTGGAGAACAGTTAGTGTATTTTCTTAAAGCTCAATTTATCAATCTGCAAAATGAAATAATCAGCCTAACCATTGTAACCAAAATATTTCTGAAATGATGCATTTTGCTTTAAATGTGCAACACTTGCTTGAGCATACTGATTCAGAACAGAACATTGAAAATATGTACACAATGCCAGCAAGTTAGAGGGAAAGAGTTATTCTTACTTATTTTCACAGAAGTAAATTTGTATCTTGTCAAGTAGAAAATGTAAAGAAAAAATACCGTTGCATTATTAATTTGTATAAGAGAGACATACTTATGCATATTATCTTATTATAATATCTACTTGTTTTGGATGCTTACCTTATTAAAGTCAAATGTCTCAAACATTTGTTCAATATAGTCATTTGATGCAGGTGTCAGGTTTTTCAGTCCAAAAAACTGCTTGAATTCATGCAAAGTAAGTTGTCCTGAGGGACATTCTGTCATGAACTTCTTGTACCACTGGTGGCATTCTGTGGCACTTAGTTCCTCAACAGATTTTCCATCCATGTTCCCCATCTTAAAACAAAAGAGGTGGGCCTGCTTCTCAAGAACAACCAAGGTCTGCTGCAAGTTTCCCCTCTTTCAAATGAAAACAGGCAGAATCTTTTCAACACAAAGGGAAGAGGCCAACCTCCCAAGGCTTGCTGAATACCATCTATTGGGGGAAGCTGGTGAAAAGGCTTCCTGAGAAAATGTCCCTCACTCCCTGGCGTTTTAAAATTGCAGAAGCCTATTCAAAGACGCTCCTGATGTTTTAAGTACTCACTAAATCCTTCTTCAGCCAATGAGAAAAGAGTCCTGTGATGGGATCCCAAAAGGAGCATGGGAAGGTCAGTGCAAAAATAGAAACATGGTAAAATGGGAAAGAGTTTTGCAGATAAATAGTCGTCAGCAGGAGATTAAAATGGCAAGCTTTACCTGAAGACTGCACTAAGCTTCTAATCCACTTCACTTTTGATTCTGTTTGCGTAACTGACTAGAGGGAAAGGAAATATTTCTTTTGTCTTTTCCGTGATTCTTAAATCACCATGTGGAATCACAGAGTAGGAAGGGACCAAAAGCTTGTTGTCAGTCATCAGCTGAGACACAGGACTAATCTCCCAACAAGCTTTGCTGGTCAGTGTATACAAATTTGTTCCTTAAAATACAGATCTTATAGAAACATAAAATTCTACCAAGTCCAAAGGTAGATACGGCCAAAAAGTGAATAAGCCAAGATAAGATACAAACAGTAAATCCACAAGGTTAGGAATACAAACAATGATCAGGAATTTGTTTGGCAGTTTTTGGACAATACTGGTGAATCATGTCATGGAAGAAAAATGCACCAAAAGGGGGAATCCCAATACTGCACCTCCTTATGACAGACTGCCTCTTATACGGATGAGAAGTACATCACAGCAATAATTAATACCAAGGAAGCCATAAGCATGTGCCTTTGTCTCATATCCATTAGTCTAAAGTGTGTGGGTTACAACGCCAATTTACCAAATACTTGGTATACCAATTCTAGAAAGCCCTACCACATTATTAAAAATAAAAGGATGGCGTAAAATGAAGAAGATACTGTAGCTAAATTATTTTACCTCCTAATTTGGTTGTGCTTTTCATTTCAGATTTTTAAAAAACGATTGAAGTAGTTTTATATGGTTCTGCATGACAATGTTATGTTTCCTACCACATTCATTATCATGGCCCAGTTGTAATGAATTATTTGCAACTTGAAGGACTAACAGTGCATCTATACTGAATAGTAAATCAGAGACCAGGCCAGAGCAGAATGCCCTGGACTGGCCCCAAAAGTGGACAAACGCACCCTCCTGAACCCATGGTGGCAGCAGGTTGGAGTCTACGTAAACAAGACAGACCAAGACCACGTTGGCCCTATTGGACTGTCACCTCACTGTTGCTGTAGAGTTCCATGTGAGGTCCTGTCCATTGTGAGCACCCCATGCTGGCATCAGCAGACATGTCTATGTGACCAAGAAGGGGGGAGCCAACCTCCGCACCTTTGTCCATGTTACATAGGCGCAATCACTAATGTCAATACTCGTATATGGTGCCCACAAAAAGCCAAAAGCTCTCAGAAGCTTTGCAATTGACTGGGAGTAGTGATGGTGGGGAGTTGGATTTGATGACCATTGTGGTTTTTTCTAACTCTATGATTCTATGTTCTATGACGTAAGAACACTCTATATTCTTCTTCTTGTATTAGTGAGTGCAGAGGAAAAAGGATCGGGGTGATTCCCTATGTGGATAGTGATCTGCCCACTGCATCAAAGCTGCAGGTCACTTTTGAGTTTCAGAGAAACTTTGGAGCAGCCCCTGAATTTTCCTAATGAGGAGATAAACCAGATTAACCCAGTTTACCAGGCAATAATTACTGTAAGTGGAGAAACATTATAGGGACAGCCAGGCATGAACTCAGTACGAGTCCAGGTTATAATGCCTGTGTGGATGAGCGATGAAACGGAGAAAGAGACAGCTAGAGGACATGTGGCGGAGCCTCCGTGACGAAGCGTTGAAATCAGCTTATAAACAATTTAAAGATGTTTATGAGCAAGCTATCAAGGAAGCGAAAAAGGTATACTATTCTTCCTTGATAGAGTCGGCTAGTTCACGCCCAGCTCAATTATTTAAGATAATTCGGTCCTTGACAACAATTCCAACTGTCCCAAATGATAGGGGTTTGGCACCAACAGCTGAGGTTTTTCAGAACTATTTTGCCGACAAGATTTCGACTCTCCGCCGGGACATTCCTGCCACTCTTGATACAGTTAGTGAACTCGAGACTCCGCCGCCACTCGGCGGGCCCACCTTCACCCGTTTCCAACCGCTGGACGCAGCAGCTGTCGATAGGCTACTGGCTGCAGCTAGACCAACTACTTGCTCCCTCGACCCGTGCCCCTCCTGGCTTGTTAGATCTTGCCGGGAGGGGCTCACAGCCCCCTGGGCACGATCATAAATAGCTCCCTTGAGCAAGGAGTCTTCCCAGGGGGATTAAAAGAGGCTATGGTGAAACCGCTGCTGAAGAAGCCGAATTTAGATCCTTCGGCTCCCTCCAATTACCGGCCTGTTTCCAACTTGCCTTTCTTAGGCAAAGTAATTGAGAGGGCAGCAGCGGATCAGCTGCAGCGGTTCCTAGATGACACAGCTGGACTTGATCCCTTCCAGTTCGGCTTCTGTATTGGGCATGGGACGGAGACCGTGCTTGTCGCCATTACAGACCAACTTCACCGCCAGCTGGACCAGGGTGGATCAGCCCTGCTCGTCCTGTTAGATCTGACAGCAGCGTTTGATACTGTAGATCACGCACTGTTGACCCACCGTTTAGCTGGCTCTGGGGTCGGGGGGACTGCCCTTAAATGGGTGGCCCCCTTCCTCCAGGGCCGGGGACGTGTGGAGGGGGGTGGGGAGGTCTCCGGGAGACTCCCACTTAGTTGTGGGGTCCCCCAGGGGGCCATCCTCTCCCCCTTATTATTCAACGTCTATATGCGCCCCCTGGCCCAGCTGGCTCGCGACTTTGGTCTGGAGTGTTATCAGTATGCGGATGACACCCAGCTTCTGCTGAGAATGGATGGCAGGCCGGACTCCGTACCCGATTGTTTCCAACTATGCCTTGAAGCCGTGACTGGCTGGCTGCGCGCCAGCCGGCTGAAGGTGAACCCGTCGAAGACGGAGATCCTGTGGCCTGGTCGGCCTGGCCTGGGTGGGTGCCGGTTGCCAACCCTGGATGGCGAGCGGCTTAACCCATCGCCATCGGTTAAGAGCTTGGGGGTTGTGTTGGACTCCTCACTGACCATGGAGGCTCAGGTCTCCGTGGTCAGCAGGACGTCTTTCTTTCACCTCCGGCAGGCTAGGCGACTGGCACCCTACCTGTCCAGGGACGACCTGGCCACGGTAATCCAAGCGACGGTCATCTCGAGATTAGACTACTGTAATGCCCTCTACGTTGGCCTTCCCTTGTCGACAATCCGGAAACTCAAGCTGGTGCAGAATGCCGCTGCTCGCTTGCTGGCGGGAACGCCAGTGAGGGAGCACATCACACCTATCCTCCGGCAACTGCACTGGCTTCCTATTGAGTACCGGATTGCCTTCAAGGTGTTGGTTTTGACCTTCAAGGCCTTGCACGGCCTAGGGCCTGCGTACCTGAGGGACCGCCTTACCCCGTATTTTCCCCCGAGATCACTGCGTTCAGATGAACAGAATCTGTTGTCAGTGCCATCAATCCGCTCCTGCCATCTATCGACGATTAGACAAATAACTTTTTCTGTAGCGGCGCCGGTGCTTTGGAACGCCCTCCCGGACAGTACCCGAGCTATCTCGGAACTGGCTCCCTTTCGGAGGGCTTGTAAGACGGCCCTCTTTGGCCTAACCTTCAATTAGGCACACCGGACTAAGAACTATGTCGCATGTCCCTCCATACCTGTGTGGTGATGTAATGTGTTTTTAAGGTGTTTTTATGTTTTTATGCTTTTAATGTAGGGCTACATGCCGACATGTGGTGACATGTTGCCCGTTATATTTGTTGTTATCCGCCCCGAGCCTGCTGGGAGGAGCGGAATACAAAAATGAACAATAAATAAATAAATAAATATCTGAGTTTCTATGTAAACTGAGGAAGAGGGGAACTGAAGATGAAATTGAGGAACTCAGGTTACAATTGGAATTTTATTTCAGGCAAGAAATCTCATATTGTTTAGGCATGGAGTAGTGCCTCACTAAACTACAAATCCTAAGATTCATAGAATGGAGCCATGACAATTTATGCAGTATGAATCTATACAGAACAGTAGGCACAGTTTTTCCTTTCTCCATAATCTCAAGAGCAGTGAACCATCTCTCTGTCCACGGAGCAGCTTGATTCCACTGAATATCTGTCATCTTTTAGGAGGCTTTGATTGTGTGCACCTGGATAGCAGGGGGTTAGACTGAATGGCCCTTATGGTCTCTTCCACCTCAATGATCCTCTGATTCTCTGAACAGGAATAGATGCATAGCTGCACTGGCTCATTTGGAACATGATATATATGTTTTCATGTAAATCACTGTGACAAAATAGGATTCTTTCAGCCTTCCACTTTTGTTATATGTATACCTGCTTCCCTGAATAAATCTGTTCATTTTTTTCTCAGCATGTCTACAACAGTTTTGTACTGTATAAATCGCCATAATTTCTTTCCCTTAGTTGATTTTTAAAACTATATTTGTCTGATAAAGAAGCCGTGGGTTTCAAAAGCTAGCATGTGACATTTCGCTTAGCCATCTAACAGTAGTTTAAATATTGTTGTAAAGCCAACAAACCCATCCTTGCTTTTTCTTTATAAATTCAATTATTTGTTTTCTCCAGAACATTTACCCATTTTAATCAGGTTCAGTTACATTTTACTGAAGTTATAAACTATATCCTGAACCAAAGCAGAACACTAGCAGTTTCAACAGTAAACTGTTTTTGTCAAACTATACTCATACTTCCTCTCACTGAATTTTCACCAAGGGATATTTTCTGAGAAAAAAATAAAAATTGATTTTTGTCTTACACATTTGTGTTCCTTAGTCTTAGTCTTTAATTTTTCCATTATTGCATTATTGTCATTTATGGCCACTAATATATTCATGATTTCGTGGTAAAATGCTGTCCTAGCACTATCCCCACCACTGAATGAAAAGCACCACATTCTACACCCCCCCCCCCTCCACACACACACACCATAGATCTTTTAGTGGATCCTACAATTACGCAGTTCAGTGAATGGAAAGTTGCTCCCACCTCTGTCATGATGTCATTGAGTGGCCAGAGCTAATCTACATATGATACTGTGTTGTGATTTCCCACCCCACTCCAAACTTGGATCTCAGATTGGCTCTTCAGGGTTGTCCTGTATGCTTATAGCAGCTGTGTCATAGAAAAGTGCAAATCAGATCAAGGAGTCGGATGCAGTAGAGAGCAGGTCAGTTCTTGGCACACTTCTACAAGCTGTTATCAATGGATTAAGGACAAAGAGGAAACACCTAGTTATAGCTGAGGAATTACTGTGTCCACTGAGAACTCGGGACAGCCACTACGTTGTTAGAGGATTTCAAGAGATTCCCTCCAATCTGTGAGGACCCAGTCCTTATTGAAATTTATCACATGGTTATCCTGACCTAAGTTTGACTTTTGCTAGGAACTACTCTACACATATACCCAATGATTCCACTTCCCTCTTACACTGCCACTCCTGTCATATCAAAGCTCGCTCTGAGAGATTATTATATGTGAATGTATTTTATTCACCTTTTCTGACCATTAACAATTTTAACATACTTGTCCAGAGTACAACTCCTAGAATCCCCCAGCCAACATAGTTTTGGGGATTCTAGGAGGGATGTTTCCCAAACTTGCTGCTTATTTTGTTACAAATCAATAGTATAGTCTCCAGATCAAGTCTTCACTGTATTTTGGTTTGGTAGGATCTCACCTGGAATATCACATCCAGTTCTGGGCACCACAGTTCAAGGACAGTTACAAGTTGAAATGTGTTCAAAGGACAGTGACCATGTTGGAAACCAAGCCCTGTGAAAAATGGCTTAAAGATAAGCCTTATCAGCCTTATCACATTGAGAAATTTCCCCATCATAAACACTTCAACCTTTTTTCATGCCTGGAGAGCTCATCACATGAGTTAAATTACTTCTGGCTATTATGCATAGCTCTCCTTGGTTGAAAAGAGGCAGAAGTGTCCTGAAAGGAGAGAACTCCGGCAAGTGACCTCATTGAGAAATTTCCCATTCGTAGGGCACTTTAGTCTCTTTTCAAGCATGGAGAGACATGGAGCTTATCACATGTTCCAGGCTTGAAAAGAGGCAGAAAGGTCTTGAAGGGAGGGATTTCTGAAGATGGGCCAGCTATCATGTTCAGAGCTCCTACCTCTTATTGTGCTTCACTCGCATAGTTCCAACTGAAAAACAGGTGGGATAGGAACCATCAAAGTTTCCCATCCTGTTTCATTGTCCAACCATCAACAGTCTCTTGTATCATATGGGGTTTGGTGCAGAATAATATTATTCCATGGAAAGAAATGGTGTTAACCTAGAGCACTGTCTCTTGTATCATATTGGGTTTGGGGCAGAATAATTTTATCTCATGAAAACAAGTGGTTTTAACTTGGTGTCAGTCTCCTTTAATGTAAGGACCTTTAGGCAGGACAAGGAATCTTTTGGCTTTCAGATATTGTTGTTTCTCCTGATTTTAAAAAATACTGACCATGTGATGAATGTAAGATGAATGCATTGCCAGCTCTTAGGTTTCCACGTGGGAGTGTGATGGGGAGGCAGAACTCAAAATGGGACTGTTGACAATGTAAGAGGGGCAATTCTTTATGCTAAAAGGACGGTCACTCGTGCTTTTCCCATCTCAGTGTGATGACGTCATAAGTTTACTTGGAAAAGACTGAAAGGTGACATGATAGCCATATATAAATACCTAAAAGGATGTTATGTAGAAATTGAAGCAAACTTAGAGACTAGAACAGAGCATTCCAAACTGTGTGTCGCAACACATTCGTATGTCAACTTTGGTATGTAGGTGTGTTACATGAACGTAACAAGAAACCTTTTGAGTCTATGTGAAATAAGCAATAAACCATATATTTTAAAAAATATAAATGAAAGGTCAGGGGGGGTACTTTGATTGTGCTTTTCCTGCATGGCAGGGGGTTGGACTAGATGGCCCATGTGGTCTCTTCCAACTCTATTATTCTATGATTCTATGTTGTGTCGCCATGCATATCATTACTACAGTTTATGTATGCGACTTTTATAAGGGATTAATTTGCTAGTAAAACTGAATAACTGTATCACAAAACGATAAATGTCTAAAAAGTGTGTCACCAACATGAAACAGTTGGAAAGCTCTGGATTAGAATACGAACCAATGGATTCAAATTGCAAAAAAACTATCTAAGCAATCAGAACAACATCTTCATTGTGAGAGCTGTTTGACAGTAGAACACTACTATAGAATTGATGCACTATTTTAACTGCCATGGCTCCATGCTGTGGAATTACAGAAGTTGTAATGTTACAAGATCTTTAGCCTTCTCCACTAAAGAGTGCTGGTGCCTCATCAAACTACAACTCCCAGGATTCCACTGCACTGAACAATGAGAGCTAAAGTCAAATTGCATTAACACTACAGTATAGATCAGGTATGGGTGAACTTCAGCCCTCCGGGTCTTTTGGACTTCAACTCCCAAAATTCCGGTAGACTGTTAGGAATTGCGCAAGTTTTGAAGTCCAAAACATCTGGAGGGCCAAAGTTTGCCCATGTCTGGTATAGATGCCTCCTATACCAACCCCGAAAACAGACATATTTTAAAGTCTGAAGATTGAAAGCCAATGTGCAATTTGCACAACAGTAAAAGAGGAAAATACTAGTTGCATTTCTTGCTCCCCCTTTTCAGCTGGAATTATAACGATCATTTGACACACACTCTGAATAAAATCCAGAAGGCCACATTTGGCTTTCCGATAAAAATGGGGAAAACAAAATATTAATTTCTCCTGTTCTTGTTTTCCCCATTTCTCTGGGAAGTCAACAAATCAACCATAAACTAAATAAGACAACACTCGGAGGAAAGCAGCTAGCTTGCTTTGTCTTATGATGTTTCTTCACTTCTTGGAATACTTGATGAGTAGATCGGTTTGCATGATACTAACTCTTATAAAAAGATTACAGAGTGGGCCACTTGGATTGTTTCTCCTCGACTGAAGGCTTGGTTTGATACCCTTCAATACAGAAACTCTTATTGTAAGGCGATTGTGCGTCTCCTGAAGCTTCTACAGTACCCTTCCTAGATGAACTAGGAGAATGAGTTCAGTTAGCCTTTACATTCAAACACCTTGTAAATGAGACTCTCAGACAAACTGGGTGATAGTTTCAGTGTTTTGAGCCTGTGGAAGGCACACCTGTCTTTTTTACCACGATGTTTCTCCATTTTGGGAGATCTACCCTTTCTACATCTAATACCTTCCTTCTGTGGTCTGTGTCTCGACAATATCGATAGCCACAGGTTGGTTTCTGTAAGGTGTAAAATGGATTGTATGAATTGGTATAGTTGGGGTTGTAGAAAGCAAAGTTGAGAGACTCAGATTTGTATCCCCCAGGGTGTAGGACAACGGGGACATATTCTGAAACTAAAGCCTGCTCCATCTTATAACCCAGAGCAACTGGAAACTGGCTGTGCCCACCAGCCGATGCTTTGGCTGGTTTCTTCTTCTGTGACATCATGTAGCATGGACGAGCTCTCTGATTTTCATAGACGTTTTGGTCTGTGAAGAGAAAAGCCAAATGCAGGGAGAGACTGAGTCATCTTTCTTTATAGTGAACTACTTAGATATCATTTTGAGGTCTAATTGCCCAAAGAACTGTGAGTTACATAGAAATGGCTAATATTAGGTCCATTAGGTGTATCCTACTAAACTCCTAAAAGGCCGTGTGTGTTGCTTTGAGGCAAGGAGATCTTTAAGGTGTGTTGTGGGTAGATGGGTCAAAATGATTTCCTTCCTCAGGTACAGCAGAAAATGGTACACATTCTTCAGCCAAGTCAAATTGCATAGTAGAATATTTGTATCCCACCCTGTATCTGCAGTTCTCAGAGCAGCATATAATTAAATCAAAACAATCTAAAGCAGTAAGAATAAATTGTTAAAATGTAGAAGCACTTAAAGCAACTTAATATTTAAAATAAGATAATTGAAAAGCAAGATAAACCACTTAAAACAAATTAGAATGCATGTCCAGATTATATTAAAAAGTATTAGGCTTCAAAGTTTTTAATAATGTGGACCACTATGAGTGGTACTAGTTGTAGGAGAGGAAACATGGCCTCATTGATCCACTACTCTCTGCAAGGCTGATGAGGCAAACTTGTCTAGTCTGAATTGCCTAACAAAAGAAGAGAGGGACTTCGAGATTGCTCCCTCACATATCTCATTTATGTCCTGTTAGAAAATTAGCAGAAGCTACTGTATTTCTGGTGGAATGAAGTGTAATGCTTCTCAAAGCTGTCCTAAACTTTTGTAAGTTATAATACATTGCTTGATCCACCTGAAATGCATGCTCCCATATAGATAGATCAAATGAGACAAATGGGGAGTCAGATAAGTGGATGGAGGTTGTGTACTTCAGGTAAATCCTGAGTGTTCTCTAAATGCCTAGTTTATGCCATCATTTCTCCAGTGGTTGCATCACCTTAGGTCAGAAAGATGGTAGGATTCCCTCCTTGGGCTGATGGGCCTAAGGGAGCCAAATATAGGAGGGTTGGATCTGTTTCTATGTCTAAAGATAGTTTCTAGGTGCTGAATTCAGGTGGGGGCACAGATAGCTCTCCCCATGATTGAATAGAAAAGCTTGAGTAGAGAGGCAATTTAGGGTGGCCTGAATATCCTGCAATCATTTCCTGAATAAATGGCCTTGTATGTGTGCAGGCATTCACGGGGAGCTACTAGGACTATTATAAACTTCTTAAATACATTGGGGGAGGAAGACAGATCAAATGGGAGATGGAAGGATTCCCTTCCTGGACTGATGGAAGATTAAGGATCACATCTCATTGAGTTCAAATTCTGTGGGGCAGTGTGGCAAATCCATGGGATGGAAAGAGGGAAGAACCATTGCTCTGTGCCCCTTATCACCTGCTATGCCTCTTACCCTCATCCCACAGGAGAAACATCACCACCTGGCTCCCCCCGCCCCCACCCCCATCCCGTTCTTTAATATGGAACACAGGGAGCCTCCTGTGTTCCCAGGGAAGCATCCTAGCATGCTGCCAGGATGCTTCCTCTATGGAGCCCTACCGGAAGTTTCCTTACGTCATCTGATGGCATCCGGCGGGCTCAGTGGAAGAGGGGTCCTGACAGCGGGCTAGAATGCTTCAATCTCTCTGTGTTATGAGATCATGGGCCTAAGATAGGAAGGTTGTATTAAAAGAAGCTTTCCTCAAAAGAGCAGCACAGGAAATATATGAAAAAGAGAAGAGAAGTTTCCATCAAATTCAGAGGGTATAATACGTCCAGTCTTAATGTCCTGTAGTATCAACCAAAGCATCTTTATCTGAAATTTCCTTTTTAAAAACAAAGTTTCATTTTCTTTGACACAATGGCAAACTAGCAGACTGAGATTTTTCCAACTGCAGAAACAGGCTCTATAGCCTGTAGAACTGATTTTTTTCTCCTTCAGGACACCTTGGGGAGTTTATGAAACCAGAGGATGGGGAAGCCAGTCTGTGAAGTCTTATTTTGTAGCCTTTCATTTCACAGTGTAGATTATGCCCACATCAGGTCATGATGGTTAGAATCATCCCCTCTTTGTCTCTGGGATTCCCAAGACCAGGGATGCAAGACATTGGAAGACAAGTAAATTTCCTTTATGGCCTAATTCCCTTGACCTGGCAAGTGGCAACACCCTGGATCTATTCTAAACTCAGCTGCCAGCCTTGCAAAGTCTGAGTGGAGAAGGTGGCCCTCTATGAAAAAGGGAAAGAACATTATCCATCATCCCAAGGCTAGTCTCAGCCATGGCCCCTTTTACACTGCCATATAAAATCCAGATCATCTGCTTTGAACTGGATTATCTGGCTGTGTAGACTCATATAATCCACTGGATTATATGGCAGTGTAGAAGGAGACTGCATGATAGGGCTGAGCTGCACTTGATCCAGTGTAGAGACCCTGAGATTTATGGCACTGTAGGAATCTTTTTGGAACTCCCCAGCCATGCAGCCAGTGAGTTTCCTTTCTGCCCAGAGTTGATGGAAGGGAACACAACCATTCAATATACCCAAGCTACTTCTATTCCTCTGCATGGTCTGGGAGGATAAGAAGAGTTCATTATGATAAGAAAGATACAAAATGACAGATGAAAGGAAAGGAGGCTTTTCTGAGTTGTGGGGAAGGGATGAATGTGGGGAAAAGCAAAGAGGGTAGAAGTAAAGGGAAACATTGGGTTACTAGGAAAGAGTCTTTATCCAGGATCTCTCATAGATCCCTTTTATACCACAATATAATCCAGATTATGATATCAGATAATCCACATGATCTGATTTAAACTGGATTATAGTAATCTATACTGATATATAATCCAGTTCAAAGCAGATAATCTGGATTTTATATGGCAGTGTAGCAGGGGCCATGAAGTTGTTTTCCTGTAGCAGAGGAACACACTACACTGGAGTCTATGTGAGTCTGGGCAGTCTTTAGATTGGTTCATGGACCTCTGCCTTTCAGAGTGAGGGCAGGGGGGCAACCTACTACAGGATGGCTTCTGCAGACTAATGGATAATGAGGTTTACATGGATAGTCAATGATGGGAATGGGAGGATTCTGGAAATCCGAATTTTAGACTTCAAATCTGATTTTGGAAAGGTATTTTTGAAAATAAAAACTCAAACTAAAAATAAGCTTTAGTTCTGATTTGGGCTGGCTGATTGAATCAATGGAACTTTATGTAAGAGCAGATTACTGTTTTTCCACTATTTCAACAGGTTTCCTCTGGTGAGAATTAAGATATGGAATTAAGTCTTTCATTTTACATTTTCAGCAAGTAATGTCTAGTATTAGCTAGGTTTTTTTAAATGATCTGAAATCATTGTGTAAAAACTATTTTTTCATTGTTTCTTAACTGGCCAGTTCTACATTGGTTCCTTTATTTTCCTCCCATTGATGCCTGTACTCTAGGTGGTTGTTTATTTTTAAACCATGTTACATTCCATGACGCTCTGATCTTGTTAGGTTGTATTATTTTCAGCCTCTAGATTGGACCATGTCTGCTGACTTCTAAGGCTCTTAAACCTGTTACAAGGGAAACCAATGGATGTTTATGTAAAGGAGTGAATGCTATGTGCAAAGGGAATTGGTGCTGTAGAATTACATGGATATTTCTAATGTATGTTGCAGGCACAATTTTCAGCCAACAGATGCATAGAGTTTAGCGTTCTCTTCTAAACAAGGGCTTATTACAATATTGCAACCATTCAGGAAAAGACTGCCATCATTCAGGAAAAGTCCTGCATTATCAATGACCTTTAATTCAGGGATGGATAATACCTCTGCCATGGACTGCACACTGCCATTCCTTTGAGACCAGAACTGAGGCTCCACTCAGTTTTGATTCTTATTTTTTGCTTGAAGCTTAATTTCTTGTTGCTACCTCTTTTCCCCTTTATTCTCAAAATGAAATTAACTTTTTATTTATTTATTTATTTTGATTTATTAGTCGCCACTCCCGTCAGGCTCGGGGCAACTTACATATGCTAAAAATACCATAAAACACAGCTAAAACATCAAAATTAACACCAATTATTAAAACTATACAATAGTGCACAACACACAATAAAATACTCCCATGGCCTACGGCCATGTTCAATTACCATGATTGGATGTTCATGAATTGCCTTTAACCAGTCACTTCCTGTCCCTTGAGGAATAGGCACCTTGAATTATGAGCTTCCTCTTTGCAACAAGAATATCTAATTATTTTATTTTATGAAGTCATTATTGGGGAAAAAAGAGGACCAGTAATTAAATCCCACCTCCATATATAAAGGAAGATGGACAAATTTCAGGGTAATTCAAGAGTGCAACAATAGCAGGGTATTAACAAGGAGCAACTAGTAAATCAAGCAAGAAGAAAATTATTAATCACACAGAATCCCTTTAAAAATCCTCACCATAAGCAATGTGTTGGTGCTGCAACTGAATTTTCTTCATTTCTCAAGGCACATGAAGCCCATTTATGTTAAGATTGTGAGTTTCTATATTTATGTATGTATAATGAGGATTTGTGGTTTGTTTAGATATTGGGCTACCTATGAAATACTTGGAATCCAAGGACAGTGTTTGGTATTCACACCTCTTGCTGTTTCACAGATCCCCAAGTCTTTCTTCAGACTTGTGTCTCATTCATTCACTACTTGTGTTGAGAAAAACAGTATCTGAGAAACTGATGATAAACATTGCCTGTTATAGGTATTTGGAAAAATGCTTTATGTATTCAATAGGAGACCTCTGGGTATTGATGCTTCCACCTTGTGAATAAACAGGCAGGAATGTCAGAGCTGCTTCAAAGGCAGAAGCTTGCAATGGCAGCAAAAACTTTCACATTGAAGAGCATTTCAAATTACAGATTTCAGGATAAGGGAGATGCAACCTGTACATCTTTATAACCATTTCTATTTCTCTGTTTCTGTATGATTCTTATTCATGTATTAAATTGGCACACCCATTCACTTCAATTCTATTTGGAGTAGTAGGTTTTAGCTCTTAATTCCTCATTAATCTTATCTAATCCAAACAAACAATCCCTGTTGTTCATGAGGAGTTAGAGAATAATATTTACATCACCAAGGGGTTTGGATGAGGAAGGAAAGGTTAAGAGAGAGACAGATTAATACTGAAGTATAACTGAGGGCTCTTCTATGCTATTCTAAAACCTGTGATAGATCACAAGTTTACCTGAGGCATCCAAATGATGCCTCAGGTAAACCCAATTAAGTTTTGCATGGCAAAATGGAGGGGGTGTGTGTGCTGGATACCATCCAGTGTCCAGCTGTGGTTGACCTGGGATAGCATCTAGCCACCCACCTCCAAAGCCCAAGATTTGGGGTACAGATGAGGACAGCAACCCAGGAGGAACTGGGTTAAAATAACCTAGTTCCTCCCAGGTTTTGGGTTAGTGTAGAAGGGGCCCTGACTGTGTTTTGGGGTAGTCCTTCAAGCTTAAAGTATTCAGATGTTTTGGATCACAAATACTACCATTACCAAGCAGTGGGTTGGAAAAAGCAACCATACTTGCAAACATACTTAAACTTCAAATACAGCATTAAAAGAAGTACTCCTATAATGAATACTAATGCACGATTGATTGAGTAAGAAAGAAAATAAACATAGCATTTAACATTTTCAAAATGCAGACCAATTTAAATCTGTTTTGTCAGAGACAAATTTATGGCCACTTTTTATTTACATTCAAAGAACCCATAGGAACAAACTGCTAAAGTTCCCATATTTATTTGAGCAGTTAGCAGCACTGCAAAAACATTGGGTGTTTCCTAACACAGCGTATTTCCCAGATGAACTAGCAAGCTCTCTACTAACCCCTTTAAAAGCCTGGGGCTACTGGAAAGAAATTATACATACAACACACCACCTTTAAAACCCTGACACACAAACACATTGGTTATGAAGTCATGGGAACTGAAAAATGATCCATACTATTAATATAATGAGGGTTTCCATTCTTCTTTTGCTGCCTGTTCTTCACCTAACACATACATTTAACAAGGTGGACAACATGAGTCTGTCATGCTCCTTCTGCACTACCATATACTATCCAGATTATCTGATTTGAACTGGATTATATGGCAGTGTAGATTCATATAATCCAGTTCAGAGCAGATAATGTGGATTATCTGCTTTGATAGCCTGGATTATATGGCAGTGTAGAGGGGGAATAAGAACATAGGAATCACAACTTCCTACAGTATCCTATTAAAAGCTCAAGATGTACTTGTATAAGGGATCATCAAAAATTAGATTATCTGCCTTGCACAAGAGCTGGTCCTCAGCCAGTTGTGAACTGAGCTCACTTGGTACACATACTGAAGGAACATGCATGTCACAACAAACCATAGTGTAGTTTCCTGAAACTACAAGCAAATTCACTTCTGCTAACAAACCATGGATCAGCTTAGACTTCAGATTGGAGTTGTGGTTTACTGCTGACTTACAAAATGGCTTATATAAACCATGGCTCATTGTGATGTATGAACTCAACTCTGTGACTTATTTCTAGTTGTTTCTCCAGCTGCAGGCCTTAATACAGGAGCCTTAAAACCAGACCTTTGATTAGGAGGCTATTTTTAGAAGGAGGGGAGTTTGCTAATGGATGATGTAAAGCAATACATTTGCAACCAATTGGGAAAATCCGTGGCCCAATTTCTGGCAAAAGAAATCATCAAGAAAATAATTAAATGGGGGATGTTGTGGGGGAGGGGGCCTTCAGAACGGTACTTTGTGTTCCTAAGGGCCTTTTCATTGGCTGCTCCACAACTGTGGAATGATCTGCCAATAGAGCTTCAACAGCTGGATCAGCTATTGGAATTTAAGATACAAGTGAAGACCTATTTCTTTTGGCAGGCCTACCCAGATAATTTTAATGGTAAATTTTAAACTCCACTTTATGCCTGTTTTTTGTTTTGCGTATTTTGATATGCATTTTATGGAGGCCCTCCTTTGTCTCCTTTTTCAAAGTTCCATTTGTGAGCCACATCCATGTTTTTTCTTTGTCAATTTAGCTCTCAATTTTTCCCAGGAACTGTCCATGGAGAGCCTTCTTTCGCCAGTTTTCTCTTCTGCTCTGCAGTATTATTGTTGTTGTTGTTGTTAGGCTCACAGGCCACATTTTGCTCACCTTGAATTAGAAGTAAATATTTAGTGAGGGTCATAGAAGGGACATAGACCAAACTGAAAAAGCAGTGTTTGAAGAGTCTTAATTACATTTTCAGATCACCTGCTCTCCACTCCATCTAATCATTTCACATTATTCATGTGCTCTGTATTCTTTTCTTGCTGTATTCATGTTTCTTTTCTGTCTATTTAGGCTCAGGCTAAAAAAAAGACAACATTTTCTATTTTATCAGCAGCTTTACAGAATTGCACTTGGTTTCCTAGATACAAATCTTTTGCTTGCATGGGAAAATGCCTTTGTGTGTGTGTGTGTGTGTGTCAAAAATCAAGCCTGCTAGTTTCGCCCCTGTTACTCATGCAGTCTGCATAAGAGCCATGTGCAAACACCCTCATGTTTGAATGTTTCAAGGGCACAGAAGGATTATGTTGGTGGAAGAGGGAGAAAGTCCAATTAAAGTGGTAAACCACTGTTAGAAACAGAAAAAGAGCTCTTCTAAGATGGCTTAAAGGAAAGTTTTGACTGATGGAGGTAAAGAAACATGGATGCCCACCAACCTAAGCCTTTCCTGGTAGAACTTTCTTTGTATCACCTGTATACTATCTAGATAACTTTCTTACTGAGAACTCCAATGTTATTTCATTGAACACTAAACACAAGACAGACAGTAATGTCAATTATCATGCATTTTTCAAGTTATTTTGTATGGATACTGTACACAAAGGCCCCTTCTATGACGCCTTTTTCACTGCTTTGAACTGGATTATATGAGTCTATACTGTCATATAATCCAGTTCAAAGTAGATAATCTGGATTATTTGGCAGTGTAGAAGGGGCCTTAGACTTTACCAGGTTGAGGCAGAAGGATCTTCAATGAGTGTATGTATTTTTACTATGTAGCATGTGCTGCATATATTTCTAACTGTGGCAATGTTTTGATTGGACTAGTTGTTTAAGTGCTTTTCAATAATGTTTGTACTACATATTTTTCAGCTATTTTGTTTAATCTACTGGAAGAAAGGGGGCTATAAAATAACTAAATATAAAACTAAAAGTGGTGACTATCCTTGGATTAGAGCAGGGCTGTCCAACAGGCGGCCCTGGGGCCGTACACGGCCCCCGAGCCCCTTCCCTCAGGCCCCCTAACTTGTTTTAATAAAATACAAATAAAAAATAAAATAAAAAATACCTACTTCCGGGTTTAGGCAAGCATCGCGAGACTACGCCAGCCACAGACGGGATTTCGAGGGGGTCGAAATCCGTCTGTGGCTGCGTAGTCTCGCGATAGCTACCGAAATCTCGGTCCCGCGGGATTTGCGGCTGGCCTGGGCGCGCGCCTCCCCTCCTCCCTCGCGGCTGCTTCCAGGCCAGCCCCATTCCCTCAGAGAGAGGGAGGAGGGGAGTGAGGCAGGGAAAGCCCCTCCTGGCTCCGTCCTCTTCCTGTGGAGGGCCCTCGCTTCCCACCCCACAGATGGGAGAGCCGCCGCGCCCGGCCTGAGCTTGGCCTCAGCTCCAGCGGGGCTCTTCGGGGACGGCGTTGGCGTTGGCGTTTCGGCCCTGTGGCGGGGCTCCCACAGTATGAGTAAGGAAGGGCCTGGCTCGAATCAATCAATCTAAAAACAGTGGGACGTTGGGGGAAAGGGGAGGGGTCCCTCAGCAGCGGTTTCCTTGGCGACGCTTCCTTCCCCTCCTCCGCGCCTCCTCCCCCTTGTTGTGCTGCCTTCCCCGATGTGCAGGGCGCAACGTGGCTTCCTTTGCGCCTGCCCCCATGGCTTGTTTTCCCTTCAGGGAGGGAGGGAGCTCTTTGGGCCTCCTCCAGCCGCCTCTGGAAAAGGAGGCCCCATCAAGCCCTGCGACGGCATTGAGGTGTTTGGGGTGTTTTTGGTGTGTCCCAATTTGAGTGTGGACTCAAATAACTCAAAGGTATTAGGAAACATTCCCCCAAATCCACCAGTGTTCCCATTTGGGCATATTGAGTATTCATGCCAAGTTTGGTCCAGATCCATCATTATTTAAGTCCACAGTGCTCTCTGGATGGAGGTGAACTACAACTCCACAACTCAATGTCAATTGTAAGTAAATTGGAGCTGGGGAGGGGGCGGACCCAGGGAGGGGGCGGACCCAGGGAGGGGGCGGACCTGGGGAGGGGGCGGAGCCGGGGGCAGAGGCAGACCCTTCGGCCCCCCAGGTGATCAGTGGGGGGAATTCCGGCCCTTGGTCCCATAGAAGTTGGACAGCCCTGGATTAGAGCTCCCCAAACTCCCAGCCGGGGAACTATAGTCCAAAAGTTCTTTTCTTAAATTCTAGCTAGAAATGCAAATCTTCCTACTTAACTGTGGCCCTATTCAGTGTACGGGGAAGAAATCAGTTATAGGAAGGAGTAATCCTAAATGCAGTCTTTGGCTCACTTCCCTATGTTATACTTTTGCCTTTCTGTACATAACTTCTTCACTGCTAAGGAAAGCCCAAAAACAAAGGGGGTAAGAGATCTAGGCCCCTTATGAGACTATGCTTAGAGAGCAAGGTGTTTAATTTCAACAGATTGAAAGCCAAAACCAAGGTCACAACATGTTATAGAACGCCAGTATGCTGATGATAACGTAGTCTGTGCACACTCAGAAGAAACCTATAAGCCACTCTGAATACCTTTGCAGAAGCAAATGAGAAGCTCGGCCTCTCACTGAACATCGAGAAAACAAACGGCTCTTCCAGCCAATCCCTCTGTAATGCCAGAAATATAGCTTAATGGTGTAACATTAAAAATGTTGACCATTTCCACTACCTTGAAAGCCACCTCTCCACAAAAGGTCAACATTGACAGTGAAATACAACACCGCCTGAGCTCTGCAAGTGCAGCATTTTTCCGAATGAACCAGAGAGTGTTTGAGGTTCGGGACATCCATAGGGATACCAAGGTGCTTGTTTATAAAGCCATTGTCCTCCCAACCCTGTTATATGCCTGCAAAACATGGACTGTCTATAGACATCATACTCAACTCCTGGAACGATTCCATCAGAGTTGCCTCCGAAAAATCCTGCAAATCTCTTGGGAAGACAGGTGGACAAATGTTAGTGTGCTGAAAGAAGCAAAGACCACCAGCACTGAAGCAATGCTCCTACTCCATCAACTCCGCTGGACAGGCCACATTGCCCAAATGCCCAATCACCGTCTCCCAAAGCAGTTACTATAACCCTAAGTCAAGAACAGAAAACGTAAAGAGATTTAAAGATGGCCTTAAAGCCAACCTGTGGCATAGACACCGAGAACTGGGAAGCCCTGGTACTTGAGTGCTCTAACTGGAGGTTAGCTGTGACTAACATTGCTGTGGAATTCAAAGAGGTATAAAATGGAGGGTGAAAGGGAGCTAAACATGCCAAGAGGAAGGTGTGTCATGCCAACCCTAACCGGAACCGCCTTCCACCTGGAAACGAATGCCTTCATTGTGGAAGAACATGTGTATCAAGAACAGGGCTCCACAGTCACCTATGTACTCACCACCAAGACACTACACTCGGACACCAAAGTATCACCTGTAAGTAGAGGGTTGAACCGCCCCACCTCCTATGATCAAGCAACATTATATCACCTAGAGTCCTATATAGTTGAGGCTAGTCTGGAATTATCCATCAGAAGGTTACTAAATGGTCCAGCACTTTAAATATCAAGCTAATGATTGCTGTTGTACCCTCCTAGGAATAAGAAAGGCTGCCTTCAATCTGTCTTGTGCACACTTATTTGAAAGGAAGTGACACCACACAGATGGAGAACACATCCTCAAACAATATAGTATTTGTAAGAGTGCATGTACAAGGGGAGCTCTGGTGTGGGCTGGTTCATGAGGTCACGAAGAGCCGGAAGTGACTGAATGAATGAACAACAAAGAGTACATGTACCCTTTGAACAGCTAATGGCAACTATGGCGATTAAAGGCTAAATAAATACGGAGTTGATAAGTTTGACCAATGTTCTGATATTTCAGCTGAGGGCTCTTCCAGACAAACCCTATATTGTAGGATCCGGTCCTAGGTTTTGTGTTTATCCCAGATTATCTAGCAGTGTGGACTCATATAATCCAGTTTAAAGCAGAAAACCTGAGATTGGATCCTGGGATACAGGGTTTGTCTGAAAGAGCCATACATTGTGGTGGCCTGGTCTGGGATGTTCATGGGGATGAAATCTTGAGTTACTGGACTGGATCCTTTATCACACTAGATAATGAATCCACTTTAAATCTGGTTCCTGCCACCTGCAGAATTCTGGGATTTGTAATTTAGGGAGGAGCCTTTAACAGCCTTACTAAACTACAAATTCTGCATGTGGCAGGAACCAGATTTAACGTGGATTCATTCTCTAGTGTGATGATGTCTTGGGTGACACCAATCCTAGGGTGTATCGGCATTGTAGAATGAAGGCAGTTTGATACTACTTGAAATGCCTTTTCCAAAGTCTTCCCTGGTGCCTCTCCTGACCAGAACTCCAGAAGTGCAGTTACAGTGCCTCAAACTCCTTCCACACTCAGTCCAGATGCAGCTCAAGTGAAGACCCAGAGCTGCTATCCATAGTCAGAGCCAGATCCCAGAGAGAGAGGATGGAGAAGATGCAAGGATGCCTGGTGAGAGAGCAATGGGCCCTTCCAGACAGGCCCTATATCTCAATAATACTGTAATAATAATAATAATAATAATACACTTTATTTATATTCCGCTCTTCTCACCCTGAAGGGGACTCAGAGCGCATTACATCACACATACGGCATACAGTCCCTGCCGGTTCCACATACAATTACATACAACATACAACATATGACAAGTACAATTTTAGAAGGATTTTCTTCAGGCTGCATCACAGGGTGTGTCACAGGGTGTGATTGCGTCATTACATCACAAGGGGGTGCTGTTGCTTCATCCTCATGACGGACAGCCGCTGTTTCCACATTCCACCTTCAGGCAGCCGATCTTACTTTATTTAGGCATTGTAAGTCCTTGAAAAAATCCTTCCCCGCTTGGCGGTTCCCAGTTTTATCTAATCACAGCTGAGCTGTTTTCGAACTGTTGGGTAAACAGTGGACAGGGCTCACAGCTGGGTGTCCAAACCAGCCCCGGATTCGAACATGCAACCTTCAGATTGCCAGCACAGCTTTTGTTACCACTGTGCTATCTTTCCGGCTCTGGATATGATCCCAGGTTTTCTGTTTATCCCAGATTATCTAGGCTTCCCCCATTCTGTATCTGTATTCCAAAAACTACTTCATGGTTCCACAACATGGAGCCCAGGAGCTTCAAGTGGTGTCAAACTGCATACAGTGCAAGATACACCCTAGGATTAGTGTCACCCAGTCCAGTAACCCATGATGCCATCCCCATGGATTTCCCAGACCAGACCACCACAATGTAGGACCCTTCCAGACAGGCCCTATATCTCAGGATCCAATCTGCTTTAAACTGGATTATATGAGTCCACATGGCTAGATAATCTGGTATAAACAGAAAACCTGGGATCAGATCCTGAGATATAGGGCCTGTCTGGAAGGGTCCATTGCTCTTTCTCCAAGCATCCTTGCATCTTCTCCATCCTCTCTTTGGAAAAGCTACTCCCATGATTCCACATCATGGATCCCAGGCACATTCTATAGTGCAGATGCACTCTAGGATTGGTGTCACCCAACTAGATTGGTGTCATCACGCTAGAACAGGGGTGGGGATCCGGCCCTCTGAGTGATGCCATGTGGCCCGCAGCTTCCTTACTAGGTTCTGAATGACCCACTTGGAAAAGAGCATTGCCAATAGGAAAAGTCTGGAAATAATAATAATCATAATAATAATAATAAATCTTGCCTGTCCCTCCTCAGGGTCTATTCCTGTGATTGCACTGTGGTTTGTGTTCCTTTCTTGTAGAAGCAGGACCTCACATTTGCGTGTATTTGAACTGCTGGGTTGGCAGAAGCTGGGGCTAACAGTGGGAGCTCCCCCACCGTTATTTCATTTTATTTTATTGGTTATTATTATTTTATAATAATATAATAATAATATAATAATATCATAAATAAAATATAATGTTATATTATAATATAATTTCAATATATTATAATGTCTATATATATATACTATACTATAATAATTATGATATTAATACTAATAATATATGAATATTTCTTGATATATTCATATGTTAATATTAATGATGTGTAATATATAGTAAATATAGTAAATAAATAAATAATGTAGATTAGAATGTAGTTCTGCCTTTAGGTGTGGCCCTCCATAATATTTTTGGCTCTGGTGTGGCCCCTTGGAAAACATAATTGCCCACCCCTGCGCTAGAAAATGAATCCACTTGAAATCTGGTTTCTGCCACCTGCAGAATTCTGGGGTTTGTAGTTTCGTGAGAGGCTGTTAAAGGCTCCTCCCTAAACTACAAACTCCAGAATTCTGCAGAAACCAGATTTCAAGTGGATTCATTCTCTGGTGGGATAAAGTATCCAGTCCAGTAACTCATGATTCCATGCCCATGAGCATCTTCTGAAGGCTAAACATGCCCAGCTCTTGAAGCGGCTCCTTCTCTGGTGCCTCTCCAGACCAGAACTCCTAGGATCCTGCAGCCTGGAGCTGCCTCCGCTCTCAGTCCGGATCCAGCTCAAGCGAAGCCCCATCCGCCTTGAAAGAGGTCAGAGCCGGATCCCGGAGAGAGAGAGGCTGGAGGGGGCGCAGGGGCTGCCTTCCCCGTTCCCTGCCTCCCTCCCTGCCTGCCTCCTCCTCCTCCCGCCGCTAAGCTCCTCTTACCTCGAAGGGAATCCTTTGGCGTCACTTGCACCAGCCTCGGCGCCTCCTCTTCCTCCTCCTGCTCTTCTTAAACTCCTGGAGAGACGCAGCCCAAAAGGGGGGATGGGTGGACTGCCTCCGCCGCCGCGGCCACCGGGCGCATGGTGACCTCCTCCGCCGCCGGGCGCCTCTCCCGCTCTGCGCCCGGGGAAGCGCTCGTCCCCGTCCTATAGGTCCGGGCCCATTGTGACCGGGGAGCGGCGTCAGAGCGGCGCGGAGGGAAAGAGACGCCGGCCAGCCAGCCGGCCAGAAGATGCCCACCGACCAAGGGGGAAACCCATCCCTTTCTCAAGCCGCATCTACAGATTCTGCACCACAGAATGAATGTTCTCAACCTTCCTAACCTCTGTTGTGTTCACATTATTTTCGTTGCTACTTCATAACTGGAAAGTTGCTCCGGTTATGAATCTTAATGCAAATATCTGATATGCAGGATGTATTTCCATTCACTGGATCAAATTTGGCACAAGTACCCAATACGACCACATTTGAATACTGGTGGGTTTGGGTGGAGGGTATTGATCTTGTCATTTGGGAGTTGTAATTGCTGGGATTTGTAGTTCACCTACAATCAAAGAGCATTCTGAACTGCAACGATAGAATTGAACCAAACTTCAGAACACAGAACTCCCATGACCAGGCCTGGGCAAACTTCGGCCCTCCAGGTGTTTTGGACTACAACTCCCACAATTCCTAGCAGCCGCCAGGCTGCTAGGAATTGTGGGAGTTGTAGTCCAAAACACCTGGAGGGGCAAAGTTTGTCCAGGCCTGCCCATGACCAACAGAAAATATTGGAAGGGTTTTATGGGCATTGACCTGGATTTTTGGAGCTGTAGTTCACCTACATCCAGAGAGCACAGTGGACTCAAACAATTATGGATCTGGACCAAAATTGGCACAAAGACTCCATATGCTCAAATGTGAACACTGCTGAAGTTTGGGGAAAATAGACCTTGACACTTTGGGAGTTGTAGTTACTGGGAGTTGTAGTTCACCTATACTCAAAGAGCATTCAGAACCTCACCAAGGATAGAATTGGGCCAAGCTTCCTACACAGAACCCCCACGCCTTCAGGGGACTTGCTGGCACACTCCTCTCTCCAGCCTCACATGCTCTCTCTCACACACATACGTGCACCATGCTGCTATGAGTGGAGCCTGCCTGCTCTCCCCTCCCTGCTTGGAGTCTCAGAAACAGCCCCTCTCCTTGGCTGAGAGGCCAGCCAATCATAGCAGAGGAGGGCTTTTGGTGGGATGATTCGTAGTCTGTTTCCAAAAAGGAAGAAGACAGGTAGAGAGATCTTGAGCCTTCTCTGCCAAAGAGGTTCTTAAAACCATCAGAAATATATTTTTGATGGTCTTTGGTGACCCCTTTGAAACCCCCTTGTGACCCCTCCAACCCCCAGGTTGAGAAATGTTGATTTACATAATCCGTGCTGCTTGCTTGGAATATATAGAGAATGTTGGTCTACACCAGACATGAGCAAACATGGGCCTTCCAGGTGTTTTGGACTCCAACTCCCACCATTCCTAACAGCTTCAGGCCTTTTCCTTTTCCCCCTCATCCACTTAAGCAGGAAAGGGAAGGGGCCTGAGGCTGTTAGGAATGGTGGGAGCTGAAGTCCAAAATACCTGGAAGGCCCAAGCTTGCCCATGCCTGGTCTACAATGATTCAACTATTGTAGCAGATAACCATACTCCCACAAGGCAGGCTGCTCGTGCAGACGCAGTAGAAGGGAAGACAGACAACAGGATTTCTCAGAAAGCTCAGTTTACTTTGTTTTCACAGCTGTGAGTCCGTCCCTGCACAACATGGTGCTTCAAGGGGGCGGCCCCTCCCCCTTTGTAAGGCACATATTTATACAAGCATCAGGGTTCAACTTATGGTCGCCCAAAATCTTATTATTGGTTAAAAGTTATGTCGCAGCTAAAATTGCAGCCTATCATAATGTAACACGGACTGTCCACGCTTCATTCCTGGAGATACAGTGTTTCTTTATCTCTTGCATTCCTGCACATGCTCAGTTTGATTCTCTTAGTATAGCCCCTTCTCTGTTCTGCTGTCTCTGGGCAGATTATTGCTAACTCTGCCTTCTTCTCTATGCCTATGCCTGGGTAGCATTCTCTCCTGACGTTTCTTCTGTAACTCAATGAGTCTCCTTCACTATGAGTGCATCTACACTGCAGAATTAATGCAGTTTAACCACTGCAACTGTAATCACTCAATCCAATGGAATCTTGGGATTTGTAGTTTAGTGAGAAACTTGGCAACCCCCCCCCCCCCCAAAAAAACCAACAACCCTTAATGCCTTATATAATGATAGCCTTTGCAATGTCATTGCATTGAGCTTTGCCAATTAAAGTGGTTTCAAGCTGCATTCATTCTACAGCAGTGTTTTCTAACCTTGTTTTGACCAGGGACCACGCTCCAACATTAGTACCAAAAGTGTTACGAATCAGTTTTGGTCAACTTTAGATTGGGTTTGGTTACTTGGGATGCTGATTCAGAAAATTGTATGGGATAGACCACATGAGCTCTAGTTTCTGATACAGAATATATGCTATCCATTAGTCTCCATTTGCTTGCCCACAGAAAATAATATTTAACAATCTAGAGCTGATGTGGTAGTAATAATATTTTTGGGGGGGTAGTAAGCCTTTCGTCTCCCAACATCCCTGTTGCCTAGAAGAGAGACCAGTCACTCTTGTTGCATATGGTTTTGAAGCAATGGTGTCGTTATGGTGAGGCCGTGGACCATATTTTCATTCTTACAGACTACTGGTAGTCCACGGACCACATGTTGGGAATCACTGTTCTATAGTATCAATACACCCAGGTTCTTTAGCCTCCTCTGCTGAAGAGTGCTGATACCTCAGCAAACGACAGTTCATGTTAATTTCATAACATTGAGCCATAGCAGTCAAAGTAGCATCAAACTGCACTAATTCTGCAGTGTAGATGCACCCACAGACATCCTGATCCCAAATGCTGCATTTGAAGGAATGGAGGCTAAGCACTCTATTCATGCTCCAAGGCACTCTTGAAAAATGTTTACCATTGTTTTGATTAGAAAACCAACAACAGTACACACAAACAGCATTTAAACAGGACATTAAATCTTGTGTGTTTCTCTGGTAAATAAGAAAAGGAATGCCATATTTCAGGGTGTCTCCCTAGTTCTGGCTGACCTATTGAATGGTAATTTTTCATTTTTTAATACTTTTACATTAAATTTTAATAATATATACAATATAACAAATTTTTGAGTGATTGATGGCCTGACATTTAGGTTTGCAGAAGTAAATCTAAGTTTTCTGTGGGCCTTGAAGTGACTTGTCTATGATGATCTATGATGATCTTTTTTGTTTTTTGAAAAAGGAATGCCAAAATTAGGACTCAGCTTTAGAATAAATGAGACCAATTGGTCTGAGTCTTTTCAGTACAAAGTATAGTGCTCCAAAGGTTGTGGGATTGGAGCTTCCATCAGCTTAAACCAAGATAGCCCAGGCCCGGATTAACACTTTTTTGCGCCCTAGACCACACTTTGGAATTACGCCCCCTTTAAGCCAACCTACCTCCACCTCCAAGGTCCCCATTCCCACCGGCTGGAAAGCTCCGCTGTGCTCTGAAGGTCTCCTCGGGAGTCAGGAGGCTTGGAGAGAGCGCAGCAGGTGCAAACTCGCTATAAAGGTGTGCACAAGAGAGAGAGAGAGGGAGCGCACACGAGAGAGAGAGCACGTGAGAGAGTACGCACCTGCACAAGCGAGAGAGAGCGCGAGAGAGAGAGAGAGCGTGCGCCCGAGAGAGAGAGCGTGCGTGCGAGAGAGAGCGTGAGAGAGTGTGAAAGAGAGAGAGCACACGAGAGAGAGCACGAGAGAGAGAGAGCGCGTTCGCAAGTGAGAGAGAGCGCTTGCACGCGAGAGGGAGCGAGAGAGAGAGAAAGCGAGAGAGACGGAGGGGGTGGAGCAGAGACTTTGCCGGGAGAAGGAGCGAGGCGGGGCATGAGGGGAACGAGGGGCGCATTCTTATTCCTTGCGGTTTTGTTATTTGGTGATCTTCCTCCCTTCTTATAATTAGAGATAATTATCCACAGGTTTAACCTCCTATTCTTCTAATAGTTGTTGTACTCATTCTTTTTAATCCTTATTTATCCACTAAGTTTTAAGATATTTTTAAAAAAGTTTCCAATCTGTTTGTCTTATGGGTCTTCTTGTATTTTTCCTGAGGAAAAAGGTTTATCTGTCCATGTCTTTTATCTCTATCACTTTTTCTAACCATTGTTCCTCCCACGGAATCTTCTTTACTTTCCATTGCTTAGCATAGTCAACCCTTGCAGCGGTTGTTAGGCATGTAAATAGAATCTAAATCAAGTTCTTTGTCCGTAATACCTAACAGAAAGTATTCTGGTTTCATTAAAAAAAATTCTTTTTAGAATCTCCTGACATTCTTCTTGAATCATTTTCCAATAACTAGTGGTTTCCTTGCAGGACTATCACATGTGGTAAAAACTCCCAACATGTAGTTGGCATTTCCAACATTTATTCCGACTGTTTTTATAAATTAAGCCAAGTTTTTGTGGGGTCATATACCACTGGTGGAACATTTTCAGCAAATTGTCTTTAAGATTTGATGTGTAGGCATACTTTAATTTCTTTGTCCAGATTTCCCCCCAATCATGGAGCTTTATTTGTCTGCCAATATTCTTAGCCCATTTTATCTTGCGATTTTTGATTCCTTCCCTCTCTGTGGCCCATTCTAAAAAGTTGTTATATATTTTTGTTACATTGTTCTTTTCTTTTTCATATCAATTTGTCCCAAAATTCTTCTTTATCATTAAAGCCAATAATTTTATCCTTTTTAATAATAACCTCTTATTTGTAGATATTGAAACCATGAAAAGTATTTGTATTTCTGGGATAGTTCTTTTGTTTTCAATTTATAGTTCACCTACAATCAATAAGCACTCTGAGCTCCACCAAAGTTGGACCAAACTTGGCACACAGAGCCCCCATGACCTGAAAAAAATACTGGATGTCTTTGGGTAAAATTCACCTTGATTTGAGAGAGTTGTAGTCCACCTACATCCAGAAAGCATTGTGAACCCAAATACCAATGGATCTGGACCAAACTTGGCACACATACCTGGTTTGCCGAAATTCGATTACTGAAAGGCTGTTTTGGGGGGTGGGGAGGGGGTGACATTCGTTTCTGGGAGTTGTAGTTCACCCACAACCGGAGTAACTGTGGCCTGCACCGCTGATGAACCTGGACCAAACTTTGCACACAGAACCCCCATGACCAACTCAACCTACTGGAGGGGTTTGAGGGGACTGACTCACCACAGCAGCACCGAATTTCAAATGAATCTGTTCTCATCCAGTTTGCTTACTTCATTGTCCATTTCTCACAGTCATACAAAACAATCAGAAATACATGATTGATTCTGATTTTTGGTATTTAATGATCTTTCACATATGTCTTTCCAAGTCCTAGTTTTCTTCTGATTTTGTGTTTGAAATAGGTATGACCAAAAGTCTATCTAAACTTTAGCCTTCCAGGTATTTTGGTCTTCAACTCCCACAATTCCTAACAGTCTCCCTGCTATTAGGAATTGTGGGAGTTGACGTACAAAACACATAGGGGGCCGAAGTTTGCCCATTCCTAATCTAGACCACAACTTTCTATGGTGTTTACCATAGATTTACTTGTATTCCATGAAAAGAATAACTACCTTGTTTAGCAATCCTTGCAATGACTGATTTATTATCAGTAAATGTTTTATTTTTATACCTATTTTATATACCGGTACTTATATACCAGGGGTTGCATAAAAATGTCTCAGCCCAAAAGGGGTTACAAGAGGGAAACGTTTAAGAAGCCCCAATGTAAATCTCCTATACTTACCTTGGAGTAAAACCTACTGGAAGAGCCAGTGTGGTGTAGTAGTTATTTGAGTGCTGGACTAGGGTTTTGGGAGATAAGGATTTGGATCCTCGCTTAGCCAAGGAAATTCACTGGGTGATCTTGTGCAAGTCACAGTCTCTCAGACGAAGACAAGGAGCAAACCCTTTCTGAACAAATCTTGCAAAGCAAGAAGAAGAAGAAGGAGACACACTGAATGAGCAGAGTTTACTTCTGTATAGATACAGAAAGAACTGAACTATTCAACACCTTATTTATTTATTGTGTCAGAAGCCAATTGAGAATATAGTAATACTGTGTGTGCATGTGTGTGTGTGTACCACAAACAAAGTTAAACACTTGGCTTTATTCTACATTTCCTTTGACCAGAAGCTGGCCACTTGGAGTGCATCTGGTGTTGCAGTAAGAAGGTCCCACATTGTGCATGTGGCAGGGCTCAGACTACATTGTAGTAAGTGGTCTGTGGTTTGCTCTTCTCCGCACTCGCATGTCGTGGACTCCACTTTGTATCCCAATTTTTTAAGGTTGGCTCTGCGTTTTGTGGTGCCAGAGTGCAGTCTGTTCAGAGCCTTCCAAATCACCCAGTCTTCTGTGTGCCCAGGAGCCTTACCTATTTCACAGTGAAGGTAAACAAGTTAGCATGACTTATTGATTTAAAAATTTTCCAAATTGCCTTGCCTACAAAATTTCCAAGGCAGTGTGCCATGTTGAGTTTTCTAGAAGAAGAGCCAATATATTTGTGAGAAGTAATGAAACCCTGAATGAAACTCCAAAAGTTCTCTATATTCTGAAACACTACAGTATCACAAGGTGCTAAAGTAATCATAGTTATGATAAAAAAAACAATGCTAAATTCTAATTATTGCTAACCATTTGTATAAATATATCAGTCAATCACTGGCTGCCAGGAAATTCCATATTAATTAAAATATTCCTGAATTGCAAGCTCCACTATGAGTTTCTTTCTCCTGCACTCAGCAAGTCCTCTTTGCAACTACAGTGTTACTGTTGTGCATTGTGGCATGACTGCTGAGGGTGTGGAATATAAATCAGTCTGTTTCTTGGTTGGGTGGCTATGATAGCCTATCATTCTTAAGAATCTCTGAACATATTTAAAAGGGACTACACCCTGCTTGGGAATGTACTCTTTTAACTAGATCCAAAGCTGAAGTTTCCTGTGAGTTAGCGGCATGAATAACTTGCGTCATGTCATAACAGATACTTACAGGAAAGGGAGTGTTGCATTAATTATATAACCTTCCTGTATTTTTATCCCTTTACTAATGGTAAAACACATGGAACACAATGTTCTTGCTCTAATAGTATGCACAGCTCAATTGCCACCAATGACTAGATATATCTGTACATCAATTTGAGCTACCTGGTTTGTGTTTCCTTGAACCAACTTTTCTTGGTGTCACTTCTAGAATTCTTGGGTTTGAAATTGGACACAGTATCTTATATTCTTGATTCTTTCTCCTCTTTTTTAAAGATCCTATTTTGAATTTTTGTTCATCCATAGCTCCTATTATGGTGTCTATCAAATGTTAGTACTGCCTCTGACTATGATCCAATCTTCAGAAATGCCACTAACTCACAGGAAACATCAGCTATACAGCTATAGTAAAGGTAAAGGTTTTTCCCTGAGATTAAGTCCAGTTGTGTCTGACTCTGGAGTGTGGTGCTCATCTCCATTTCTAAGCCGAAGAGCCAGTGTTGTCCATAGACACCTCTAAGGTCATGTGGCCAGCATGACTTCATGGAGCACCGTTACCTTCCCACCGGAGTGGTACCTATTGATCTACTCACATTTACATGTTTTCGAACTGCTAGGTTGGCAGAAGCTGAGGCTAAAAGCGAGAGCTCACGCCGCTCCCCAGATTCAAACCTGCAACCTTTCAGTCAGTAAGTTCAGCAGATCAGTGCTTTAACCCACTGCGCCACCAGGGGCTCCTAGTTAAAATGCACATTTCTATTTCTAGTTAAAATGGCGCATTTCCAAGTACAGTAGTGCGTTGTACCTTTCAAATATGTTAAAGATTCATAAGAATAAATAAATCCTATGTTTAATTTTATTTCAATGTTTGTATGCTTTGGGTTTTAATTTACATATTGTATGAATTTTCGTGTTAGCCATTTTCAGTCTCCTTGGGGAGAGATGAAGTGGGATATAAATACACTGAAAAAGAATAAGAATGATAGGCTGTCATAGCCAGCCGACCAAGAAATAGACTGATTTATATGCCACTCCTTCAACCCCCTTGCCACAATACACAGCAGTGACATTGTAGTTGCAAAGAAGACTTTCTGAGGATAGAAGAAACAAAGTCATATTGAAGCAGGCAGTTCAGTATTGTTTGAGTTAATATGGAATTTTCCACCAACTAGTGACTTAATGATGCATTTATGTGAATAGTTACAATAGTCAGACTTTTGCATTGATACTTAGATTTTCCCATATTATCTCATACAGGGGTCCCCAAACTGCAGCCCTCCAAGGTCATTTCCCCAGCCTCCATCCTAAACTTTAAAACTAGGGTTGCCCTAACCCAGAAATGACTTGAAGGCACACAACAACAACCATCCCAATTAACTTGACTATCTCACCAGGCAAAAGAAGGGCCACACCTCTCATTGAAATATTGCTATGTTTATGTTGGTTAAAATTGTTCTTCATTTTAACACATTTTGTGTCTTTATGATATCACTTTGCGATTTCGTCTGGCTCTATTCTATTCAACCATTTGACATACATGCCCACTATGTAATGTAGGCCATAAGAGTTATCTTGGTGTGTATGTGTCTGTATAATTTTAATATGTGGACTTCGGTCCGTTGTTTTTATAGTATTTTTTTTATAGTTTTAGCACATGTAAGTTGCCCCAAGCCTATCGGTAGGGGCAACTAACAAGCCGAAATAAATAAATAAATAAATAAACAAACATGCAACCAAGTGCAAGAGTGCAGCTGAAAATAAGTTAATCCTCAGAAAATCTCTGGCTATCCGATTCTTTCTTGGAGATCAACAAGGCTGTGCTTTTATTTTAGGATAATTCTATCAGATTTTTGCCCTTAGGTGTTACGTTAAAACATTGGACCCCATAATGATATCACCAAGTATATGCATTATAATTCCATCACACACTCACCATCAGAGACCACGTTGTCATTGTGTGCCTTCTGAAGGTTTCCAACTTCCCACTAAACCAAACCTTTTGGCAAAATGTGTTCAAAGTGGGTTTGCCTTTGCTTCCTTCTGAGACTGTGAGGTTATGACTTGCCCAATGTCACCCAATTGGTTTCCATAGTCAAGTAGAAAGTTGAACCCTGATCTCCAGGGTTGTAGTCCAGCACTCAAACCTACTACGCCACATTGGCTCTATGAGTGACTACTATATACATAGATCATATGGGGAAGGCAGACCATTTTAAACCAAACCATCCACTTCTTTTTGTTTCTGTGGAGCACTGCCCTCTTGTGGAAAATAAAGTATCCAGATAACTTCTTTTTCATTGTCAGTCCATTTCCCATTACAAACCGATTACATTTTTTTATATGGAATATAAAGCAGTCTAGGTCTGGAAACCCATTAATTATTTCCAATAAGAGCAGACCCACTGGATCAATTGTTCAATATTGAGTCAGCACAGGCAAATCCTATTATTATTATTATTATTTATTTTACTCCCAAAGATTATGCCCGTGTGGTAGAAATGAAATAGAATCACTAGAACACATTTTGTTGTGGTGTCGTTATTACTTAGCTCAATGTGGCCAATTCTTACTTCTGATCCTGACCCGATTGTCTGACCATTCCCCGCAAGGGACGGTCAGGCATCTTTTGGAGGATAAGCACCACGGGGTGACCCTCACGGTGGCAAAGTTCCTCATAGTGGTAGCGAGACTGAGAAACAGCCTAGTCTCCAATCAATTGTAGTATGCGTCTGTATAGTATATTTCCCTGGTTACAAGGGACCTGTAAACTTCTGTATGTGTACTATTTATTTAACAGTTGTGGGTCCATGGACTGTAATAAAATTCTTACCTTATAATTTATGTCCTGCTTTCCTCCCCCCATCAGGGATTCATTGGGATATAGTTGGGTATACCAATAACATTTTGGAATAAAATTCCAGCTTTCTAAAATACCTTTAGGCAATTAAAATTGGATAGCACCTTCCCAATGCAGTCTTTCAAAATCCATAGCTTAAACAGATAGAGAAACAGTAATTGCCCAGGAAATGAATTTTCTGAAAGCATAGAAACTGGTGTGGGGACTGATGTTTCTTTCATAGCTCCAAAACTGATCAGAAAAAAAATTCAAAACAAGGGTTACTTAAAAAAAATGTTGTTGTTTATGAGTTCAGTCGCTTCTGACTCTTTGTGACCTCGTGGACCATCCCACACCAGAGCTCCCTGGCCACCCCCAGTTCCTTCAAGGTCAAGCCAGTCACTTTGAGAATAACATCCATCCCTCTTGCTCAAAAAAACCCCATATTTCCCATAAAAAATTACAATAGTCAAAGGATAAATTAAGGTGAATAAAAAAAATTAAAAGTATTTTAAGAGCATTTGAACATTTCATCATAAAATTACCATGACTGATAATATGCAAAAGAGAACAAATACTGTGAGTTAGTAAATACATTCCAAAGATCTCTTTCTGTCAGCATTAGACCAAATGCTAAATTAAGATATTGGTCAATGTGCCTGCTGATTTAAAAGAGTCATCAAATAAACAAATCTAGCTATCAGATGTGAGAATAGAGCACAACTGTCAGCAGAACAACCATGGATTAGATGAATGATAAATTGCTGACAGCTTAATAGTTGACTAGAAATTTAAATGCCAAATGTCCTAGCCTGAAGGTCATTGTTTTTCTTCAGCTCAAAGGTATGCAAAACAAATAGCAGTTTGGGGCTCATTATTTTTGGGTTTTGTCCAGGGAGAAAGGTAGGATAGGAATAAAATTAAACAATCTGTGTTTTAGCCACTCAGTTATATTATTTCTTACATTTACAGGCTCAAGCCTCATATTATGCAACAACATTCAGATAATCTCAAAGGTGCTAGTACCAGGAGTCCTTTGAAAGAGCTTGTTATTATATAAAACAAATATATTTATTTCCACCCTATAAAAAGGTCATGGAGAAAAGAGCCCACATGTTGTATTTTGTTAAAATAATATTTCCACATTTCGGGTTTTTTTTTTCTTTCATCATCATTTTTGGTTCTGTTTGTGCTTTCAACAAAGTGTGAAAGAAAGAGACAGGAGTTGAACAATGATATCACATAGAAAGATCGCATCAGCTTCTGAGGGAGAGTAAAAAAGACTTGTGCACACAATTAAATAGATACGTTGGTATGTTTTATCGGACACACATTCTGTTGAGGTGACACCGAATGGTTCTATCAGGCAAAACATCTAACTAAATCTATGGGCCCTTCCAGCCAGGCCCAAACAGTGTGACGGGTTTGCCTGAGACGTTCAAATGATGCCTCTGGTAAATCCAGATTAATCCAAAGTAAACTGGGTTTTCCCAGTTTACTTTGGATTGATTAAACACCTCAACAGATCCGGGCCTTACTGAAAGACTTGGGTTTGTTGAGGTATTGCCTGTGGAAACTGACTTCCGGGACTGGTTCTGCAATCCTAGGGGTCAGTCTCCAAAGCCATCCTACTTCTTCAGATGCTTTCTTTCTTTATTTCATATCAAAAGCATTGCATAAATTAGTATAACACTGATAAAAATTAGAAGCTGAAAAGCCTGGAAGAGTAGGATGGCACCCATCCCCTCCAGCTCCCCATTTTGGCCCCAAAATCTACCTTAGAGGCCTGCCGGTAGCACAGACAATCTTCCTGCCATGAGAAAATGACATGTCAAGTTTTGGGGATGAAAAGGGGGGGAGTGGCATCCTGGGTCAACATTTGTTTGACCTGGCATGCCATCTAGCCACTCCTCCCAGGAAAGCCTGGTGTTTGGGTAAGAGGTGGGCACTGTAACCCACAAGGAAGCGGTTTGGTTCAACTTGCATCCCCTTGGGTTTTAGTGTAGTGTAGAAGGGCCCTTATTCTCTTAGGAGTTGAAATCAGTTAGAAACCATGGAACATGGGCTTACTCTATGCTCTGTGAGCTATGAACATCTGGAGGACTCTACAAGGATGAAGCAAAACATTCTGCCCTATTTTGCCTTCAAACTTGTGTTGTTTCATTTCTTTGATTCACAGTAATATAATGAGGATAAAATTCAAGCTGTATATGTTCTGCTCTTCTTTTAAAAGTTAAAGGTAGTAAACTTGCATTTCATCCTTATGATATTATTGTGAAGTTTGTTAGAATACTATTCAGACATTCACAAAACCCCAGCCATACCCATCATTGCCCACATGTGATATCAGACACATGGCAGTCTGAGGGTCCTTCCAGACAGGCTTTTAATCCGAGACCTGTCTCAGTTTTACCTGACACATCCAAACAATGTCTTTGGTAAAAACAAATTAATGTGGAGTAACCCAGGATTTCCCAGTTTACTCTGCATTAATTAAATACCTCACCAAGTCTGGACCTTAATGAAAGATCCATGTCTGTTGACGTATTGGACCTGTGGGACTGTTTGGGAATTGACTTCTGGTATTGAATTCCACAATACTGGGGGTCAATTTCTGCAAAGAAAAACAAAGATAGCACAGAATGCTCTGAGAGCACATCAAAGTGGGGTGCAATATACAAAGGACGCACAATGGCGTAAACCCAGCGAGTACAAGTAAGTAAGTATCTGCAGTAATAGCTCTAAACACAGCCAATGGTATAGTGCATATATCACAACAGGGTCTAAATGGAGCTATTAATACAGTAATAGTAATCAATAATATGCAGTATAAGGGGTACAGTACATGAGAAACAGTGTGGTATCACAAGCGACGAACTGGGAGGCAGCGATACTACAATATCCAGCAAGCAATGCGGTCGCGGAAATGACGCGTCGTGTTCTTCGCTCCGTGCGGCTTCCCTATGGTGTGGTATGAGCCTACAGTTCCCAGAAGTCAACGTGGTGAGTGGGTGGAGTCCTACAAATCCCGCGGTTGGGAGAAGCCCAGGTAATCTCGCGGCGTCACGGCCGGTATGCGAGCGAAGTCTCGCGGGGCGAGATCAGGGTGGCGTGATCTCGCGAGAGTTCGTCCAAGTATTCAATTGTAATTAAATAATAAACAAGGCTTTCCCAGACGTGCCAACTCGTAAATTCGTGGTCTGGCAGTACTGTACTGTGGTGTAGTGCGGCCGGGCGTTGCTCCAAACGCTAAATGCCGGCCAGGCTGCAAGGCCGCTGCAAGGCTGGGCCGGGACCCGGAAATAAGGGTGTCCCAGCACTGTTTGTCAATTATCCCCAGGCGTGTAAGTGCGGGGATGCACCTCTTCTTCCAAATAAACGATGATGTGTCCAGTCTAATTGTCAAATGAACAAAACGTAGTCGTTCTCCGTAGAAATCAATATTTATATTTCAATATTTATAATGGTATATTCAATTCCATTCAAATCATCAGGTATTCAAATTCCAGATGCAGATCAATACACATGAAGGGAGCCTACGGGATACAGCCTGACATAGGTCACTTAAGGCCATCTATGGCACCAGCCCGTTTCGCCAGAGGTCACAAATATGTGCCAGATGCTTCATCAGGGCTCTCATAAATATCAATCACATCTATAATGAAACAAAACGGGATATCCATAAGCAAATGCACAATCCAATACAGAGGAGTACAATAAATTACATTTATACATTATAATGGGATAAATGCCCTTGAAGTAATTTCAGTATACATACCAGCATGGAAAGTATAAAGGGTACATCTCCTAGCAATACAGCTCATTCACCCATTCCCAATGGAAGGTAAGTAAATGAAACACAGGTAAGTGTTATATAGTGTGTACAGATATATAGAATTAAACAATCAAGGCAGAGATACTTAGCTGCTCGTTGAGACCATTAGAGGACTCTGAGCCTACTAATTGCATCCAGGAAGCTTCTGCCCTTAAAAGGGCTTTCCTGCTATCACCATGAGGAGCACAGTCCACTTTCTGTAAAGTCATTACTCTTAAGGAGTTCTCAGAATGTCTCATGCTTTTGTAATGTGAATATAGTATACTATCCGTAGCACCAGTCCTGATCCTTGAACGATGTTCGTTGATTCGAATTCTTAGAGTTCTGCTGGTCTGCCCAATGTAGACCAAGTTACATGGGAAGAAGATGGCATAGACCACCCCTGAGGTGGTACATGTCGAGAAACTCTTGACGTTGAATATTTTGTTCTTGGAAGTGTGAGTTATGGTCCTGCTGGTATCAATGAGCCTGCATATGCCGCAATGTCCACATGGTCTACAACCAGGAGAGAGGGAACTTCTGGTAGTCTGTAGTGCATGATTAGTATGCGTAAGTATCTCGCCAATGTTCTTGGTGCGTCGATATGCGACCATAGGTGGTTGTTCCAGGCCGGGGATAGCCTTCAAAAGGTGCCAATATTTTCTGACAGCATTGTTAACCTCCCGGCTGTGTGGCGTCAAGGTCAACGGCCAACACAAGTCTAGTGGCTGCTGATTTCCGCATAGTGGGTTGAAGGGTCCGGTCTCTCGGGATATGATCAACTCTTCTCCTGGCGTTGTTAATGACCTGTATCGGATATCCTCTTTCAATGAAGTTTTTTGACATTCTGTCTACTTCGGTGTGATAATCATTGTCGAAAGTGGAATTGCGTTTAGCTCTCAGGAACTGTGAGAACGGTAGGTTGTTTTTTAATGCATGGGCATGATAGCTCTTGAAATGTAAGTAAGAGTTCCTTTCCGTGGGTTTGTGGTAGGTTCTCACCCCTAAATTCTGATGGTCAATTTCTGCAGCAATCTTACTCTTTTGGGCTTCTAGAACCCAAAGGTGCAAGAGGGTGCCCACCCTCTCACACCTCATATGGGGAAGACGGGAGGAAAGTGTGGGTAGGAAAAACGAGGCTGCAAAACCCCCATGTGAAGAAGTCAGAGGACAGGAATCTTTGTTTTTCATATATTTTGAGAGATAATGCAATTGCTTTCAAAGTATTGAACACCAAGGCATATAAGATATGCTCTTAAAGGTGCATAGCCAACTAGAATTACCCTGAAACTTATCACTGCCAGTGTTATAAAGTAGTGCTCTTCTTTTCATGAACAGAAAGTAACTAAATAAGCAGCTCAAGCTTTCTTCATAACTGGCATTGGCCAGTGTCTTCCACCATATGTAAAACATATATTTAATCATAAACACAACACACCAATGTAGAGTCAGGTCTGCATAAGTCAGACATGCAAGATGGCATGAAAGACAGGGAGTTCAAGAATAATAACTGGGTATTGTTATTGCTCCCTGCATTATTACCTTGAATCCACTGCAAGTAGTTCACACAACATTAACTTGACACAAAAAGAGCCTAAAAATGCTGAAGCGACCTTAAGAATAGCTAGATCATGCTGGATTTGAGCTGATCCAGTGCACACATCAAAAAGATCCAACACTGTACTGCTGGCCAGAAGTGGCTCCCCTAACATATCCTTGCTGTCAACATTGCTCCTGGTGATCACCTGACTGGGTGTCCTACTGTGACCTTACTAAAGATTGCCAGCAAGACTCTATTAGGGCTTTCAAGGTACATGCTATTGGCCTGTCGGGACTTTAAGACAATTTCATGATGTACCTGGAGTATGTTGGCTGGTCCTTGTCATGGCGAGTGGACCAGCATAGGTTGAAGACTAATGGTATCCTGTGCCTTCCATATTAGTATGAGAACAAAATCAGTCCACATTTTAGTCCAGATGTTAAAGGAGTTGTGCAAAGAATGGAGCTTTCTACCTAAAACAGAATACTCCTTCAAAGTTTAGAGTAACACCAATGGCACTGTCAAAGAAGCTACCAGCTTCCAAAGCTGAAGTAGTGGTTTGGAAACATTTTATGGATGTAACACCCCCACCCCCCAAAGGTGCCATGCATTTAAAATCTTTTGCTAATCTGACAGATCAGGGTGGAGGAAAGTGTTGTGTTTTTTCATAGTCAGCCAACCAAACTCATATGAGATAGGTTGGCTGCAAGAGTGCAGCTGTCTCCAATTTACCATTGAAACAGACAAGAAAATTATTTTTTGATGTAAATGCATCCAGTCATTTCAGATAGACAGTAGTATAATTACATTAATTTAGCATGCTTTAGCACATGTGCACAGACACATGCAAAAGGAGAAAATAGTAAAAGGTCTCACAAACAGATCAGGTTTTGTAGGCATTTTGCCCCCTATGATTCAAGGAAAAAATACATCAAGAATGGAGAATATGCAGTCCTCCAAATGTTGGGCCATAGTTTCCCTCCTTCTTCCCTATTATATTTATTTATTTCCAATATTTTTATCCCGCCCTTCTCAACCCCCGAGGGGGGGGGGGGACTCAGGGCGGCTTACAATCCGGCCACAATTTGAAGCCTCAATATAATACAAATATAAACACAAATAGCAACAGTTTAAAACAGTAAATAAAATATTAAGTTAAAAACATGTTAAAAACATTGCCATCAACCATATAGCCAATTTCAGTCCGGTTCAACATCTAAGGTGTTGTTATGCTTGCTGTCCAAAGGCCTGGTCCCAGAGCCATGATTTAAACTTCTTCCTAAAAGAAAGGAGGGAAGAAGCCAACCTGATCTCACTAGGGAGCGAGTTTCAGAGGCATGGGGCCACTGCCAAGAAGGTCATGTCCCTCGGCCCTGCCAAGCGCACTTGCGAGGCTGGCAGGACTGAGAGCAGGACCTCCCCGGATGATCTTAAGCTACGAGCTGGGACATAGAGGGAGATACGTTTAGACAGATAAACTGAGTCGGAATCATATAGGGCTTTATAGGCCAAGACCAGCACTTTGAATTGTGCTCGGAAGTGGACTGGCAGTGTTGCAACCTAGATCTCGAGGATCCCTCAGTAAACCACCACGAAGCAGCCATGATTAAATGCTTTATTTAGAATAGATAATAAAAGGAGAAAAGGGGTAAAAGATAGTCCATTGATGCTTTCCGCATCCAAGTATTGCAAGGCAATAGTCTTTAAAGAGTTCAAAAATCCAATAAGTGAAGAAATAGTCGTGAAACCCCAATGGGCTAAAATCCGGGATAAGTCCTTGGCAAACGATGACTTGGCTTGGTACTTGAGTATGGTGACGTGGAGGCTCGGCGGCCTAGTCCTGAACTTGAGTTCCATGGAGCTTGGTGCTGAAAGCTGAACGTTGGCGTGAGATGCCAGGTACCAACGGGAACCAACTTAAATAGGCCCCCCAATGTTTTGGTCTTGAAGGCACTGACTTCGGCGCAATACTTTCCCAGGAACATTTTGTGGGCCTGACTTTCCCAGGGCTCTCTCAGCAGGCAAGAATGTCAGCTCATTACCAGCTGCACCTGGTGGGACAGGGGATAACGAGGCTTTGCTTTCCCAGCGCTTCTTATCACGTTGGGAAGAAAGAAGGCTGTGTTTAGCCTTGACCGCTGGTAGACGCGGAGGCCTATGCAAAGGTTCTCTCCCAGGCCTGGCCGGGTACTTGGGTTTAACATGGCTTCTGTCTGGCTTGGCCATAGAGTCAGGCTGGGGCATGACAGGCAGCCAGTGGAGCTGACACAACAGGGGGCACAACACCTTATACTGGTTAAGGTGATGGGAGTTGCAATACAAGAACATCTGTAGAGCCACATATTCCCTACATTGGATTAGATTAATATGAACATATATTTTGTAGTCATTATAAAAGTTCTCTGGAACCCAGGTGGGAAAACAAACAGTGGAACTTGCAGATCCACATGCACACCCCACACTGTAATTGTAGGACATGTCTTGCTCCTAAATGCCCTCAATAATCCCATCAGACAATTTGACTATATTCCCACCACCTTCCCGGGCCATTTTAGGCTCAGAGCCTTCTTTCATTAAAAAAAAAACAGGGTTTTTTTTGTAAAAAAAGAAAAATTCCCAAAATGATGGAGACCAATGGATAGCCAATAGACTAAACTTTCCTCGGCCCTGTTCTAGGCAGTATTATTTATCAATATGCAAATTGTTCAATCTAGCTTATCATTTGATTTTTATTTTTCAGTAAAATGAACCAGCCATGCATGAATAAAGGTACAGTACAAAGAACTAGTAATTCTAGAGTATGCGGAACACCGCTATTTTGAGATAAGCTATTGGTATTATATCCTCATACTATTATGTGATCCATGATGAGGGACAAATCAACATACCTATGCTATTTGTACAGTAGGGCCTTCACATCCACTGGAGGTTGGATCCAAGACTCTCAAAACCTGTGGATGCTTATGTTCCATTATATCCAGTGGCATATTAAAGTGATATCTCTTATATAAAATGACAAAATCATGGTTTGCTTTTTGAAAGTTTGTTTTGAACTTTTTCAAGCTGTGAGTGGCTGAATCGGAGGATACAGAATCCATGGATATGGAGAGCCAACTGAACATACTGTACTATATACTCAAGTATAAGCTGATCTGAATATAAGCGAAGGCACCTAATTTTACCACCAAAAACTGGGGAAATGTATTGACTCGAGTATAAGCCGAGGGTGGGAAATGCAGCAGCTACTGGTAAATTTAAAAATAAAAATAGATACCAGTAAAATTACATTAACGGAGGCATCAGTAGGTTAAATGTTTTTGAATAAAACTAATTTAATACTGTCCAACTCTGAAGAAACCATTATTCTAACCTTCTTCAAGGTAATGTGCTTACGTATCCTGCCAATAATAATAAAGAGAGTAAAATAGTACATGTAATAAAAATAATAGAGTAAAGTAATGGAAACAGTAATAAATAGAGTAAAATAATAATAGCAATAAAATAATACTAATAACAGAGAAAAATAATAAGTAACCTTGAGTATAAGCCAAAGAGAGCTTTTCAGCCTAAAAAAAGGACTGATAAACTAGGCTTGTACTCAAGTATATACAGTAATTTTTCTTCTGCTACAGGGGCAGGAAAGAAGGAGTAGGAGTTTTTATTGTGGAAAAGTTATTTTCTAGCTTATTCTTAGAAGTAAAAAAAACCAGACAACCCCATTGGTCTGCTAGAATAAAAACCAAAGGAATAGTAGTGTCATGCCATTTTATATGATTGATAAAGATATAATACAGCAGTGAGCAAGGTCTAAAGTTCATCTTTCTAGATTTGTTCTAGCTTTACGTCTGCATAAGGGTTCTCAAACAACCCCTCAAGGTACTGCTCTTTTTAAAAGCTCCTCCCATTTTTGTTCTTTTCTTTTATCTATACAGCTTGCTAAACAGGTTTGTGGAAAGAATGCAAATACTAGATGATATGTCGTGCATATTTTAAATTGGTATTGTGTGCTGCACAATGTGTGTCGACATATTCTCCATTGGACAAGAATATAACTTAAAAGAGAGAGCGAGAGAGAGCTTTTTATTGGGATGTTTGCACAATGAATACTTTTTTCCTCCACCTTCATATCCTAAATGTTGATTTGGTGTACCTGGGATGTTTAGCGCTGTGAAATTAATGCAGTTTGAGCCCATGTTTACTTGCCTGGCTCTATGCTATGGAACAGTGGGAGTTGTAGTTTGGTGAGGCACAAGCACTCTTTGGCAGAGACGGCAAAAAACAGGTAAAATTACAACATTCATAAAGATAATTTGGAACAGTGTCTGTTAAATCAGTATCATCATGCTTTCTTTGTATTTATAAATAAAGAAATGGTGGTGCTTTCTCTATAATGCCCATAGTAGTCCATACCTTCATTTTTTAAATGTATAAATAAATAGCTTAACACAGACAGCATGCATGGCTGAAGTGACAATAGATAAGATATTGGGCTTGTCTACACTGGTCCTATATCCCAGTGTTGACTAGAAGTCATGACATCCAGTTACTTTCAATTCCTAACATGTTGTAAACTTGGTTAATCCAGCATTAGCCAGCATTAGGAGAACTTGGGGGACACTCCAGAGTTTCATCCAAAATGCAGAGCAGCTACACACTCTCAGTTAGTGGGAGAGCTGAAACTAGAGCATTCTCCAAATTCAAATTGGTCCACTGTCCATATGACCTGGAACCACCAGTCCCTTTTCCCTGCACTCCACAATTTCCTCTCCTTCTCCCTGGGCACCTTTGCTGATGTTTCTGGCAGCCATTAACTGGGATGATAGGCCTAGTAAGATTGACCCTCCAGCGGGTCCAACCCCGGTTGGACCCAACTGGGCAGTCAAGACTTCATTTCCACCACTTCCACAGCTCCAGTGGCAGAGCATCTGAATAGCTCAACAGAATCTCGGGTCAGCCCAGAGCAGAAATACTGGCTTGGCCTCTGATTTCGCTGTACATATTTGCAGATCGGCTCATTGATTTTAACAGACAGCAGAGACTTTTGTAGAAATTACTGAGACAACATATGCAAAACCTCTAAAAGCATGAGATATGTTCTATAAATATCATGCAACATTATTATTAGTGGTATATTAACTTCCATTGATAAGACTTAAGACAAGTTTTGAGTGGCCTAAGAGGCCATTCTTGGAATTTAGCTGGGAAAAATGTTTCAAATGAAGTTTGTCCAGTGATTAACAGCCTAGGTGCTGTTTATTTGGAAGTGAGTCCAACTGAGTTCAGATGGTGCCTAACTATAAATGTTTGACTTAGTTGTTCAAATTATACTTTAATAATAAAGTCTTAAACACACCAAAGACCAGTCATTGTGGCTTACCAAGCAGGAGATGTTTCATAAAATGACAGTGGCTCAAGAAAATTATGGTTCAGCCATCCTTTAAAAAAATTATCCAGTATGACTACATATTTTAGACAGCAAACGTGTATTTCAAACAGGTTCATCTACTGATGATGGATTAAACGAGACTACAGGCAAGTTGACTTCCTGCTGCTTAAATATATATATATATATATATCCATGGTCTGGCATATTTTAGAGAGCAAGAGAATTTCTGAAGTTTAAGGCATAACTGATCGATGTTACATTACTGTTCTTTTCCAAATATATATTTAAAGTGTTCAAAATGACCAGACCTAGGGACCATCTACACCAGGGGTCCTCAAACTAAGGCCCGGGGGCCGGATATGCTCCTCCAAGGTCATTTACCTGGCCCTCGCTCAGGGTCAACCTAAGTCTGAAACGACTTGAAAGCACACAACAACAACAATCCTATCTCATCAGCCAAAAGCATGCCCACACTTATTTATTTATTTATGTCATTTCTACCCCGCTCTTCTCACCCACCCCCCACCCCCTCACCCCCGCAGGGGGAGTCAGAGCGGCTAACATGGCAGCAATTCGATGCCGTAGTAAAATACAGTATAATAAAAGATAAAAACATACACATATCACAATTTAAAACAACATTAGTTAAACAACATTATCTGCACAATCCAAAAAGCCTTTTCCATTTCAACAATCACAAGGTCAGTTTCAGTGTTCAGTACAATTATATTTATTGATCAAATGCCTGGTTCCACAGCCACAACTTTAGTTGCTTTCTGAAAGAAAGGAGGGAAGATGTCGATCTGATTTCTCTGGGGAGCAAGTTCCATAGGCGGGGGATCATCACCGAGAAGGCCCTGTCCCTCGTTCCCACCAGCCGTGTTTGTGAAGCTAGTGGGACCGAGAGCAAGGCCTCCCCGGCGGATCTTAAGCTACGAGGTGGAATGTAGAGGGAGATACGTTTGGACAAATAAGCTGGGCCGGAGTCATATAGGGCTTTATAGGCCAAGACCAGCACTTTGAATTGTGCTCGGAAATGGATCGGTAGCCAGTGTATTTGACGTAACAGGGGGATGGTATGCTCCCTGTATGATGCTCCCTGTATGATGCTCCCTGTACACTTCCCACTGAAACATTAATAAGTCTATATTTGTTAAAATTGTTCTTCATTTTAATTATTGTATTGTTTTAAAGTGGTGGGGGGGGGACACTAGAAATAAGAAATGTGCAGTGTACATAGAAATTCATTCTTTTTCCCCCCTTCAAATTATAATCTGGCCCTCTGTTTAAAAAGTTTGAGGACCCCTGATCTACACTGTAGAATTTATGCAGTTTGGCATCACTTTAACTGCCACCACTTAATACTATGGTATTGTGGAAGTTGAAGAATTGCAAGGTCTTTAGCCTTGTCTGCCAATGAGAGTTTGTGTTTCACCAAACTACAAATCCCAGGACCACATAACATCGACCCATGGTAGTTCAGGTGGTGTCAAACTGCATTAATTCTACAGTGTAGCTATAACCTTAGTTTCATCTAGTCTAGTGGTTCCCAACTTGTAGTCTGTGGACCACCAGTGGTCCGCAAGAACGAAAATATGGTCTGCGTCCTTACCGTTAATACACCATTGCAATGAGAGTGACTGATCTCGTGAAACCCTCTTATGGTGCCCAGGCTTATTAAATATGGTTTTCTGTGGGCGATCAGATGGCAGCTACTGGATGGCATATGTTCTGTATCAGAAACTAGAGCTGACGTGGTCTATCCAATGCAATTTTCTGAAACAGCACTGCAAATAACCAAACTGAATCTAAAGTTGACCAAAAACTGATTCGTAACCTTTTTGGTAGTAACGCTGGAGAGTGGTTCCTGGTCCAAGTGGTCCCTGGTCAAAGTGTCCCTGGTCAAAAAAGGTCGGGAACCACTGATCAAGTCTAATATTCTCTACACATTCACAAATCCCAGCAAGCAGCAAGTATCATGTAGATAGCAAGAAATGGAAAATCAATCTGCCATTGGCCTATCATGTACTTTCTGTCTAATTCTTATCTGAAATACTTGAGACTAGAAACGTTTTAGATTTCAGATTTTTTAAAGATTGTGGAACATTTGTATTTTTCCATGTGTACATAATGAGATATCCTGGAGATGTGACCCAAGTCTGAACATGAAATTAATTAGTTTTTCATATACACCATGTACATATAGCCTGAAGGTAATTTTATAGAATACTTTAATATTTTATGCATAAAACGAAGTTTGCACGTATTTTCCATCACTATCTTAACTATTTCAGATTTTGAATATCTAGATAAGGGAAGCTAAACCTTTAATGTTGGGGTCCAGGGAGGAATAATTATTTTAAAGAAAAAGCTAACTCTTTTCCATCATTTTTCCTACATATATTATTTGTGAGGGTTCTGCCCTCCTTTCTGCTAGAGATCCCTGTGTACAACTAGTGGGCCACTGTGTGACACAGAATGCTGGACTAGATGGGCTGAGGCCCGATTCAGCATGGCTCTTCTTATGTTCTTATGTTCTTATGTTCTTATTTGATTAACTCAAGAGATAATTGGCTTCTTCAAATAGCTATCAGTTTTAAAATAATGAAGAAAAATGCAATTTTCCCTCATTGAAACATGAAAATATGCACACATTGGTGATATGTATCCCACCCATTTTTAAAAATTGTTTCTAACACATTTAAGCAACTATGTGCTGCGGCTAGATTATGTAACTATCAACCTCATCACATGCAATCTGGGCTCCGTTTCCATGCTCTTTGGAAATGGAGTCCCACAGAGGCCATCGCATGACATAAAGGCACTTCTGGTGGGACTCTGTGGGACTCTGTTTCTGCATGGAAAAACTGGGGGGAAATCGATGAAAAGTGAAAATACGAGGAAATAACTGGGATGGCCAGCCATCCCAGAAGACACCTCAGCAGTAGGGAATGAAGTGAGACAGTTCCCTCTGCTTTTCTCCGCTTTCCCCTACTCATGAAATGGGGTCCTAAAAGGAGATTGTTACATATGCACTAAATTTGATGAGAATTTTCTATAGTAAAAGATATTTTTGCAGACAACCCCCCAAATCTCCTTTTTGATGATAGAAACAAAATTCTAATGTTTGAGTTTGTTGTTCAAATTATGAGAATACCGAATGTCCCTTCACTGACAGCAAATTCAAGGATTGCATAAGGGGACATGGCCATTAAAGTGGAATATAACCATGTAATGCATTCTGCATTCTGAAGCTGGCAGTGTAGATACAGCCATATTGCCTTATTGGATGGGCAGGGAAAAAGCGGGGACCAGCGGGGAAAATTGTGGGGCAACAGAGGTAACCGTCAGGCTCTGTTCCCTCCCATTGGGGGTCTGTGGCCTTTTCCCCCCACGTCGTTTCCCCATTTGTTCCCACTTCCTCTTTAGCTCCTCTTCCCATTATTATTATTATTATTATTATTTCCCCCCTCTTTTTTCTCTTTCCCCCCTCTTTCTCTCTCTCCCTTTCTTCAATGAGGAGTCGGGTGTGCACCCAACTCCTCTGGGCTCCTCTGTGACAAAGCTGCCACCACAGAGCCCTATGGAGTCCCACCAAAGTAGCCTGCATCATGTGCTGGATTCTATAGGACTCTGTTTTGGCAACAGAAAGAAATGAGGAGAAAACACTCTTCTCCTTGCGTCTAATAAGGTCCTTAATTTCTCCAAATAAAACCAGGACAGTCTCAAAGTGATTTATATTCCAAGCCAGCATAGGTGCCACATCTTGCTATTTTGGGATGAGGTACATTTCTCCATTCAGGCATGGTATTCAGTCTCCTGTAGGTAATACGAGGGTGGGTCAATAAGTCAGTGACTTTTTTAATTTCCCGCCTCTTAACTGAAAGGGCAACACTGCTCCTGTCAACAGGCATCTGTCAGTTGACTCCTGTCAAAATTTGAACAAGCTGCATCATTTAATTTGTGTTTGACAGCCATTGATAGCAGAGTACTGCGTGATTTGGGGAGAAAATGGAAAAAAGTGAAATTTGTGTGCTCATTAAGCATTATTTTTTGCGGGGGAAAACCATCACACAAACCAAGCCTAAGCTTGATAAGTACTATGGGGATCCTGCACCATCAATTTCAATGATAAAAAAGTGGTTTACTGAATTTTGTTGTGGCCGTACAAGCATGGAAGATGCCGAATGTTCTGGATGCCCAGTTGAGGTCTCTCTACACCCGAAACAATTGAAAAAATTCATGATGTGGTGTTGGCCAATCGGAGATTGAAAGTGCGAGAGATTATGGAAGCCATAGGCATCTCACATGGCTCAGTGGTTTCAATTTTAAATGATCACTTGGGTATGAGAAAGCTTTCCACAAGATGGGTGCCGCGTTTGCTCACAATCGACCACAAACGCAATCATGTGAGAATTTCGCAGGAGTGTTTGTTGTTGTTCAACCGCATAATCCACATTGACTACCTTCAAAAGGGTAAAACAATCAATGGTGAATACTATGCCAACTTATTGGGTCAATTTAATGAGGATTTGGGGGAACGACCGCATTTGGCCAAGAAAAAAGTTCTTTTGCACCAGGACAATGCAAGGTTGCACACATGTGCAGTTGCCATGGCAACAATCCATGAATTGGGATACGAATTGCTCCATCATCCCCCCCATTTGCCGGATTTAGCCCTGAGTGACTATTTCTTGTTTCCAAACCTGAAGAAATGGCTCGGCGGAAAGAGATTTGACTCCAACAATGAAATCATCTCACAAACAAATACCTATTTTTTTTTAATGAAGTTTATTGAGTTTTCATAGCTTAAAATAGACATCCCCAATAGAGGCGTTTAGAATTAGAGAACTAGGGAGCAAAAAATGGGCACAATACAGAGAACTGTTAGAGTGGGATGGGCAAAAATATGTGCTCAAAAGCATGGAACAATTGAATCTAGAAGGGATAGGGCTGGGCTGGCTCCCATATCTCCAAGTGAAAGAGAAATTTAAAACGGACTCAAGAAAGGGATTTGAGGAGGATAGCGATGAACTAGAGGAAATCATGTTGGGGAAGAACCAGAGAACGGTGGGGAGGATTTATAAGGTGCTATTAAAATGGGAGATGGAGAACAACCAAGAAAGGGAATATATGAAGAGCTGGTCGAGAAATCTAGGATATAGAATCAATAAAGAAACGTGGGCTCAAAATTGGAAAGGGAATGTGGGTAGCATAGCCAGTTACGCCTATCAAGAAAACTGGGTCAAGATGATCTACAGGTGGCATTTAGCACCGGCCAAACTAGCCAAAATTTATAAAAACCTCAGCCCAAAATGCAGAAGATGTGCCTGCGTTAACGGCACTTTCTTTCACGTATGGTGGACTTGTGATAAAACAAGCAAGTATTGGAAAATGATACAAGTTGTAATAAGTAAAATATTGGGATGGAAAGTAGAAAAGAAACCGGACCTTTTCTTGTTAGGGATAAAAGATAGAAACTTTCCCAAAGAGGATTGGAAAACCTTTACCCTGTGCATAACTGCGGCGAGAATGGCCTTTGCCCAGCAATGGAAAGACGAGGAACCCCCCTCGAAAGAAGCCTGGTTCTCTAAACTATGGGGAGCTATACAGATGTTGGCGTTAAGCGAGAAACTACGCGGAGATGTGAAAGAGGAAAAGGAGACAATGGACTGGACCAAAATAAGAACTTATTGTAAAGGGGAATTTAATGTAGAGTTAAAAATGTTATAGAGATAAGTAGACTCATCTTTCCCCCCTCCCTTCTATATCCCCTCAGGGACACAAAAGAACAATAAGAAAGACGGAACAGGAAAGAGTGGGCCTGGAAACAATCCCCTCGACCTAGGACTACGTACACGCTTTGCACACCCTTTTCTAGTCTATCTGCCAATCACCCAACATGAGTTGGGGGCTTCTGGGCCCCCCTCTCACTGTTGACTCTATCGCTCTTCGAAGCTCCTCAGCTTCATACTTTTCTTCTCTATCCAATTCTATTTCTTTTCGTCTCTTTCCGAAGTTTTTGGAACCACTGTCTCAGTGGGAGACAGTTTTATGTTGTATGTTGTAACAAATACCTATTTTGATGACCTTGACGAATCTTATTTTTTGGAAGGGATAAAAATTGGAGAAATGTTGGACAAAGTGTATAGAGCTCAAAGGAGACTACGTTGAAAAATAAAATGATTTTTTATCCAAAAACCTGTGTTTCATTCAAAAAGTCACAGACTTATTGACCCGTCCTCGTATTTCAGACAATGGACATTTTAAGCTATAATATAGTATAACAACTTGCTCACAGATGAGATCCAAAATAGACATTCCTAAATTATGGTTTCCTATTGTACCATCTCTGAATACCTCATGTGATTACTCGTCTCTGATGTCACCTGAGTTGTGTAGAATCAGTACATATTTCTTTCTGGAGAAGTCTAGTTTTGAGGGAGTCATGGTCATGTGAGGAGGAAATAGGAAATATTTTCTTCTATTAAATATTGTTATAGCAATGAGAACAAGTTATTGATTTCTTCCAAATGAGTTTTATTATGTGATTTGCTCTATCTCGGTTACATAATTTTACAGGTGGGGGACACACACAAAAATGTCTTCCATTTTTATATCTCTGTTTCTTATTACATGAACACCCACCTAAGGATAAAGAGGAACTATCTACCTATTGACCTTTAATTGCTAGTAACTATCCACTTAGATTAGGCAAGGGCAAACTACAGCCCTCCAGGTGTTTTGGACTTCAACTCCTAGAAATCCCAGCTAGGAATTGTGGGAACTAAAGTCCAAAACACCTGGAGGGCTGAAGTTTGCCTATGCCTGATTTATATGCATTTAAATTAGAGTCTCACCAAACTAGCAGTTAAAGTGGTATCAAACTGCATTAATCCTACAGTATAGATACACCTCTGGACATATCCATCATGAGAAGATACCTGTTCTCCTCCATTGTGAACACTTACAGTGTATAAAACTTACAGTGAAAGTAGCCTGTTATTGTTCCTTCTGGCACTAAAGTATAAATGGTAAGGATGAATAGCAAGATAATCTCTCAGTGGCTGTTTTCCATGTGTGGAAATGTTCACAAAAAACTTTGCTTGAACTTATATGGGGTTTTAAGGGCAAACAAACCAACCCCAAATGGATTTCCATAAATATGAAGTTATTCTATTTTATAAATTTGAAAAAGCCACTTCAAATAAACATGCATTTACAAAAATTATTTTTCTGCACTTAAACAAATAGGAAAGGTTATAAATTTAAGTCAATATTAACTTGGTGTATTGGGGAATTCGTGCCTCTCCAACAAATGCATTCTTGTTTGCACAGCTTTGGAAAGTATGTTGGATGTTTTCCTCCTGGGAATCACTGTAAGTTTTATATGATCACACTTTACAGTCTCCCTTGAACGTGGCAGTGCCCCAGGGAGGACCTTCATAAGATCTAGGGCTAAAGAACTGCCTGGAGTTTGACAATGGCTTATTGTGGCAGAAAGAATGTGACTGAAGGAGCTGCGATGGGGTGTGGCCAGGTAACAGCAGTCAGCCTCCGTCCCCTCCCTCTCTCTTCATACCTGCTCTGGTGGTTGAGCTTTAAACTGTCAGAAAAGGTAGCTCAGCAAACTAGCACCTGTTGGAGCTCTGTATGCTGGGTGGTAACTGAGCAAACTGGAAATATGTCTTGCTAGAGAGAGTATTTGGAGACACACTGGAGAAGGGAGAACTCGGGAAAGATGAAGAAGCATCATTCCGTGCAGGGAACTATTAGCCGAATCTTTGGGAAAAAACATGCCAGCAACAATTCCACCAGCTCTCTCTTTGTCACGAACCCACCATGGATCTTCACGCAGGAGGTCAAATCTGACACCTTGGCAAGCTCTGGTCAGTATAGCTTCTTTCTTCTTGCCTTGTTTTTGAACTTTCAAAGGAGGAAAATGTCTCCAGAGAGATCTAACAAACTCTCGTTTCACTGTGCAGTCTGACCTATTCTGGCCCCAGATCAGAGAATATTTGGTCTAGGAGGGGGTTGCATCTGGAAAACTCAATTGTAGGGGTGAACAGGTCTGACCTTGGACTGGGTTCCTTCTTGTGCCAACTGCGAGCGCCTTATGAAACAGCCATGCAGCTGGAAAACCTCAGGAAGCATTTGGTAGAGTTTGGCTGGATTAAAAGCAAACGTGTTGCAACTTGTGGAACTCAACTAGCAGCCTGTGATCAGCTCTTTAAAAAAGCAAAACAAGTTGAGAAAAAGAAGTGAATTCCAAGGGGCTCTATTTTAAAACAAAGATACAGAAATAATAGATTGTAAGATGTGAAGGTGAACCACAAGAAAAAGTTATGCTCATAGTGATTACTGCCATAAGGAAGCCTTTAAAGAGATATTTTGTGGGTGTCTTTCCAGATGGTTTGTTTATTCTATGGATTTTATGTCTCTCGTGTAGTTTGTAATTGTAGTACAACAACCTGGAGGCACAGGTGGGTGAGTGCCAGTTCTGGATCATTGCTGAGTGTCAGCTAAGAAAATGGCAAATTTCAGAGATGGAGTAAAAATTGATAAGCAATTGGAAGTTGTTCAGAAAACGTACCCAAGATAGATACAATCAGAACAAATGCAAGTTGCCCAGTCAAGTCACTAGTGACACCTTTGTATTTCACTAGTTATCTGCAGTTATCCCTCCATAGTTATCCCTCATATCTGCAGTTTTGACTTTTGTGGATATGATTATTCACAGATTTTATTAAAGAGTTCTCTCTAGAAATTGCTAGATCCTTCAGTGTATGGTCTGCTTTCTTTGGTCCTGCTGGAGGGCCTAGATATTTCTAAACAGAATCCCCCTCTAGGGATGGATCTATACTGCCCTTTATCCCAGGATCTGATCCCAGATTATCTGGCAGGGTAGACTCATATAATCCAGTTCAAAACATATAATCTGGGATCAGATCCTAGGATATAGGGCAGTGTAGATCCAGCCAAGGTCTTCCAATGTGATTCTGTGTTCATCTTCCAGCAGATATTGACAATAGAAACTCATAGAGAATATCTATCTCTTGTCTTGCTTTGGATGAAAGGGAAATACAAGATGTAAGGTGGGTTGGGGAGACAATTCTATGAATTGAAATTAAATGTGAAGTCTTTTGACTTATTCATAGTTCAAAGAATGAGTCAGTTCTTTACTATGGGAAAAAGGTTTATCATAACCAGCCAATTATGTTCTACATCTGAAACATTGTCAACATTGGAGCCCTTCAAAGTGTTAAAGGTCAGGAGAAGTTTCTTCTGATGTCCAATTGCACACAGAATTGTTTTGCACAATCAAACCTGTACTTGGTGGGCTGTTGAAGAGAAAAGGCGGGATGATATGGACAATATTTTGGCCCAGGTATTTAAGGTTATCATTTACAATGTGGGTGGCTGCTGCTGCTTTCCTCTAATATTATTTCCCACGTGTACATGTTAGTACTTTCTCAGAACTATGGATTTTTGTATGTATAAAGTATGTTTCTAAAAATATAACAACAAAAATACCATTGAATGAAGGTGTGCTTTAGGGTTCAGTATAACCATTATATGCTGTTTCATTTATCCACATCCAGCAAAATATGTCCTCTCTAGCCATTTTCTAGATCCTCCAATACAGTGATTCTCAATCTGTGGGTCCCCAGATGTTTTGGCCTTCAATTCCCAGAAATCCTAACAGCTTGTAAACTGGCTGGGATTTCTGGGAGTTGTAGGCCAAAACACCTGGGGACCCACAGATTGAGAACTGCTCCAGTGTGACACGATAGTATCCTTGGGCTAGACATCCTTAATTTCAATAGGATTTGCCATTATTAATCATTTCACATATCTGTGCGAAGTCCAACAATGTATCCCCAGTGGATATGAGGGTCATATCAACTGTATTAAACAATGCAACATTTTTGTTTTAGACAGTAAAGCTCGTTGGAGCAGAATGTTTTGTTTTGTTTTGAACTGGACCTTAATTTCCATCTCTGTGTGTCATTGTAAAATAAGCAAACAGAGAAAGGTGTTGTTGGATCAATTTACCATTTGGTTTTGTTGCAAAAATATTTCAGGCTGGACTGTGCTGGTTATGTGTACAACCATGCATATTAGGTGAATGTCCTTCTACAAGCACACACGTTGCCTTCGTCTAGATCTAACCAGTGTCAAGGAGAATGTTACCATGGATGGTATATAGACAGGTACAAGCTCCTTTGGCCTACAATAATTTCTGCAGTTGCAGAAAGATTGTACTCTACTGCTCTGTGCATACTGTATCAGTGTAGTTTGGTACACATATTTATATGGGGGGTGGAGGTTGTGAGATTTTATTTGGGAAACAAACTACAGATATCCCCCAATTCGACCAGATTTAAAGGTTAATTATTTCTTAGTGGCAATTTGTACTTTGCTTGTGTTCCTTTGCCTGTAGCAACTTTCTGTTGCATCATACACTTTATTAAAATAGAGAAACCCGCCTCTTTTAGATCTGTATTAGATATAACATCACACCTTATCATATATGACTGCATTTCCAATGGTGAAAACATGATAAGCGAATTGTCTCATGTCTTTCCATCTGCCTTGTGAAATTATAAGAATGTTGCCAATCTGAAGGGAACTAAGGGGTAGACATTGTCCCATAGTTGACTCTTATGCAGACCCACAGAATTGTAGGTTTGCTGCATAAATGGCATGCTATTTGGGCTAAATGAGCTCAGATTTTGAGGTTAATTTCAACCTCAGTTGAATTGCAAGCTAAACATAGGTTCCTGAATCCAGGATGGGTGTGGACCTTTGGATGTGACTGACTCAGAGATTCCTGAATCAAGTCCCTGGCCCCTCCCTCACCTCTACACCTCCCTCAAAGCTACAGATGCACTCAGCATAGATGGCTGCACCTATATGTGAACCACTGGGTGGCATGACGTATCAGAAATAGCCTGGACCAGGTCACATGGTTATGCAGTCATTTCGGGAGGTCAAATTCAAGCACAGAACTATTCTGAGGCATCCCTTGTCTGGATAAAATCAAAATACAGGGCACAATCCGTTGTGTAACATTTTTGTTTCCCATCCTTTTTTAGTTATCTTGTCTCCATGTTTAAATATGATAGGCATATTTAAATATGCAAAAGGATTCATGTAGAAGATGGAGCAAGCTTGTTTTCCACTGCTCCACTAGAACATGAGCCAATAGATACAAATTACAATTCCGTCTAAACATTAGGAATTACTTATTGACTGTAAAAACTGTTCAACAGTGGAATTGCCTGTTTCAGAGAAAGACTTTAAACAGAGGTAGGATTGTTGAACGAGATAGTCCTTGTGAACCCTCCCAGCTCTATGATTTTCTGATTCTACATCATCAGTTGGGTGTTGTGGGTATTTATTACTGACACAGTAAATATTGCTCAAATGCACATTCCAAGGTGATGGATTCATGACAGATTCACGAGACCCTTTTAAAATACTTCCCATTACCATCAAGTTATCCAGATTATTTTTGTGCAATAATCAGGGCTAGTTCAAGATGTGTTGCTATCTCAGGCAAAGAAGATGAGGACACCTCCTAATTATTCCATGAGGAAAAGCTAACTTGTTTGGTAATGCTGTCATGACTTGAACTGCATCTGAGGCAGAACTAAGCATGGGGCCCAGGACAGGCAGCGTAGCTTACATAGCTTGTTTCTCCAGTTAAGTGAAACCATCAAGGAACCATGGAGAAACAGACAGGAGGCTGTGCCAGTACTGTAGACCTTAGAAAGTTGCTTTTAGAAAAAATGAATATGACAACAAGATCAATCTATCACCAGCTGGACTGTGGTACAATGCAGGAGTGGCTAGAAGCGTCAATGCTAGTGAGGCACTGGATCTACTCTGAGCTTCCTAAGATGTCAAACTTTGTTTTGAGATAGCTTTGGCACAATGGAAAACTCCTTTACAATTCAGACTAAAACCCAGAGCAAGTTAATTGCCCTCCTGATATTAAAAGCAGTAGCTACAGGGATGGGATGGTACTTGGGAATGCTTTGTAGATTCTTCTGCCACCTGAGGCACTTGCTACACAAATATGTCCCAAAACCCACATACACTGCTGCTTTTATCTCTCACTAGTTTCCTGGCTACCACACTAGGCAGGTCACTGCTTTCACCTCAAATAATCCTTGCAATTCAGTTTGTTGAGTATTAATGTTGGGAAGATAAATAAATGAATGAATATGTATGCTTTGCTTTTAGGTTCAATGCTTTATAAAGGGATGTGAGAAGTTGGTCCCTGTCAAATGCCAACACAATAACTTAGAGCAGTGGTTCTCAACCTGTGGGTCCCCAGGTGTTTTGGCCTACAACTCCCAGAAATCCTAGCCAGTTTACCAGCTGTTAGGATTTCTGGGAGTTGGAGGCCAAAACATCTGGGGACCCACAAGTTGAGAACCACTGACTTAGAGCATATGACACATTTGTTTTCAATTCTAAAATGTATATCATGCAGTTTCAAAGTCGCTTGTTATTCTGACTACAGTTAACTATCAAAGTTATCAGCATTTTCAAAGACTGAAGTTAATATCTCCAAGAAAATTCAAACAGTAAGAACATAATCTCACTGAGGTCAATAAACTGAGCAGCACAAGGGGGATTTGGCCTGCAGCATGGTGAATCTGGTGGACAGTGGGGGGAAACTGCTGCCCCATGACCTGCATCGCCTGGGAGTTGTGTTTATTTCTTGTTTGATTGATGTGACTGAATATCACATTTTAATTGAAGATTTTGATTCTTCAAATACTCCCCCTCCCTCCATAAATCCTAAAGCATTTAATGAGCTCATGATGCTCTACACTTGTTCCTTTTGATTTAGCTCCCTATCAACAAAGTTGGAATGACGGCTGCCAATAACCTTCATCAGAAGGATTTTATTATGCTTTATTGGCTCGGGAAGACTTTGTTTGTAAAGCTGTACTTCAGCCAAGACTGTGTGGCTTTGCATTAAGAATTGGGTTGACTATACTATATGGTGAAGTTCTTCTGCATAGTGTCTATGGATTCAAGTGATGCTCGTGCAGGGAACTTACACACTGTATTGCATCCACATTGTTGCTGCTGTTGCATTCAGTAGTTTTGGCCTGCATTTTAAGGGTTTTGTAGGACACTAAACCCAGTCTTGTGGTCTGACATTGTGCTATAGGCTGTGGTATGGTTTTGAATAATAGTCTTGCTATAGTCTGTGGTATGGTTTTGAATAATAGTCTTTCTTAGAGGGCCACTCCCTTTTTTGAACCAGGGTGAACAACATGCATCCGTATTTATGCCTTATCTATTCGTATGGCTTTCGATTATTTTATGCTTATATCACATTTTCCTCCAATGATATCAAGACATCAACCAAATAAGAACCATCTGTCAAACTGAAAGCAAGTGATTGACCAAAGGTCAACTAATGACTTTTCATGGCTCAGTGAGGAATAGAAATAGAATCCCCCTGGGTTCTAGTCTGACACTTTTACCACAATACCATATAATGTATGATGGAATGTAGTGGTGCCATGTAAGGCTACTTTCCTTTTCCCATTTAATTTCACTTCCATAAAGGAAGCAAATGTTACCCCCCCCCCATCTAGAGACCTCTGTGTGCATGAAGGTTCCCTTGCACACTCCTGTACTATAAATATTGTCAATTTGACATTGAAATTTGGTAGCAATTACAACAGCATTTTTGTAGCTGCTACTGAATTTCCTTGTCCTAGATAGACATGGCGTTGAACAAAACTTCTTAAGCTATCCAATGTGTGGCTCTGATATGAGTCCTTCCCACCCGCACGCAATGTGCCAAGGTCTAACATATCTGTAACCAATTGAGTACAATTGTTCTTTCTTTCCTGGAAAGTTGCCATGGATCCACAGCCAGTGGCTTGTGGAACACCACTGGCACACAGACAACTACTTTTAATGGCATTACTATAGGAAATTTGTGGGCAATCAGCTTCCTTGGAGGCATAGGCTTTCACTGAATTTACCTAAACAAGAAGCAAGCCTGCTATGTTCTGTCATGTTATTTAAATTGGCGTCTTCAGCTGACTCACATGGTATAAATTCAGACATGCCCATACTCATGTCAGCTGAAGTATCTATCCTAATTTTTGGTTCACCAGAGTGCCCTAACGTGATTGCCCAGCTGTGAAGTTTTCTTCTTATTCCACATGCCAGCTGCTTTGTACAGATCCTGCTCATATGTCCAAAAGCATTATGGATATAAATGGGCAGAAAGCACGGATGTATTTGGTCTAATAAAGGCATAGAGTATGGTATAATGCTTAAACCATACAACCAGGACAACCTTTTTCTACCAAATCTACCTGGAACACTATTCAGTGAGGGCCTGTCCAGACAGTAGCTTTATTGCAGTAACTCCTGCAATAAAGGAGGGGCTGTCCAGACCTGTCCAGACAATGTTCTGGACAGTCCCGAATTAATTCGCTACAAACCAGGAAAACCCTGGTTTGTAGCAAATTATTTGATAGTGGATTTATTCCGCACCTTCTTGGAAGGCGCAGGATAAATCCACTACTTCCAGTGTCTGGACTCCAGAATACTGCAGTCCAAATAAGTCCAGTAAACTGTGGAAACACCCACCCCTCCCCGAAGCCCCCAACCCCTTAGAAAAGTAAAATAAACTTACCCGGCCTCAAGTGCACTCTTGTAGCAGCTCTCCTAGTACGTAGCAATGACATGCCAGGAAAGGGGAGCTGCTATGAGCATGCACTGGAGGCCGGGTACATATATTTTACTTTTCTATTAGCCATCCCCTGCCACGCGTTGCTCTGGCCAGGTCTGTGTATATGTGTTTGTGTGTGTATATATGCGTATATGTGTATCCAGGGAGAGTGCAGATGAGTTCCCTCTGTCAGCTTCAGCTCCCCATGTGAGGACATGAGAGAAGCTCATGTATATATGTGTGTTTATGTATGTATGTGGTTTTGTGCATGCGTTGTAATGTAATTTTTGGTTTTTGGCTTTTAAAGTCTTGAGGCTCTGAGCCCTTGAAGACGGCTCAGAAGTTTCAATTGGTCCAATGGGCGGCAGCCAGATTGCTAACTGGAGCGACTTACAAGGAACGGTCAACCCCCCTGTTTAAGGAGCTCCATTGGCTGTCGTTCATCTTCTGGTCCCAATCCAAAGTGCAGGTTCTTGCCTACAAAGCCCTGAACGGTTTGAGACTCGCCTACCTGCATGACCGCATTTCTGTTTACCAACCCACACGATCTCTTCGATCATCTGGATAGGCCCTGCTTTCACTCCTGCCCCCTTTGCAGGCGCAATTGGTGGAAACGAGGGAGAGGGCCTTCTCTATGGTGGCCCCCTGACTCTGGAACTCACTCCCTAAAGATATCAGACAAGCCCCCACTTTGGCAGTCTTTAGGAGGAGCTTGAAAACATGGCTGTTCCAATGTGCCTTCCCTGAATAAAGAAAATAATTGTCCAATCTGATTAATTTACCTCTATATGTCATCTGAAGCACTTTATCTACCTGTTGGATTTATCTCTCTACATCACTCTCTAAAACCCCCATGTCTAGACATACCCTACTTTGTACATGGCCATTGTTGTGTTTTTTTATTTAAAAAAATCTATTATATTTGGCCTTGCCATAGTGTTTTTAAATCTCTTCTGTTTTATTGCTTTATGTTTAGTTATATTATTTATATTGCTTTTTGATTGCTTGTTTTGTTGGTGCACTGTTGTATTTGTATTTGTATTTGACAGGTTTGGCCTCATGTAAGCCGCCCCGAGTACCTTTGGGGAGATGGTGGCAGGGTATAAATAAAGTATTATTATTATTTATTAAAGTCTCTTCTGCTGTGTTTTTCGGTGTTTTTATGAGTAATGTCACTCCGCTGCCTGATAGGTGTATTGTGTCAACATTTGGTGTCAATTTGTCCAGTGGTTTTTGAGTTATGTTAATCCCACAAACAAACATTACATTTTTATTTATATAGAAGGGGTCTGAGGGCTTGGGGGAAGGGGGTAGGGCCTCTAGACGTTCTCTCAGGCTAGTCCCAAGAGGACATCTGGATATCCACTCCAGAGAGCACGCACTTTCTGGGGTAGGTGTAAACAGCCTCTCAGGAACATCTGCGTTTTTAAAACGTGGATGCTTCTGGGATAAAAGGCTGTCTGGATCTGCCCTGACAGGTGGTTCTGCAAAAGATGTAGAATACAAATGTAACTCAAGTCACTCAAATAACCTCTGAAATTACATTTCTCCCTAAGCATAGTGTTGCTAGGCTTTCAAAATAGCAATAAAGGATTGTTGATGTTCATGACATGCTGGCTCAAGAATCAGGAAGTAGCTATTAATAAGTTTTTGTTCTACCTAAATGCTAATTGAAAATATTGATTTCAGTAAAAGTAGCCATTTATTTCTCTGTAAAACTAACATCCTGTCGACATTCATAAATTATATGAATTACATTCATAAATTATATGGTGTACACATTTATGTTTTCATGAAGGGCTCACACTCCAAAACATGCAATTTTGGGGCATCTTGTTCAGTTTATATAAATGACAGAGCTTTCCAACTCTCAAATAGGGGACTATGGCTGTATCCATAATGCAGAATTGTAGAAGTATGGCACCCCTTTAACTGTCATGGCTCATTACTATAGAATGCTGGGATTTGTAGTTTTGCAATATATTTAGCCTTTTCTGTCAGATTGCTTTGGTGCCACAAGAAATATACTTTTTTTCCGTGACAGGAGCGACTTCAGAAACTGCAAGTTGCTTCTCGTGTGAGATAATTGGCCCTCTGCAAGGACATTGCCCAAGGGATGCCTGGATGTTTTGATGTTTTTACCATCCTTGTGGGAGGCTTCTCTCATGTCCCCACATGGGGAGCTGGAGCTGACAAAGGGAGCTCATCTGCACTCTCCCTGGATTCAAACCTCCAACCTGTCAGTCTTCAGTCCTACCAGCACAAGGGTTTAACCCATTGTGCCACTGGGGGCTCCAAGAAATATACTGTATAATAAGCAATACCTGTCAGTCCTATAAGTGACAAATATCCCAGCCACCAAATAATGGATAACAAGGAACACCTGACGACCCTAGATGAATATCATATCCTTCCTTCTACTTTCCTATTCAGACTTCCCCTGCACTGGTTTCCAAATCTCTCTTTGTACTTGTTAACACCTGTTTTGTACCTCATGTGTGGGGAAAACACTGGAATTAAATGAAAAAGTTAAGCCCTCCTCTCATCTTTTTCCAGGTGTCTATGTTCTTGTTCTTTTTCTTTCAAAATGGCTTTGATTTTGCAGGGATGGGATGGAGGTGGGGGTGATACTGGGAAATATTCAACATATCCATTCATGGTATGTTTCTGCATGGATCTCACCGACCATTCATTAATGAGTTAAAGACTACTGTCTTCACAGCGACAATGCTTTGGAAACACATGGACTAGACTAGCAATTAGACCACTTGGGGTGTGTTTATTGTGACCATTTCCAAGGGCAATGGTCTGTGTGCATGCAATTTGAAGGCAGCTTTACTCCGCACCTTTAAAAATTGCAGTGTTTGTGTCAACACACTTTAATAGTAAAGAAAATAAATGTGTTTGCTGGCATCTTGAGGCAAACTTTCACTTGTAAAAATGGCAGAATTATTTAGAGAAAACACACTTCATCAATACTCAGCTGAAAACCACCATTTTCTTAAAACTCCTGATTTATAGCATCAGATTTCAGTAAGTATTCCTGTTTAGCTATTTTTAAGCAAAGCAACTTGCCATTTAGGCATTCATATATAATGCAGCTTATAGAACCTCAAAAGATTAGATACACGACCAAAGTTTCTCAAAAGGAGACACCTGTTCTCTGGTGGACAGATGCAGTGAATGAGAGGTGGGGACAGATTGGTGGATATTGCAATTCTCCGGGTTTCTCACGGCATTGTAAACCTGCCTGTGGCAAAAAAAATTGCAACACAAGAAAGCCAGATGAGCCTGAATCAAGTTTGTGTAGGCAGAGTATACTGCAAGATGGGTGGAGAAGAAGTGCAGCTCACATGGAGTAACTAAAAGGAGGGTCAAAGTTTGGCAGCCTCTGAATTACACAAATGAGTGATAAGAAATCACAGTCTGCACGTGGTATGTGTGAGCCTTATACAGGTATACCAAAATGCAGCCTTATTCAACTCCATGCTCACCAGATATATTGACCTTGTTGGCAGAGATTGTCACCTGGGCATTGGGTTGAAAAAGGCTTCAAGGAACTTAGTCAGAAAAAAGAATATAAGTAAGGAAGATACACACACACACACACACACACACAGAGAGATTGCACTCACTTAATTTTGGTTCTCCCGTCAGATGAATGGCTGGATATGCCAAAATTAGCCATGCAGGGTAATACTATTTGCTCAGGTGTAAGCTGCAGTACATTATATCATTACTGCTTATAGGGAATCAGCTTTATATATGGTAACAACTTTGGAAACAACAAGGGAGACATTCTCATTAAATCTGATGTATGGAGTATCGTTTCCAAATTAATACTGTCTTCTTAGTGCAGTATCACACTTTTGCCTTGGAGAATATTTGAGGTGCCATTTTTGCTGCCCATGCAATTCAAATGTAACAGACATCCAGAGTGTAACTTGCTATCTCTTCAGAAAGGTTCTCAGATGGGTTGGGTGTGTTTTGCATTGCAATTGCAGTAGAAACTATCACATAACTAATTTATTCAATTCAGGCTGAATTGATTTCCTTCTCTTCCCCTTTTCGCTTTGATGGATTTGGGGGAGGGGAAAAACATATTTGAAGGTGCGCCTTTATTATGATGAACATATTCATAGAATGTATCACTTGAAGGCAGTTCACAGTTAACTAGATTGTTTCCTTCTTTTAAAAACTTTATTTCCCATTTAGATGGGAAAGTGGGCAGAAGAACGGTAGATTATAAAGACATGTGAGTCTTTTTAACCTGAGGTATATCAGTCTAGGCAAGAGGGTATCTGAAGAGGGGGGAAATGAGAAGAAATTGCTGCATCTTTAACAAACATTTACCCAGCTTTCCATCTTGTTTTGCTGAGGATAATGCAGCATATTTGCTAGGCAAATATTGGACTGACTGCAAGGAAAAAGTGACTGGTGGCTAACTGAAACTGTTTCCATCGAGTGCATATGTATGAACATGCATGCCTAATTAATTCTTTCATGAAACTACCTGTGTGCTCACTCTCTAACCTGGAATCAATAATGAGATGTAATTGATTGGAATGTCTATGAACTTTTTCATATGAGAATGTGTCTCAATTATTGCGGACTCTGCATATTGTACGCATTTCCCTTCATCCTCAAACCTTTTTTATGTTTGCTTTCTCTGCAGCAAAAGATTACAGTGTCCTTTCAAGCAGAGGTGGGGCGTACAGACAGATTGAGTGGCTCAGCTGATCAGACTAGTTAATCCATGCAAAGGAATCTTATTAAAGTAAATTATGAGTTGCACTCACTACTAGAAAGAGCAGTTCAGAGGCGGAGTCACATACTAAGGACATAGAGCTGAAAACTATGAAGTGGCCAAGTTCCATTCCCAGCTCTGACACATTGTTAGATTTAGGGGAGACCCATTGCATTTAATGCACAGCTTGGAAAGAATGGTTTTACTTACAAAAGAGATCTGAATTTATCAGATCTTTTTTGTAGGTAAAACCATTCTTTCCTATTTGAACTATCTGAAACATTATTTCCTGTTTGAACTATTCCTAATAGATTTATTTCCCCTATCATACTGATAGTATACCCGCCCCCCTAAGAATTATTAGGGACAGACTTTCTTCCTCACTGTAACCAAAGCCCAACCCAACCAATCATAGAGTTGTTGAATCCCCCACCTTTCCATGCTTCGATTAGAGTGCATGGATTGCAAGACTGTCTCTGACATTGTCCTATACCTTCTAAGTCCCATAGTTTGCCAAGGATAGTCCAAACTCTCATATTTCGAGGGTACTTTCAAGGTGCTTTATTCCTTTGCTGTCTATTAACCTAAGTTGCTAAAACTTAATTTAAAGTGCAAAAGAAATGCCTTGGGCCCTGTACAAGCTGATAGGATAACAAATAAATACATAAAATGTTCAATCATATAACTCATTGTGAGGTTGTGAAGGGCACAGAATTTTGCCCTTCTAGTTTTTTCCCCTAATTTATAATGCATGCCATTTTGAGCCCACCCATCTTGCTTGGCCCAATTTTCTTTTGTTTCCCTGTAGCCAAACACAAAATTATTATACCAGCTGCTGAGATCTCTAGAGCAGTATTTCCCAACCGCTGTGACGTGGCACAATAGTGTGCCGTGATGGACCTCCTGCTGTGCCGCGAGAAAAGCTTTCTCCCCTCCTTCCTTCCCCCCTCCTCCTGCTGAACTCCTGCTGCTTGTGGGAGGAGGAGGAAGGGCCGGCGGGTGACGAAGAAAAAGAAGAAGGGGCTGGGGCACCACCTCCTTTGGCCTTTTCCCCAGCCAGCCTCCAATCCGCCATGACTCCCGCCCCTTGCTCACACTGCCCCCTCAAGGCTGGAGAAGCTGTGGGAGAGCTGAAGCCGGGGGAAAGGGCGGGGCATGGTGCGGCCTGGCTCCTCCCCCTCCCCCGGCTTTGGCACTCCCAGCAGCTGCTCCCAGCAGGCCACCATCCCTCAGCCGCTCTTTACTGTGTTAGAGTGTCATTTTGGTTGGTGGTGTGCCCCCGGATTTTTTTAATGCTAAAAGTGTGCCGCGGCTAAAAAAAAGGTTGGGAAACACTGCTCTAGAGGACCCTAGCAGGCAGTTAATATAATTGTTCCAGGTACAGAATGGCCATGGTTGAATGTCTTCAACTGCTATGTGATAGACTGGAGTAGTAGTAAAGAATTCAGCATAGGATAGCATAACCTGCAGAACTATTACACTATGCTGTAGTTAGTTGCCATTTAGGATTGTAACCAATGTATGAGATAATTCTTCTAGGAAAAGCAAAAATGTTCCCATGCACACTATGTTCCATTCCATCCCCACCCCGCTTCTGGCTTTCTGTTTTTTTGCCCCCAGCCACCACACCACATTCTGCACCCACTGAGTATGCTCAGTCTTCATTAGACCGTTTGGAGACCTGTTTGAGTGGTTCTTTTTCCTGAATAGGGCTTTGGTTTTTTTCTTTAAACATTGGAGCTCTCGCAGGTTTATGGTTGTACTGTTGTGTGGCTTCAAGTCATTTCCAACTTACGGTGACCCCAAGGATTTCCTGTTCAGAGAGGGTTTGTCCTTGCATTCCTCAAAGGCTGAGAGAGTTTGATTTGCTCAAGGTCTTCCAATGAGTTTCCATAGCCAAACAGGGATTCAACATTAATGACCCAATGTCACAATCCAGTGTTCACTCACACGGTTGCTGTCCAAAAAAAAAGTCATTTGTGCCTCGTATGTCATATTATTTCATAAGAGTCGCACAAACAAGGTAATATTAAGAAATGCGAGGGGCGCCCACACAGAAAACTTAAAGACTCAAAACTCGAACCTATGACTTTTAGTTACAGTTCAGTAAACCTCGCAAGTCTCCCAAAGTCAGTTGGTGCAAAGCCAAAGAGGTCATTTCTCTTTAAATTAAGATTACCTGTCACCATTGAGAGGGCAAACAAGCTGGGAGGGAGACTAAGAATTATGGAAAATGTAGTTTAGGAAAGCAAGGACCCCTGTGGCAGAGAATTCAAAAGGGCCTGCCCTAAACTACATTTCCCAAAATTCTGCTCTCATCAGAAAACCCCAGTGAGTTAGGGGAGAGCTATTATCCCTCCGTAGCAGCAGCCAGGGTTCCAATACATTATTGAATCTGCAAAGAGGACTGATAGTAACTCTATGCTAGACTGGGAAGAAAATCCCTAAATTGAAGTTCTATGGTATGTGTTGTATGTCATGTAGAGAGAAACATTCAAGGGGATAGCTGCTGTGGCTTTTTTTTAAAAAAACAAACTTTTTGTCAAAACTTTAAAAATTCCTTCCAAATCAGTAGATGTGTGAATCTTTCTGAGTGGGTGGGTTGATGCCCTGGTCATCTTGTGTCATTGTAGACCAAATCATGCAGATAGCTCCTGTACTTTTTTAAATGTTGTTTGTAAACATTTTTAAATTTCCCCCAAAATTAGTGGATGAGTGAAACATTCTAAAACTGGGGTGGAAGGTAACAGTGGTAAATGTGTTCTACAATTGTAGCAAATTTCATAGTGATAACTCTAACAATGAGGGAAAAAGAAGTCCCTGAAGTTTCCCCATTCGTACAATTACTTTACAAAAAAGTAATGAAAAAAGTTATTATATGGACCCATTCTAATATTTTAGAAACATACCCACCCCCAAGCATGTAGCCGGGGGGGGGGGGCTAAGGGGGCTTCACCCCCCCCCGAAATTCTCAGGGTGGTCCGCGAAAAGGCCTTATTATTTAAACTGTTATGTTTATTCATATCATGATCTGATCACCATGCTCATTATATCCCACATAAATGGGTTTATTGGGATAACAATACAAAAGGTTTGCTACGGTAGACCCTCTTCCACCCAGTCTCAGCCCCGCCCCCGAACCAAACTCAGCCCCCCCCCCGAATCAAAATCCTGGCTACGGCCCTGCCCACCCCCATCCCCAATGTAGTAATGGGTATTGAAACTTTTTTTGACCACACACACCTAGATGGTCATGTTTTGGTTGCATAAGCAGCAGGATTACAAGAAATGAGTTTATAATGCTCATCCATATCCTAGAAATGTTTTTGCTAACTCTTCAGTACTCATTCCTTTATGGAAGATACACTTGGGGATTGCAAGAGGCTGCTTATTTTTGGGGTTACCTTCCATTGGGGTTCTGCCTTTTGTTAAAGTGCACAGCTAGCTACTAGGCATGAGAAAAAAGTTATGAAAATGATTCGTTTCGTAAGAAATTCGTAAGAAATGCTACTTTCGAGTATTTACGCACCTGGAACGCCAACCAGGAAGTGGACTTCCTTTTTCGGACTTCGGGGGCCAGGATTTTCTTAAGTGTCGTTATTAGGTCGTAAGGGGGGGCATAAGGGGGGGCACCCTCCTTCTCTCTCACCACCCTCCCGCCTCCCTTGCCAATAAGTATTATGGCAAGGCAAGCCCTAAACTCGCTCCTTCTTTCTGGAAGGAAGCCTGGAAAAAATGTAAACAGAGAGGATTACTCAGAAGTAAATCTGCAAAGGAGGGCACTTTGGATGAAGGGCCCTCTTTTGTGGATTTACTTCTGAGTAAACCTCTCTGTTTGCATTTTTTCCAGGCTTCCCTGCCTCTCCTGCCCTGCCAGGATCTAAAGCATCAAAGAGTATTGGGGTGAGAAACCAACCTAATGTATAATAGAATGAATGCTACTGTAAGTGCCTAATATTATAAGTAATCCAACTGGTCATACCTACATTCCATGCACATGCAATAATACAGCAGTAATAACAATAACAAGAGGTAAAATTCAAACCGAAGTATTCTGACTGGTCTCTCCTCATGCGGTGCAAACGGGCTCTTCTCTTATTAGCCCGGGAAATTAGCCCGGGAAAAGCCAGTGTTTGCTGCTTGGGAGCACACACATACATATTCTTGGGAGGGGGGATTTGCTGCAGAATCCCGGGCTCATAGAGAAGATTCTGCAGCAAATGCCCCCCAAAGAATATGTATGTGTGTGCACCCAAGCAGAAAATGCTGGCTTTTCCCGGGCTAATTTCCCAGGCTCACAGAGAAGAGCCCGTTTGCACCGCATGAGGCAGGGACCAGTCAGAATACTGGTTTGAATTTTACCTCTTCTTATACCCATTGTTATTACTGCTGTATTATTGCATGTGCATAGAATGTAGGTATATGACCAGCCTGGGCAAACTTGGGCCCTCGCTCCCTCGGGATGGGGTGAGAGAGAGGCAGCGAGGAGCAGGGGGGGCTCCTCCTCCTTTTCTTTTGCTGCTTCCAAGAATAGAATACCCACTCCCTCCTTCCCTCCTTCCCTCCTTCCCTCCCTCCTTCCTATTTGGAGAGTCCCATCTAGAATTCAGTGTGATTTATTCAAGTTTTGGCCTACAACTCCCAGAAATCCCAGCCAATTTACCAGCTGTTAGGATTTCTGGGAGTTGTAGGCCAAAACCATCTGGAATGCGCATGCGCTGGCATATGAACTACTAACGAATTTCGTTAGTAATTAAGTTACATTTTAGAAATTTTTGGAAATTTTTTGTAAGTCTTCCTATTACTAATCAAACCCCCCCCCCCCCCATTAGATTTTCAATTTGCTATTTTTGGGTTCTAAACCATGCCTACTAGCTACATTTTAGAAAGTCAATCAAATATTTTCTTATTTTTCAGGGCTATAGGGTTAGTTGGGTTGTTTTATTGTCAAATGTCACCTGCTGTTTGATCAATAAAGACACCTAATATTTATCATTGCCTCTAAGTGTCTACTTTTAATATCTTGCTTAATGTGGTAGATTAGCCATTTCATGCTTTGCATGTTTTTGCTTGGTGTTTCCACTGATGTCAGTAGGAGGTACTGCCTCGTAAACAGAACCAGAATTGAATTTTTCCAAGTGATAATTATTTTAATTGAGTAACTAAGTAGATAGCATTAAATTAAATTGTGTCTGATTTTGAAACATCTTTTTTACAAATGTGTTCACTTATATTTTACAGATTAGAAAATGAACATAGGTGGCAAAAATCTAAAACAAAGGCTTTTTGTTTCAGAATGATCTTTTTTCATACACATATGTATGTATGAAAAAATCAGGATTTATTTATTTATTTATTATTCGTTCTTGTATGCCGCCACTCCCTGAGGGCTCGGAGTGGCTCACAACACCCAATGTAAACACACCATAAAAACAAATAAATCAGCAATTAGTTAATATAAAAGGTAAAGTTCAAAAGCCAGCCGAAACAAATGTGTCTTACAAGCCCTGCGGAACATCGACAAGTCTCGCAGGGCCCAAACTTCAGTTGGCAAAGCATTCCAAAGAGATGGTGCCACAATAGAGAAAGCTCTGCGCCTCGTGAGTGTTAGGCGAATGGCCTTAAAGCTGGGCACTTCTAGTAGGTTTAGATCTTCAGAGCAGAGCGATCTCCGGGGTTGGTAGGGGGTAAGACGGTCCTTCAGATACACTGGCCCTGGACCATACAAGGCCTTGAAGATTAACACCATCACCTTGAAAGTGATCCGGTGCTCGATCGGCAGCCAGTGGAGCTGCTGCAAAACAGGTGTTATGTAACATCTCACTGGAGTCCCAGTGAGAAGTTGAGCAGCAGCGTTCTGGACAAGCTTGAGCTTCTGGATCACAGACAAGGGTAGGCCAATGTAAAGGGTGTTATGGTAGACTAATCTTGAGATGACCGTGGCCTGAATCACCGTGGCTAGATCGTCTCTAGACAGATAGGGGGCCAGCTGCCTAGCCTGCTGCAGATGGAAAAAGGCAGTTTTGCTGACAGCAGAGACATGAGCCTCCATTGTGAGCAAAGGGTCTAAAATGACTCCCAGACTCTTTACTGAAGATGATGGGCATAATGCCTCACCATCCAGGGTAGGGAGCTGGACCACCCCACTGTCCAGTCGGCCCAGCCACAGTATCTCTGTCTTTGCTGGATTCACCCTCAATCTGCTGGCATGCAGCCATCCAGTAATGGCTTCAAGGCACTGATGGAAATTTTCAGGCACAGAGCCCGAACGGCCTTCCATCCTCAGAACAAGGTGGGTGTCATCAGCGTACTGATAGCACTCCAGCCCAAAACCTCGAACCAGCTGAGCAAGTGGTCACATATAGATGTTAAATAACACAGGGGATAGACTGGGCCCTTGAGGTACCCTCACATGTTAATGGGGATCTCTCGGAAACCAAGCATCCCCTTTCCACTCGCTGTTGTGAAGGAAGGACAACATCCAATTTAAGGCTGTCCCCCTGACTCCAACAATGGCAAGGCGGTGGGCCAAAAGATTGTAATCGACCATTTATTAATTTATTAATTGGGGGTTCGTGCCAGGAGTGACTTGAGAAACTGGAAGCCACTTCTGGTGTGAGAGAATTGGCCATCTGCAAGGCCCATGGGATGCCTGGATGTTTGATTTTTTACCATCCTTGTGGGAGGCTTCTCTCATGTCCCCGCATGGGCAGCTGGAGCTGACAGAGGGAGCTCAGGCCACTCTCTCCAGATTCGAACTGCTGACCTGTCAATCATCAGTCCTGCCAGCACAAGGATTTAACCCGTTGTGCCACTGGGGCCTCCTTTATTAATTGGTTGAAACTTATACATTTAATGTGCAAATCTTTGCCCATTTTTCCTGGCACTAAGTTACATTGAACTAAATGGGATTTAATTTTGAGTATTCAAGTGCAGGGCTATTGGGTAATATGTCTTTAACTAGGTATCAGTTTTGAAACATTGATGGGTTTTTATTTTTCAGGTATTCACAAGTTAGACAGTTGGAACAAAAATGACAGAATATAAAGTCAGATAGACAAACAGATAGACAGGTAGACAAACAGAAATAACATTTTTTTAGCACTGAAAAGAATGTGATTTTCCTGCTTCTTGGCTGTGGGTTGGACTGAATGGCCCACGAGGTCTCTTCCAACTCTATGATTCTATGAAGATTTCTTTATTTTTCGTTTAGAGGCAAGCTACCATTTATTGATGGGAAGAACCAGGCAGTGGTAACTGTTGGCTCTCATATCAATGGGGCAGTGATTTCATTTGGAGTTTTACTCTGAATTCTAAAAAAAATCATGTAACTCTGACCTCAAAAGAGGTTCAACACCTAGGAAATTTGAAAATGCTATCCCAGGTCCCAAAATGTTTTGACCATCTGTACCTTGTGAATTGTTTCCGATTCCCAGGTTTAGATTGATCCCTTCTATCTATCTTTCTTAAATTGCTTGGTTTATGGAGAATCTATTGTCACTATTTGCCAAGTTCAATTTATAGCTACTACTAGGAAATAATTTGTGCCATGTTAAGGTCTTTTTGTGTAAAGCCTTAAGCATAGTGTAGCCGTGGCTGCAAGAATTGTTCCTAAGTTCCTTCAATTCACTTTAGGAAAGAAAAGAAAGGTAGTATAAAGAGAAAAAAGAAGCATATCACTCTTCCTCCCACTAAACCTTACCCTGTGCCTTCCACTGTAAACTCCATTCATTTGCTGACTGGGAGAAAGCACCCGTTCAATTGCCCTTTGCTCTGTTTGGTGTTTTCTTGCAAAGCCTCTAGACAAAAGGCACTATGGGTGCTGGCTGCAAAGGCAAGGGAGCAATGATACTCTTGAGCAACACTGAAGGCTCATTGTCCCTTGCTGCCCTGTGCATGATTAAATGACCAAGATCTGTCACAGCGATAAAGTAAAGCAAAGTGGTTACGCATGAAAGAGGACTTCCTGCCTATGAGACTGTGCAACTTGCAATGACAGCCAGAACTTAAAAGGAAAAAATCAGATTGGGATTCTGTGGGACCACTTGTTTGGTATTGTTTAGAGGCTGGCCATTGCTTGCACACTTATATCACACTGGAGCTCTGTACATTTGCTTGTCAAAGCACGCAAGCAAAAAGACACCACTTGTGTGCTGCTGGGAAAAGCTGATCTAGCAATGGAATCAGTCAGCGGAAGTATATCCCTGCTACTAAACTATAGCAGTTTGATACTACTTTAACATTATTATGATTTCATCACATGGAGCTTTTTCCCCATCGTAGGATGCTGCTGAGACACAGTCAGGACAGGGTCTCCTGGAGCCCATCATATGATGCAGGGCTACTTCCAATGCGGTTCCATCTTGGCAGTGTGCTCAGAGGCAGCCAGGGATAGTGTGGGAGGAAGCTGGGGGTAGCCAGAAAATATCATGTAAAAGTAAGGGGATGAAGCAATGCACTGCCCCATGGTTTCCCTAACTGCCCCGCAGATTCCTCCACTGTCCCCCGGCTTATGGACCTCCATCTGATGAGGTCCTTATTCCCTCCTACAGGATCCTGGAATTTGTTGTTTGAGATCCTTGGGTCTTATTCTTGAAGAAAGGCAAAATAAAAATCCAATAAATAGAGCTAAAGGCTTACAATTCCTTAGTGCCATCCCCAGAACTACAGCATTAGAAATATTTAATAGAGAAATCTAAATCCTACACAAACTACAAATCACTGGATTTCACTGTATTGAAACACAGCTCTTAAAATTATATTGAAGTACCATAACTAAATAGCATAGATACATATATGATCTTTTTGAAGGTATGATAAGACCAGATATTTGGGGCCAGAACTCCCAGAATCAATGCTGAGTAGGGGATACTGGGATCTATAGTCCAAAAAGTAATCGTTCCAAATTGTGCCCTGTAGGTTGTATTAGTTGAGAAGTTACAATTACCTGTGCCTTCCTGTTGACTCAGCCTTGTTTATCAAAGCTGATTTTGCTTGTGTGCAGTGTATAACAGTGTTAAGTCTTGTGCAGGTGTGTGTGTGTGTGTGTGGAGAGAGAGGGAGAGGGAGGGGGGGGGAGAGAGAGATTACAAGGGCTATCCAGTCCAATCCCCTGCCATACAGGTAAACACAGTCAAAGCACTCCCAACATCCAGCCTTTGCTTAAAGATCTCCAGAGAAGGAGACTCCACCACACTCTGAGGCAGCATATTCCAGTACTAAACAGCTGTTACCATCAGGAAAGATACAATTATGTGTGTATGCATGTGTGTGTAGTTACATGTTACTAAACTCATGTGTTCTAAAGATGTCACTATATCTCATGTGCTCATCCAATTGTGGTGGTTGGTTCAAAATTTAGAATGCTGCTTTTGAAAGTAAATATCTATATATACTTACTTAGTGTTGGAATTAATATTTTGAAAAGCAACAGTTGTTCTTATTATTAGTATTCAAAAGTAGCAAGATTTATATTCATTTATTCTTAAAGTATAAGCTAGTATCAAAATAGTGCAAGCTGCTGGCCTCCGATATTGTACAACTAAGTAGTGAGGCCATAGCATAGACCCTTTGTGACTGTAAATGTAACGAAAGCAGTTGCAGTGCAGTAGGGGTACAAAGTTACCCCGGATTAGAGTACAGTCAAAATATCTGTAGGTTAACCCTTAAGTCTTGCAAAAATGAATTAATTGCAATTAATTAAGTCATTATTTGTCAATTAGGAATCCTCTCAGGCTTTAGTCTATTTATATGCTTGTTTGAAGGACAACTTTTCATCCCAAGATGTTTGCACTCTCCACAGAGCACCCTTGAACACTCAATCTCATAGCCAAACAGAAAAAGCAATTCAGACACCAGAATTAGTTTCCAGACAGTATGCAGCTAGAGAGCGGAAATTACAGACCTCACTAACTTGAGCAATTTTCTTGATATTTAGGAGTGAAAATACTGGTTTAAGCAGCATGTCAGGATTTCTTTTTACATAAACCCAAAATGTTTTGTTCATTATCTTGGAGGAAATGTAATGAGGTTCACCATTCTGTGTTTAAAACAGCATTTGGATGTGGCTGTTCTTTATTGCTTATTTGTTTCTCTTTTGATTTAGGTGAAGTGGATGGCATCTACTATGGGGACAATCACTTTGACTCAGATTCTGGAACAGCCACGTTGAAGGCACGGCCAAGAGTCCGGCCTTTGCTGACTTTTTTACCCCTTGTGAGTATTTCCTTTATGGCCTAGATTTCATTTGCATTATATATACGGAATGCTGTGTTGTGTGCCTTCAAGTCATTTCTGACTTCTGGTGACCCTAATCATCATTTTTCTTGGCCAGATTTGTTCAGAATCTTTTTGCTTTTCTTTGAGGCTGAGAGAGTATGGTTTGTGCAAGGTCATCAGTGGGTTTTCAATGACCATGTAGGGATTCAAACACGGGTCTCCATAGTTGTAATCCAGTGTTCAAACCACTGCATCATACTGTCACCATATTGATTCTATAAAGTGAGACACAATGGAAGGAAGCTAATAACATTGGATTGGCCACTGCTAAAAACAGCCAGATTTTCAACTGTATTTCAGGTAAACACATCAAAAATGCAATTAGAGTGTTCAAATCTTTCACACTCCAGGTATAAATTTATGATTGGGATTATCTGCATTAGTACTATAAAAATTTAAATGTAAATCATAACAAATCCATGCAAAGAAGGACCATGAGGACACTAGACTATAATCAGTATGGAATCCATGGTGGACTCGTCAACCTGAAGGAACATTTGCCTATATCAAATTGGGTCTTGTTTTGTGGCCAAACAGAAAACTGCATTCATTATGTGAATAGGAGAATTATACCTTAATGCAAATAGCACCCTGTGGTGTGTATGCATGTTCATTCCCCCCTACAAATCCATCACATGTGCTAGGGGAAAGTCACACTTATTATATATGAGGAGAGCAGTAAAGATTACATAAAAAGAGCATATGGATGCTTTAATTAAATCTTTGCATTCCAAAAACATAAGGAGTTGAGCAATGAAGTCGTTAGTAGTAAAATGGGTTTATTTATGCTGACATAAACTAAGGCCTGGGCCCATTATATAAGGTCAATGGCAACTACTTCATCACATGCATCAAAATAAGCTTCATGGGACACTTAAAGCCAGCTTTGGGGATGGAGCCCCATAGCAGTCATCAGAAGACGCCGCCTATGGCTCCACCTCCAACTGGGGCAAAAGTGTTGCAATTTCCCCAGCAACACAGGAGGCTTCCTGTGTTGTGCTGCCTCCAATGGAGCTAGCATGAGACCTCTCCGCAACAGTGACACTTTCGCATGTGATAGGGAAAGCGTCGTGAGAGGGAGCTGCACAAAAGGTGAGAGATTCACCCTGTTGCTCCCTCTTTCCTCGCCAGAAGCCAGGCAAAGGAGGTTGTTTCGCTTCGCCTTTAGGATAAGATGATAGGAAAGATAATAAAGTTTCATTTCTTTTTCTAGAACACACTACCCACCCCCTTTTCTGGTTTCGCTCTGTTTTCTTGGAAATATAATAGCGGTGTCAACAATTGTTATTGTTCCTGTTGTTGTTGTTGTTGTTGTATGCCTTCAAGTCATTTCCAACTAAGGTGACCCTGCCATATCATTTTCCGACGTAGGAATATGTGAATTGTAAAAGTCACCTGGTGGGTTTTGATGGACAAAGGGGAATCAAACTTTGCTCCCAAGAGTGGTAGTTCAATGCTCAAACTACTCCATGCTAACAAACCAAATAGTTAATGTCCACTATTTTAGGTCTTCCAGCATGACTCTATGGTTGACTTCTGCTGGAAGCTGGCCACAGAACCACATTGGAGAACCTAGACATTTTAAAAAATCTGTGAATAATCAAATCTGCAAAAGTCAAAACCGCAAATATGGAGGGATGACTGTACAGTGTTTATCATGGTTGTATCTGAAGTTCATTTATCTTAGTAAGGGGATAAATATATGTCAGAACGCTATTAGTGTTTCCAATTCAAGTAGATACATTGACTCAACATAAGTATAAACTCAAAACTAAACATGGATCTGTTTTCATTGCAACTACCAGTAAAATTCAAGATAATGCCTCACTACCAGTAAAATTCAAGATAATGCCTCACTACCAGTAAAATTCAAGATAATGCCTGCACTGCAAGTAATTTCCATCTCACTCATTTTGTGCTCTTTGTTTTAGTTGTCCTAAGACAGTGGTTTTCAACTTGTGGATCCCCAGCTGTTTTGGCCTTCAACTCCCAGAAATCCTAACAGCTGGTAAACTAGCTGGGATTTCTGGGAGTTGTAGGCTGAAATACCTGGGGACCCACAGGCTGAGAACCATTGTAGCTATATGTTGCAAATAAACAATCTTATATCTGAGATGTGGATGCTCCTGGCATTACAGCTTTATTTGAAGCTAGCCTGACTAGATTTTATATTTAAGTGTAGTCTCACTATGAGTCTACTGCCATTTTATTTGCCTGTTTGAGTGGATTAATAACAAATAAGCAATATTATTGTTTAACAAAATGAATTTAATTGTTTCTATTTATGCAGCCGTTTTTTAATCTCCTCCTAACACAGAATCTAGATATCTATGTTAGATTACTGCAGTGTGTTCTGCATGGCCCCCAACTGTCTCAATCTGGAAAGGACAATCCTGAATAATCCTCTTCCTTCCCATGTTTTCAGCTCCTTTTAAAATGTCCCAGTTTCTCTCTCCTTCTACTTTCCTTCTTTTTCTCAACTTACTTCAATTGATGTAAATTGAAATCAAAGTACAACAGTGGATTGCACTCAATTAGCAGAAGAGGGAAAGGGGCAGAATCTTGCCCTTCCCTGTAGACTCAAGCAAAAGCAACTCTGCTGTCTTCATTCTTCCTCATTAATAATTTCTGCCATCTTAATCAGAGTTACGTCATTATATATATCATAGTTTTCATTTGTATGCTTGTAGATAGAGCAAACTTTGAACATTGTTTTGGATCTTGATTCAGGATAGGGCACTCATAGAATCATAGGGTTGGAAAAGACCACAACAGCTATCCAGCCCAACCCCCTGCCAGGCAGGATCACACAGTCCATAGAAGACTTGCACTGCCTACCAGTCTATTTCTGTGCACAATTCTGTTGTATTATTTTTCATCTTTTAAAAGTCCATAAATGACCTGGTTTAAAACTCCGATATCTTGAAGATTATCCATTCTTTGAAGCCATTGTGCAAGCTTCTGTTCCTGAACCTAAAACTAATTGGTAGTACCAGCTAGAGTTTATCCATTTGATCAATAGATAAATAGGAAGCTAACACTTATGCACACCACATGGATTTAAGGGATTTGCACACTTGGAACTGACAACTACATTTAGGACCCAGTTCCCCATCTTCTGAAATTGGGCTGTGTGATAAGAAGGGGAAAAGCTCTTTCATGGAGACTATCTGTTCTGGGAATCCTTTCCCAAGATACGTGTGTGTGATGTCAATTATTTTTTTCTTTTTGAGAATCAAGTTTAAACATGTGGCATTTCTATGATTTTTGTAAAAGAGGGAAAAACATGACAGTGCTTTTATCCTGTTTACACTTGCTTGGGTATCGTTGTTACTTTATATTTTGGCACATTTTTCTTAGGCTGATAAACTACCTTAAAAGCCTATTTTAACATTAAAAGTCAGAGTTTGAATTGTTCAGACTAGCATTCCTCAACTGGGGACTCTGCATCCTGGCTGGGGTAATAGGAGCTATAGTCTAGCATGTCTAGTGATAAGAATGCATGCCACAGTTAGAGATCCTGAGTAAGGAACAAAGACACCAATGATTTAGAGCAGAGTTTCTAAAACGTTTTAGGCCACTGAGCCCTTTTTGAAGCAAAATGTTCTCATGGAGCCCCAATGAATGTTTATATATTACATTATATTATTTATTTATACATAAATATATAAAGTGTGTGTGTGTGTGTATCAGGCATGGTGTCACAGCAGACGCCACTTAAAAAGCCAGTCCCAAGTAAGTGTGAAAAAGAGTTTATTGTCCACAAATCACCGTGCTTAGAAAGCACTTAAAGAACTTAAAGGCACTTGCAAGTCACTGTAGATTAACCCAAAGACGGCAGCCTAGCTTGGCATAAAACAAACACTCTTTGTAAACATCAATAAACAGGGGGAAACACAACAGAGCAAGATCAAATGCGAAGTCAAAGGTGGAGTCCTGGGTCGTGTTCACAGATGGGCCGTCCTAAGGGGTTGAGCAGCGGGCGTAGTCACGGAAACCGGGTCAAACAGAGGCAGGAGGCAAGCCAAAGATCCAGAACAGGAGCTAATGCAGGGGAATAATTACACAACATAATCCTTGCAAACACCCCACTTTGCACCCCCCTCCATACTATACCCCATTCTTGTAGGCAGTCAGCATCTGGCACTAACAGTAGTTCAAAGGAATTCAAACCACGCCAAACGTGGTACAGGCAGCAGCAGTGACTAAACATAAAGGTAGAACAATGAAATCCCCCAAACTCTTCCCACGAACCCCAGCTGGAGCAGCAGCATTCCAGCCCCGAAGAACAAAGCAGATTTCCCAACTCACGTTACTCCATACAGGAATCAAGATACAGGATACAAGACACAACACTCCAGAGTCACAAGTCCCAAACGCAACACCTTGCTAGCCACAAAGTGAAGCGTCCCAAAGCCCACTTTTTATTAGTCATCTATCTTGGACCCACCCGAGCTTGACAATGCCCCATCATTAGCAATCTCAGCTGCTGTTGCCTCAGCAGCTGCAGCCTCTTGATCACCCCTCCATGTTTTCCATCTCCTATCAAGACTTAGATCTCCCCAGCAGTCATTGGGATAACCCGAGGGCCATTAATTGTCATCAGAGAACCCCAAAAAGGTGTCAGTGCTTCAGGCACATAGCCTGAACCTCCCGCACCCTGGCCCAATCCATCTCTGGCTCTTCATCTGAAGTATTCCCTTCACTCTGACTCCCATCATCCCCAGGGAAACCCTCAAAAGACTCATCATCAGTAGACTCTGTACGTATTTGCCTTATTCTTTTGCACTGAGAGATCTCCTCTTCACTTCGTTCACGAGTAAGCCTTTTGCTTCCCCTCTGATGCATAGAATGGCTATCATCAGCCCCACCCAGTTCCATACTACTGCTAAATCTTGAACAATCGGCCCCACCCAACTCTCTACTAGCAGGAGTAGCAAGAGCATCAGGCTCAACTACAACACATGAGCAAACTTTTTGATGCATTGCATTGTAAAATTTAACAGACGGGCCAGGCCAGTGGCAAATGGATGGAGAGTATGTGAACTAATTGGAAAAAAAGAGAATAAATTCCTATGCACACTGCACATATCATACATAGTTGTAGTGCAAAAAAACTAAAAAGAAAGAATAATAAAATATTTAAAATGAAGAACAATTTTAACCAACATAAACTTAACAATGGAAGACGCCAGGGGCCATCCAATCCAGCCCCCTTCTGCCATGCAGAAAAAGCACAATCAAAGCACCCCCAACAGATTGCCACCCAGCCTTTGTAACAACAGCGGCAGAAGAAACCCCAGGAATTATCCAGTTCAATTCCCTTCCGCCAGGCTGGAAAAGCACAATCACAGCACCCCCTGGGCAGTGGGAGGTAAATAGGCTTTTGGCGGCAAGGAAGGTGAGGAAAAAAACATTTTCACAGCAAGGGAGGTGGGGAAAAGGTTTTTGGTGGCAAGGAAGGTTAAGAAAAAAGGCTTTTGACATCAAGGGAGGTGTGATGAGGAGGAAAATCAAGAAAGATAAGATAAAGCTTGGAGGGGAGGGGGGGAGAAGCATGGAGCCCCTCAGTATGTTTTGTGGAGCCCAAAGTACTCCCCAGAGCACACTGAGAACTGCTGATTTAGAGAAACAAAGTAAAGGCTTTATTATGGGAACTCCAATCTAAGATAGGAAAGTCATTCAGAGTGCTAATCCGATCTAGATCCATTCTAGGGAAGATCTGAGAGAGGACTGACAGGAAAGAGAAGTAGAGAACATCCCTGAGAGTATCGGTTTACATCACATAGTGGTCAGGTTAGGCAAACATAGAGGGAGAACACTTTGGGTTACTCTAATTGTCTAATCCTATTACTTCTTCCTGCTGAGAAGCATGCTTGACTTCAATGCTAATGGTTGTTGCATGTCCAACATTTAAAAGGCAATATAAGGCAAATGAAGGAAGTCATAGTATGGTCTCCTCTGATGGGGCCTAAGGCTTCCCATGTACTTCAATGATACAAAAATTAAACACATTTATTTAGTTTTTATGATTAATATGTGGTGTCTCCAGATCACTTAGAGTATTTCAGTTTGAAATAATGTCAGGAAGCTTCTGCTAAAGTGGTTATTTCAGGGAGGTTCCACTTTGGAATAGAGAACATCAACCTTGATGTGCCTGATGTGCTACATCTGTTTTTATTCTCATAGCAATCCTGTGAGATAGGTTAAACTGAGCAAGAGTAACAGAACTGTGGTCATGTCCAGAGGAACTCTATTAATTGGACTGCTGTGAGTTTTCTGGGCTGTATGGCCATCTTCCAGAATCATTCTCTCCTGATGAATCATCCACATCTATGACAAGCATCTTCAGAGGTTGTGAGGTCTGAGGATGCCTGCCATAGAAGTGGGCAAAACATCAGAAGATAGTGCTTCTACAACATGGCAATACAGCCCAGAAAACTTACAGCAACCCAGTGATTCCGGCCATGAAAGCCTTTGACAACACACTGAGCTCTTTTTATATTTACAGAGAAAGAATTTACCCTTGTTCAAGGGGTTTACTTCCCATGTAAGTGGATATATGATTACCCTGTCCCAGTGTAATCATGCAGATGTTTGAAAGCCCTGCTGTGTTCAATGAGGCTTATGACCTTGTCACATGGCCACCAGAGTCATCCCACATTGGCTTGCATCATCTTAGGGCATGGGGAACCTGGCGCCCCATGCCCCACATTGCCCTGCTGCAAATGTCCTTCATCCCATGAGGAGAAGCGTGGAACACACGGCTTTCCCCCATTGAGTCTAATGGCAATACAGGAAGCCTCCTGTGTTATCATGGCAGTGGCATGCACTGACTCCACCCTCCTTTACCCATGGTGCCCCACTGGCACCATGGGTAAAGGAGGCCCCATGGTGACTTGGGCTAAACTGACTCATGCTGCCAATTTTAGCCCCATGTGAAGAGGCCCTTCGTTTGATGTTAAGGCTTGAATTCTCCATAAATACTCTGTACAGTGCATGGAAATGCATTAAGAGTTTTGGGCTTACAGTTTTGGAAGAGTAATTGTGAACAAAAGTGTGACATATCCATGTTCCTTTGCTTAAACCTTTGTCCTAAATTGTACCCTATATGCTTCTGCTTTCCCTTGCCAATGAGGCTAAAATGAACACTTATCAGCAGTGGCTAGTTTCTCTCCTGTTATTAGAGCAATGAATTTTCTCTCAGTTTTAGTCAAAACTATCTAAGAGAATAAACCACCTTCTCAGATAGGGTTTAGTACTTTTTTTATTTCAGACTAAAACATGGAATGGATTCACCACTCCGCTAACATAGTAACTCACAGGTGCCACTGGCATTTAGTCTTTCCAGCAAGTATTTGAATAACAGACTGAACAACAGTGGGGAAGGAAACAGAAAAATGACTGGTGTGAAAAGTTTGCTGTATGCACCCCATATGTAATGAGACATGCATCACACTCCCCTCCTCTCCTTGCTATCCACAAAGATGCCTTTCTTAATTAAAGCAGCTGTGAGGCTTCATTTCATACAATTGTATATAATGTATAGTTAGGCCTTTAAATACCGGGTTGAACAGGTAAGTGAGTCTAAAATATGAAGTACGTGAAACCAAACTCATGTTTCTCAGCCTGTATATATCACAAATTCTTGACCTCTGAGCCCTTCCTTTTACACAGGCATCAACCCCTATGCAATCCTGCAGTTCTATGTACTGAGAAAGGAATGAGGGTTTGACCAGCTGTCTTGGGTGGAGGTGTGAGTCAATATTTGAAATGGCTTAAGAACTGTGTACACCCAACATTGGACGAAAGCCCATTCATATTCCTGTGCTTTGAAAATATGCCCCTGTGAGACTGAAACTTCCTTGCCACACCTTGCACTAAACTTGGCATCTGGCTCATACCCTGGCTGTATAGCATCCAGGAAGCATATTTCATGTTTCACTGAGAACAAAACTGTATTCAAAGCCATTCTTACCAGAGCATGTCTGAGCCAGCAGTGGAAGATAGGCACATGGCTAATGCATTTCTGCTGTGTGCTTTAGTTGATATAGCTGTTCAGCTTTTTAAGTTCATGTCACGTGATTGTCTCTTTTATCCCATCCCAACTCACCCAATTTGCTCAGCAGGCAAAATGCTGTTGTCACAATCACCGACTTAGTACTGCCCCTTTAACACACACACGGAGACGTAGCAAAGGCTAACTAATTTTATTGAATATAAAAAGGTCCAAAAGACAATTCTCTTGAAGAGATCAAAGAATCAAGCAAACAGCAAAGCTGTAGTCCAATTACGAAAGCAAAGTTCCAAAAGATAGATCCAAAAGCAAACGTGGCAAAAAGCTAGGCAAATTCCCGGATTGCCTCCGGAACAAAGCAGGGTATCCGCAGCAATGCGAATCAATATCAAGGCAAGGTCTTGGTCCAAGGCGAAGCAAACTAGGCTCCGTGGTTCACTCCGCTTTCACGCCCTTCAGATCAGACGTGGCCGGAGAACTGAGGATCAGTTCCCACGGGCCGTTCTTAATCCTTCGGCCGGGCCCCACGACGATCTAGGGCCCGGCGTCTCCAGTCTCTACTTTCCGAACGGTGACGGTCTAGGGACAGATGCCAGCTCCTCCTGCCCTGCTCTATGTCCCTGCGTCTGTTATGGGAACGGCCCCGCTCTTCCAGTTCAGTATCGCTATCTCCTTGAGAAGCAGCCTCCCCCGAACTTTCCCAGCCGCTGGCCTCCATCTGCTGCTCGGCCAGGTCCTGGGAACCTCGGCCGTTTGGGAATTCATAACTATCTCCGCTATCTGCTTCGCTGCCTTCCATCTCCACCTGGTCCGCTCCTTCCCCGGGAGAATGCTCCCACTCGAAATCCCAGGCTAAACTCTTTGCAGGTGAACTGGGCAAAGGCACTGCTGACCAATCTTGCTCTGGGCCTTCCAACTCGTCCTCCGAGTCCCCTTCAGCCTGTGCGGGTCCCAGTGGCATCGGGACCCCCGGCGCCTCACCCCCTCCCATTGGCACGAACGGACCCATGGGTGCTACACTATCCCCCCCCTCAGGGCCCCCCCTGGGCCGCCCCCGGGGCTTGGGCTTGTCAGGATACTTGCGGTGGAAACGGGCCACCAACTCCGGCGCGTGGACATCTCGAGCCTTGACCCAAGCACGCTCTTCCGGGCCAAAACCTTTCCAGTCAATGAAATACTCCAACTTCCGGTACCGGATGCGAGCATCCAAAATGTCCTGCACTTCGACCTCCTCCTCCCCCGCCCTCCCGCATCACAGGGGGAGGAGGCGGCTGCGTCACATCAGGCCGCACCCCCTTCGCCGGGCGGAGCAAGGAGCGATGAAACACCGGGTGGAGTTTCATGTCCGCAGGGAGCTGGAGCTTGAAGGAAACAGGCCCCACCCGCTCCAAAACTTTGTAGGGCCCCAAAACCGGGCATCCAACTTGCGGCTGGGGCGTTGTGTGGGCAGATTCTTGGTGGACAGCCAAACTTTATCCCCCACCAGAATCGCAGGACCCTCCTGGCGCCGCCGATCAGCCATCCGCTTGTAGTCGGCCTTCGCCTGGTCCAATTGAGTACGTAGCAAGTCTTGAAGCGCAGTGAGCTCCTGGAGCCAATCCTTAGCCTCCGAAACGTCCCCAGACGGGTCCACCGGAGGGTAGAACCGAGGGTGGTGTCCATAGTTGGCAAAGAAAGGAGTCTCTTTGATGGATTCCTGCGTCGCATTGTTGTAAGCAAACTCTGCCAAAGACAACAAGGACGCCCAGTTGGTTTGCTGATAGTTGACATAGCAGCGCAGGTACTGCTCCAAAGTGGCATTAACCCTTTCGGTTTGCCCATCGGTCTGCGGGTGGTGAGCCGTGGACATCCGCATCAATCCCCAGCAGCTTCTGGACAGCCTTCCAGAACTGGGAAGTGAATTGGGTGCCCCGGTCCGTCACCAGGCTCTGTGGAAGTCCATGCAGCCGAAACACATGTTGCACAAACATATCAGCAGTCTCCTTGGCAGTAGGCACCCCCACACAGGGGATGAAGTGTCCCATCTTGGTGAAACAGTCCACCACGACCAGTATCGTGGTGAAACCCTTGGACTTGGGGAGGTCGGTGATGAAATCGGCCGAAATCATCTTCCAGGGAGCGGAGGGAGTCGGAAGGGGCTGGAGCAAGCCAGCCGGCTTGCCCCCCTGGTTCTTAGCCCGGTGACACACAGGGCAGGATCCCACATAGTCCTCCACATCCCTCCGCACTTTAAGCCACCAAAAATCCCGTAGAACTAGCTGCAGCGTCTTGAAGAGCCCAAAATGGCCCGCCGCCTTAGAGTCGTGGCAAAGCTTGAGAATGTCCCCCCCGCTCAGGGCCCGGAGAAACATAAACAGAGTCCCGATGATAGAGCACCCCGTTCCGCACCTGAAACGGAGCCTGCACCCCCTTGGACAGCTGCTCGCGCACCCAAGGATCGTCCCGTTGGCGGGCCTGGACCCGCACACTCAACGGCCGCTTATCCACGGGGCCGGGCGGGGCCGCCGGAGCCGGCGCGGGGGCCGTTCGGGCGGCTGCAAAGTTCTCCGCTTTGAGCAGAGGCTGCTCGGAGAGGACCTCCCTCCGCGGACATACCCGGCTTTCCGGGACAGGGCATCAGCTTGCTTGGTCTGCTTGGGGGTCACATAGTGAATGCGGAAATTGAATCGCTCAAAGAACAGGGACCATCTCTGTTGCCTCTGGTTCAATTTGCGCTGGGACTTGAGATGCTCCAGGTTCCGGTGGTCGGTGTGAACCTCCACCGGGAACTTGGCCCCTTCCAGCAGGTGTCTCCAGACTTCAAACGCCACCTTGATGGCCAAAAGTTCCTTCTCCCAAATGGTATAGTTCTTTTCCGGAGCCGTCAGCTGCCGGGAATAGTAGGCACAGGGCAACAAGTCCGTCCCCTGAGGCTGTAGCAGGATCGCCCCCACCGCCACATCCGAAGCATCGGCCTGGACGATGAAAGGGGTGCGGGGGTTGGGGTGCTGCAAAAGCGGCTGAGTGGTGAACAGCTGCTTCAACTTGCGGAACCCCACATCCGCCTCCGGCGTCCACCGGAACGGCACCTTTCCCCGCAAACACTGGGTGATCGGATCAGCCCACTTGGCAAAGTCAGGAATGAACTTTCTGTAGTAGTTGGCAAAGCCCAGGAATCTTTGAATGTCTTTTTTGCTAGCAGGAGGTGCCCAGTCGACCACGGCTTGGACCTTGGTGTCATCCATGGCAATGCCCGTAGGAGAGATGCGGTAGCCCAGAAAGTCGACTTCACGCAAGTCGAAAGCACATTTCTCCAGCTTGGCATAGAGCCCGTGGGCCCTCAGTCGCAGGAGCACCTCTTTGACATGGCGATCATGGGTCGCCTGATCCGGAGAAAAAATCAGCAGGTCGTCAAGGTAGACCGCCAGATAGCGGTCCAAAAGGTCCCGGAAAATGTCATTCATGAAATGTTGGAAACATGCTGGGGCGTTGCACAAACCGAATCCCATCACCAGGTATTCGAAACTGCCCCACTTGGTCTGGAAGGCCGTCTTCCATTCATCACCCTGGCGAATCCGGACAAGGTTGTAAGCCCCCCTCAGGTCCAATTTGGTGAACACCTTAGCTCCCCGCATCCGCTCCAAGAGCTCGGGGATCAAGGGCAGGGGATAGCGATTCCGGATCGTGATCTTGTTGAGTTCCCTGTAGTCATTGCAAAGGCGCAACTCCCCCGATTTCTTTTTGACGAAAAGAATCGGAGCCCCGGCCGGGGATTGGGAGGGCCGAATGAACCCCTTCCGCAGGTTCTCATCCAGGAAGTCTCGGAGAGCCTGTTGCTCTGGGTCCGAGAGCGGGTAGAGGCGCCCCCGCGGAATGGGGGCCCCCGGCTGCAAATCAATGGCACAGTCATAGGGCCGGTGCGGAGGCAAACGTTCCGCCTCCTTCTCACTGAAGACATCCCAAAATCCGGCATACTTCTTGGGCAGGGTGGCCACATTCTCCACCTCTTGAGCCTGGCACGCCCGGGCCGTCATGCAGTGGCCCTGGCAATGATCGGAAGAAAAAATTAGCTGTCTCTTAGCCCAGGAAATCTGGGGGTCATGGAGCGCGAGCCACACAATGCCCAGGACAATGGGGAAATCGGGGAGCTTGGTTACAAGAAAAGAAATGTCCTCTTTATGAGAGCTAGTCCACATCCTGGTAGGAGCTGTATATTGAGTTACAGCCCCGGTTTTCAACACTCTCCCATCGATGGTCTGGACACCCTTGGGCTCTTGGAGGTCAAGAAATTTTAATCCCGCAGACTTGGCATAGTCTGCATCAATGAAGTTGTTGGTCGCTCCCGAGTCAATCATGGCATGGACCATCATCGGCCCCTTCTCGGGCGACCACAAGCTGACCATGACAAGGAACAATTGTCCAGTCTTGGGTTCAGGGGAGGGGTAGCGACGCGCGGCCGAGTGAGCGAACCCTCTTACACTCGGCCGTACCCTTCCCCCGCCGCCTGGAGGGCTTCCTCAGGCTCCGGAGGGCTGGCCACCGCTGCGGAAGCCCGAGGGGTCCTCCCACGCGGTTTCTGGGGGCAATCACGAGAAAATGACCCGGGCCCCGCAGTACCAACAAAGGTTGAGTCTTTGACGCCGAGCCTTCTCGGCAGCATCTACTTTGGGCCGCACCGTACCCAGTTGCATCGGTTCGGAGTCATCCACAACAGGGGTGGGGGCAGGGATCAGGCGGGCACAAATTGGCCGGTCCGGCCTCCCGCCTGGTCGGTGGTTTCTCGGCCGGGCCGACCCCCACCTTCTCTTGTGTTGTATGGCCGCCTCCGCCCGCAAACTTGAGGCGATGGCCTCCTCCAGGTCGGCCGGCCGGGCAATTTGTAACATCTGTTGCTGAATCTCGGGCGAGAGTCCCGCTAGATACGTATAGCGCAGGGGTGGTCCTTCCCACTTGGTCTGGCTGGCCAACACTGAAACGGGAAATATACTGAGACAAAGTCATGTCCTTCATGGTCAACCGTGCTAAATCCGTTCCGCCAGGTCCTCATTGACGGGGGTCCCCAGGTCGCCCGGATCGCATCTAGAAAGCGTCCAAAGTCGCCGCATGCGGGACGTGCCATTGATGAGGGAGTTGCCCACGTCGCTGCCATCCCTTCCATACAGTTGAACACGAACCCCACCTGGGCCCGGGGGGTGGCAAATTCATTGGGCCGCAACTCCAGGTACATCCGAACCTGGGCAATGAAAACTTCCACCAACGCCGGATTTCCATTGAAACGAGCCGGGGCATTCACCGACGGGTGCCGCCCCGCTCGGGTTCGCAGCTCCGCCACCTCCTGTTGCAACGCCGCCACTTGCGGGCCCGCAAGCTCGCCCTGGCGGCCGTGGAGACAATGGGAGCCTTGGTACGCAGCCGGCGGTTTCTGGTACGTCCCGTGGTGCAAAAAAGGGGTTCGTGGAGTTCTCCGGCCAACTGTCACAATCACCGACTTAGTACTGCCCCTTTAACACACACACGGAGACGTAGCAAAGGCTAACTAATTTTATTGAATATAAAAAGGTCCAAAAGACAATTCTCTTGAAGAGATCAAAGAATCAAGCAAACAGCAAAGCTGTAGTCCAATTACGAAAGCAAAGTTCCAAAAGATAAATCCAAAAGCAAACGTGGCAAAAAGCTAGGCAAATTCCCGGATTGCCTCCGGAACAAAACAGGGTATCAGCAGCAATGCGAATCAATATCAAGGCAAGGTCTTGGTCCAAGGCGAAGCCAAACTAGGCTCCGTGGTTCACTCCGCTTTCACGCCCTTCAGATCAGACGTGGCCGGAGAACTGAGGATCAGTTCCCACGGGCCGTTTAATCCTTCCTCGGCCGGGCCCCACGACGATCTAGGGCCCGGCGTCTCCAGTCTCTACTTTCCGAACGGTGACGGTCTAGGGACAGATGCCAGCTCCTCCTGCCCTGCTCTATGTCCCTGCGTCTGTTATGGGAACGGCCCCGCTCTTCCAGTTCAGTATCGCTATCTCCTTGAGAAGCAGCCTCCCGAACTTTCCCAGCCGCTGGCCTCCATCTGCTGCTCGGCCAGGTCCTGGGAACCTCGGCCGTTGGGGAATTCATAACTATCTCCGCTATCTGCTTCGCTGCCTTCCATCTCCACCTGGACCGCTCGTTCCCCGCGAGAATGCTCCCACTCGAAATCCCAGGCTAAACTCTTTGCAGGTGAACTGGGCAAAGGCACTGCTGACCAATCTTGCTCTGGGCCTTCCAACTCGTCCTCCGAGTCCCCTTCAGCCTGTGCGGGTCCCAGTGGCATCGGGACCCCGGCGCCACCCCCCTCCATTGGCACGAACGGACCCATGGGTGCTACACATGCATTTAGTTTTAATGGGAAATTCCTTGTTTATGTATAACTGCTTATCAACACAAAACTCTCCTGGGATTCAAACGCAATATTTTTGGGAGTTTTACCCATTCGATACCAAGGGTAGAACTTGGGAACTTCTACTTTCAACAATTGTTTTGTTACTGACTTATAAACTTCCTCATCAGGCATGGTTTGCCTTTAAATTAAATTGCCGGTTTAAATGGCTTCTCTGAAGGACTCATTATTTATACCACAATTGAAATAATGTGTGGGGAAGAGTCTATTTTGTTATCATTCTTACTAGAAATGCATTATTGTGTTGTAGAGCAAAAGTATACATTAAGAAATGTATGTTTTGTTAAAAGAAACATATTCACAATTATTCCGAATTATTTTCAGATGAATTTTCAGTTCATCAATTGGGATCCAGCTGGATCCAGGCAATGCAGAGCATGGGGTGCCAGGTTCCCTACACCCCTCTATGAAGCAGAGCACCCCTGGAAGCTGTGTGATAAGGTCGTAGTCTGAAGAGGAAAGTGATGTTTCCTTGGAATAAATCTTGCCAAGAAAATCCTATAAGAGGACTATCATATGTTGGAATTTACATAAGACAAATAATATTCACCACAAACTTATGACAATGTATGCAAAGGAAGGTTGTTGCATCTGTTTCCTTTGAGTCACATTCCACAAGCCTGAAATGCTGGTTTTTAAGTCATTGTCAGTGGTGAGAGTGGTTCTTGGCTGGTCAAAATGACGTACTGAAACGGTTGTCCCTCCTATTCCTGCTCAACATTTATTCTGGAACAACAATAAGCTAGATGTTCTTTCTATTCCTCAATCATGTGTCTTATAAGCGTTATGTCACTAAGGGTCCAATCATAAAAGCTAGGTGAAGTGGCTTGCTTTGACTGGCAAACAGGAGAAAAAAGGATGCAGAGGGGATAATCTGTCACCCCCCTGCAGCTTGGTGATGCTTTCCCCATCACATGGGGAAAGTGTCCTCCCCTCGGTAAGACCCCTTCATGGCTCCATTGGAGCCAGCAAAACACAGGAAGGCTCCCATGTTGTTGGGGGTTTTTGGGGAGGGGGGAAGAATCCCGCAATGCTTTCACCCCATTTGGGGACGGGGCCTCTGCCGAAACTCACACAACGTTATGTGATGTTCAGCATGGAGCTCTGTCCTCTAGATCAGGGCTGTCCAACTACCGGCCCTGCAGGTGTTTTGGCCTTCAACTCCCAGAAATCCTAACAGCTGCTAAACTGGCTAGGATTTCTGGGAGTTGAAGTCCAAAACACCTGCAGGGCCGGTAGTTGGACAGCCCTGCTCTAGATGGAGTGAAAGCATCCCAGGACACTGAATTTACCCTGTCTGATGAGGTCGTAGATGTGGCAGAGGTTTTACAAGACATACCAGTGAGTGTGCATTCCTAAGAAGACTTTTGAATATCTAAGGAGCTAAGCAGGTGGAAACAAATTTCAGTCACATTATTTACAGTTAAAATATTTAAAAAATAACATTTCATCAGAATTACAGTACTTGCCATTTTTGCCATGGAGAAACAAGATAATATTCAGGGTAAAGAGCAACAGGTTTGTTAGACTGCAAGTGTCAGGACTGATGCCATACCGAACAATACAAAATGAAGAAAAAATTAAGTGGCCACTCCATTTCATCTAGAATGCTTTCCCCCTACTATGACACCTAGACACTTAAAACAAAAGTGAGTCTTCTGTTGGACACAAAAGATTTCATGTGAACAAACACTTTTCAGCTCTGTCCATGATGATAGGATTAAGCTGAATGAATAAACATTCAGCCTTTAAGGAATAAATTGAGATATTTGATAGCAATGGTAGACTATAAAGCTCTGCAAGTCATAGAATAATAGTTGAAAGAGACCACATGGGCCATCTAGTCCAATCCCTTGCCATGTAGGAAAAGCACAATCAAAGTCTTCTTACTCCCTGTCCACTTGACCTATCAACCTGGCACTGAGACACTTTCCCTGCAGCTATTTAATGGTGAGGGGAAGATGAAGGGCAGTTAGGCAGTGATTGGTTGTGTTTCTGCTGTTGGCCACAGGAAGATGACAATATCCTCCTAGACCTCTAGAAAAGTGCTTAGGGACAGGAGAATGCTTTGCCTTCTTGTCTTATTTCCTTAAGACAAGAAATAGCAATTTTAGAGGCATCTCAGTGGCAGATATGTGGGCTGACTAGACAGGGTTTCAATACCTCTGACTGCAACATCTATTTTTTAAAAAGCTGCTGCTGACAATGTACTTTTATGCTGTATATGTAACTAACAAAATTCTTGGCCACAGTCTTATAGAAGTTGCCCAGGTCTGTGACTGAATAGATCAGGGGTGGGCAATTACCGGCCCTCCAGGTGTTTTGGACTTCAACTCCCAGAAATCCTAAGAGCTGGTTAACTGGCTAGGATTTCTGGGAGTTGAAGTCCAAAACACCTGGAGGGCCAGTAATTGCTCACCCCTGGAATAGATGGAAGCCCTGAGTGTCCTGACTTGAATTCTACCATGGGAGATAGATAGTTTATAAATAAGATAAATACAATCTTTCTTAAGCTTCAACGAACCACCCTGCCTTGGCCCAATCATCGGTATTATGACAGGGCCAAGTTGAGTGTTTCTAAATAAAATGTTCTATTGCAAACAAAACTATGCTCTTTGGTCCACTACCTTGCTTGATAAACATGAGCAGAATCTTGAGAATTCTAAATATTTGAGTGTCTATAGATATATGCAATATTTAGAACTGTGAGATCAAGGTTTAAATTTCACAGGACAACCAACAACATTTGGGATGTGTCTGTAGGCTATTTTTAGCAAGCTTGTATTTGTTGTAGTATTGCATGTCGCAAACTTGTGATACTATCAGGGCTTTCCCACTCCTTGATACTTTGAAATGACAGTAAACTTGTCATTGCATAAGCATTTGCCTAATTGATTCCAGGATGGTTGCCAAGGGGGGAGGGAAAAAACAAACAAGGATTATTTCAGAGTTCTAAAGGTTTGGCCTAAAATAATATCCATGGCATTAAAACAACAAACAATCCTCAAGAATTTGGAAGACTAATACATATATTGTGACATATGCTTTTATGGGATCGGAGCTATTTTGTTATGTGTTTTAGCTGCCTGAGATCCAAATTCATATTCACGACTTTGGACAGTAATGTTGTAATGTTCTAGAACAAAGGTTAGCCATCTAAAATAACGTACCTCATGTCCAAATGGGAAATGTTTCCCAGGTAACAAGCCATTGTTTACAGCCATTGTTCCCAAACCTTTTTTGACCAGGGACCACTTGACCAGGGACCACGCTCCAACATTAGTACCAAAAGGGTTATGAATCAGTTTTTGGTCAACTTTAGATTTGGTTTGGTTATTTGGGGTGCTGATTCAGAAAATTGCATTGGATAGACCACATCAGCTCTAGTTTTTAATAAAGAACATATTCCAATCAGTAGTCGCCATCTGCTTGCCCATAGAAGACCATATTTCATAATCTAGAGCTGATGTGGTACTAGTAATATTTTGTAGGTATTCAGCTTCTCCCCTCCCGACATCCCTGTTGCCTTGGCACTCGAAGAGGGTTTTGCGAGACCAGTCGGTCTCGTTGCCATGTTGTTTTGAGACAACAGTGTAGTAATTGTGAGGCTGCAGATCATATTTTCATTCTTGCAGACCACTGGTGGTCCATGGACCACTGGTTTACAGCAAAAGGCATCTAGTTACGAGAAGATGCCAGCACAATTTGAAAACACAGTTTTTGTACAACTACTAGAACTATCCTGGAAAAAAGTCATTTGTATGAATTGTACATACTGATATATTTTCTTATATATGGAAATCGTTGAGTTTGTGTTCTAATGTCTACCAATTGTACCAAATAATCAGTTAATAGCACAATTGTGTGACTTAATGATTGTTAAAGGCTTTAGAGCAATTCAAACCATGAAAATGAGGTAGACTGCTTAGTACAGGTATGTATTCTCATTCCCTTGATTTTCTTTTTGGAAGAGAACTTTGAAGTGTTCCTGCTCTGAAATAGGACTGTACAGCTGCGCCCGTACCTTGGGAAGTCTGATCTGGCTACGGTCGTCCACGCTCTGGTCACATCCCGAATAGATTACTGCAACGCACTCTACGTGGGGCTGCCTTTGAAGACAGTTCGGAAATTGCAATTAGTCCAGCGGGCGACAGCCAGATTGCTAACGGGAGCTACATACAGGGAGCATACCACCCCCCTGTTGTGTCAGCTCCACTGGCTGCCTGTCCAATTCCGGGCTCAATTCAAAGTGCTAGTTTTGACCTTTAAAGCTCTATACGGTCCTGGCCCAGCTTACTTGTCCAAACGCATCAGTTGCTATGTCCCACCTCGTAATCTAAGATCATCCGGGGAGGCCCTGCTCTCGCTCCCGCCTACGTCTCAGATGAGGCTGGTGGGGACGAGGGATAGGGCCTTCTCGGTGGTGGCTCCCCACCTGTGGAATGCGCTTCCTATTGATGTACGATCCACCACATCCCTCCTGGCCTTCAGGAAAAAAGTAAAATCCTGGCTGTGGGACCAGGCATTCGTACACCAGCACAAGGCAGCATTTTAGATTGGTTTTTAATGAAAGTGGGTGATTATGGCCAATGTTTTTATGGACTGAACATTGTTTTAATCCAGAGTGAATGCGTATGGTGCTAATGTAGTTGTATTTTAATGTATTTTTAATGTATTTTAATTGTTGAAGTGTTTGGGGGTTTATATTGTTATTATGTGGGCATCGAATTGTGCCGTACTGTAAGCCGCTCTGAGTCCCCCCTTGGGGGTTGAGAAGAGCGGGGTAAAATCCCGAAATAAAAAATAAAATAAATACAGAGCAAAGACACTTTCAAACCCTGTAAAAAGTAATCACAGCATCATTAATTGTATCTGATAAATAGAGCATTTGGGCAATGTTAGGTGGGCGCTATAATTAGGGCAGGCACTGAGAAAGCAACTCTGGGCATCATGAAAGGACAGCAAATGATCAGATGATGATTGTTCCGTCCTCCAGACGTTTTATATGCATAGCCCCATAGTTTGGTTTTTAAAAGGCAGCATTTTTTCCTTTTGCATTTTTTACTGGGACTGTTCCAGACACACTGGCACCTTGCCTGTTAATTATTAGCAAGGTTGCAGCCTGGTGCAGAATTTGCCACCTAAAGCTCTGCAAATGTATCTTTTTAGTTGGTGTCCGCCCCTTTTTCTTCCTGGGGATTGGCCTCCATTTTAGAAAGTGTTTTAGTTCCTTTCAGAGAGGGAAGGAAGCCAGATGTGTTTTTGGCCAGCCAGGATTGGCTCCGAAAGGGTCACCGTAAATACTGGGTGCTGACCTGGGTGCTGACCTGGGTGCTGACCTGCGTGCTGACCTGCGTGCTGACCTGCGTGCTGACCTGCTGATTGCTATTTGCTTGACCATTAGCTGGGGGACTGCTGGAACCAGATGAGTTTATGGTACCTTGCAGAGACTGGCTTTGTATGCTGTATAGGATAGACATCTGGTTACCAGCCCAGCTTTAGGTCACCTTTGGACTGAGCTTAGGTTTAGAGGGGGGAAGGAGTGGTTCCTTCCACCAAACACCTAGGACCAGGGTGGGAAATATCGGGTTTCCTGCCATCCAAAAAGAAGCAGTAGGAATCTTTTGAGCAACAACCCAAGGCATTTCCACTCTGTTTTTTTTGCAACCATTAAGAAGCTGTGCCAAGTCCTGCAAAGACTTTGTTATTGAATAAACTGTTTGATTTTCAACTTTATTTTGGAGTGTTTTTTGGGTTGCCAGACCACCTAGCTTTTCAGCAAGCGCTCTGCAGTCCACCAGGTAGAAAGGACAACACATCTGCCAGTTTTAATTTTAAACAGACCTGGTGTGATGGCATAATGATAGTGGTGGTGGTGGTGGTGGTGATGATGATGATGATGATGATTATTATTATTATTAGTATATTGATTGAATGTTTTGCACTATGTTGGAAACTGCCCTGAGTTCTCTCAGGTAGGGAGGTATACAAATAGTTTATTATTATTATTTCTTATTATATTATATTTATTTATACCCTGCTTTATCTCTACCAAAGAGGACTCAAAGCAGTTTAGTTAATTTCTTATTACCTATATTTCTTACTGACAGGTAGGTCGAGAGGTGCTTATGGGAGTATCTATCTTTGGGTACTTTAATTTGGATTAGGCTGTGACTTTTGGGCCAGCCTTGTGCAGTAGAGATGTACATGTTTTTGAGCCATGAGATACAGAGATTTTTGCCCCATGCACGCAACCCTCCAATGTTTTCTTCATATGAGTGGCAATTAAAGCAGGACGTCTCTAATTAGCCATAATCTTCTATGTCCCATCATTTAAGGCATTGGCTGGTAACTATTCTTTGCCATTTCAGACAAAGCGGGAAATGATAATTAAAGGACTGCATCATACGCCAAATTGTGTTCATGTCTTCAGCCATAAAGCTATTGTCCAAAATCATCCTCTATTGTGAGGCTAAGGACCTTGTCACACATCCTATAGAAAATGCCTTTTAATTAGGCAACCTGTAGTTTAGTAAGGCTCAATGGGGACTGGATATATACCCACCCCATCACACCCAGTTATTTCCTTTCAGTGTCTAATAAAGCAATGTGTCTTTGTCCTATTACACAGCAGAGGGGCAACTCCTCCTGATCTGACTGATGTTTCCCTATTTCACAGTTTCTGGGTCAGGACTCCAAATAGATTAGCCGTGACTCTATATTGGGGTTGCCTTCTCTTCCGTCCCCTGTGCATCCTCTCCCACGTGTGTGTGTGTGCCTCCTTGCCTTTCCTACGTCACTATATTCCCTTTTTTGTTTTAAGAAGGTAGTGCTTGCACAACCATCAGGTTCATGATGTCCATGCCAGTGGAGAAACATAAAAACATTTTGTTCTTACAGAGCTGCACTTATCCATTTTTTAAAACATTAAAAAGGAAACATTAATGGGAAAGTGGAAAACATTTATGGCTATACTCAGGGTCTTTCTCTAAATGCCACTGGAAGTGTACTGTCAGCTGTTTCAGCAAAAGAGAATCAAGAAGGATGAAAGGATCACCACGAAAACATGTGTAAGATTCTTGGTCTATGAGTACCTATGGGGTGCTGTCAAAATAGACCTTTCATCATGTGATAGGACCTGCAGCAACCCTGTAGGCAAAGGGACGGGACATAAGACTATGTGATAAGGTCCTTAGAGTACCTAGGTAGAAAAGGTAGCTGCATTGACCACACATTCCCACATGCAGTAATGCTGAACACAGAGCACTAAAAACTTCCAGAATTCATAAAGGTTTACCCATTTTTTGCCAGGATCCAGTGATGCTGATCTGTGATGGTATTGCTCAAAATAATAGCAATGAGAAGGCAACCCAGCAGGCCACCTAGGTGATTTCAAAATTTGCTCCAAATATTTAAACCCTGGGAAAAAATTGATGGAAAGAAGCTGAATAAGTCCCACCCCACTGGTTAGTGTCTGTTAATATGATAGGATGTCACTCTCTATCAGGCATGAGCAAACTTCAGCCCTCCAGGTGTTTTGGACTTCAACTCCTACAATTCCTAACAGATGGTGCGATGGCTGGGATTTCTGGGGGTTGAATCCAAAACACCTGGATAACAGAAGTTTGCCCATGCTTGCTCAAAAATAGAAAATTGTCCAATGGTAAGTAAACTTGAATCCTTGACTGTTCTCCTGCAGCTTCCAGAATCTCTGAGCAGTGATTGTGCTATCTGAGAATTGAAAACCAATGACCTCTGGACACCTATGTACAGAAATCATCGATGCAATCAATCTAAACAGCATTCAAATTGTAATATAAAGTCACTTTGTCATAATCATATATGTTTATACTGGAAGGTTAGTAGTGGAATATCACACAATAAAGATTTAAAACAGTGGAAGGGTGGCTATAACGTAGTGTGCCTGGATGAGGCAGACACTGAACACTGCTAAATAAACCACTGTCCCAGGTGCAGGAAGCATGTATTTGACTCCTGGCAATGACCTCACTGTAATTTGTAGGCATGAATGCATATTCAGAAGGGAGGTGGAACATTAAATAACTATTTGTTGCATGATCTCAAGACTGAATCATCAATGAAGGGGCAAGTTGAGCTCTCTGCTTTGAGGCTGGATTGTGGCAGAATCCCATATGCAGCATAAGAAGAATTTTGATGGATTAGATTAAAGTCCTACCTTAGGTCTGTAAAAGCCCAAGAGAATCTTGTAAGTAGGAGGTTATTGCAAACGGCTCCTCTCATTTCTGTTCCTCAATAACTAGCACAGTTGTTCTGGATCCATTGAACTCACCATTCATGGCTTCAAAATATCTCCTCCACCCCTTGTCTTGTATGCGAGTCTTCTTCAGCCACAGATTTTAGTATCCATGGGAGGTACTGGAACCAAACCTACATGGAAATGGCATTAAATAAAATATTGGGAAGGAAAAATTAGGCATCCAAGATAACCTCAAATTGCCTTGACATTTTCACAAGTGTGAAATCTGGGTATTAGCCATGAAGTGATTGACAATGTTAATCATAGATCTGGTAACTATCAATAAGCCCATCTTGTAAAAGCCCATATTAATACAAGATACGCACTGCTGCAGCACTTCTGGTAGGTGTCTGTGGAGTCTCTCCATAAGAAGTTCCACTACCTTCCCAGGCAGCTTTTTCATGAAAATTTCATATCTTAAGAAAATTTTCTCATGTTTAGGAGATGTCATTTCATGTAGTTTGAACCCAGTGCTTTGGTCCTTGCCCCGTGGAGCTACAAAAAATGAATTTTCTCTACTGCCCAAACAACAGGTGTTCGTATATTTCAAGATGGCTATCAGTCATAGTGCCTCTTAACAGTCTCTCTCCTTATGGTTAAAATTTCCAAGCTCCTTCGAGCTAACCTCATCCTGTTATATCATACTGCAATTACTTGTATTATTTATATGACATTTATACATGTTATACATTTAATTTTAAGTATTATTTCTTGTGAACAGAAAATTGATCTTTGCCAACTGCTTGATCTTTGAATACTTCTAATTTCTAGCAATTGTTTGTGACCTCAAAGTCCATCTTTTAAACCTTTCCAGAATGCTCAAGAGGCACATGGTGTGGCTGTACCAACACCGTCAGTACCAGAAGGATTTGAAGACAAATCATCTCCAGGTAAGATGAATGTTTTCATAACGTCATATTTGCACTACCAGCACAATAACAAAGATAAATGTTTTGATAATGTCACTGTATCATTTTTGCACTACCAGCACAATAACAAATAGTGTGGTTAAGATTAATGATGGTCTGTGCTATTTTACCTTTCATTAAAAAATGAAACAAATCTTATGACAGAGCTGTAAGGCAGCAAGTCTGAGCCGGTAATAACACACTGTGCAACCAGTCAAGTTATTTAACCCATATGCAAAAAAGTATTTCATCCACCTGAGAAGTAGAACATTTGATGGTGATGCCAATTGATCGGAACTTTAGGATAAAGGCCCAGAGCCCCTCCTTTGCAGTAATTTCAAATGTCTTAAAGCACCCTACTTCAGTAGTAGTAATAACAAACAATCCAGAGTCAATTTGCCAATGATATAAAGCGAGCAGATGTGCGTTAGTGGTTATTCTTTCATCAAATATAGACACTCGTATTTCTACATCCTCTACAATCATTTTAAATAGGACTTCTTTTATATAGGCATTATTAAATAAAGCCAATTTTGGGTAGGTTTGTATGATAGAGGCTTTGAAACTCAAATGATACTAAAGCGACTAATAAATTCTGAACTCACAAAGGTGGATGACATGTAATGACTTCATGACTATGACTCCATTCATATGAACTCATTGGAAGAAGATTAGAAGAAGACATATAGTTTTGACAGATAAATAAGTGTCCTTTTTGTGCATTGCATTCATTCCCTTCTTTCTACTTGCTGAAATATTTTAAGTCCTTAAGGAAAAGCACTTTCATGCTAAATATTACCGCAAATTGGTGATGGAAACCATAAAGTTTTATGGATGGCTTCTAGCAAGTTACTCACCTTTGGTTGTTTTAGGGATAAAATGACATCACCATAGAGGAAATGTGTGATATGATCCTCTAGTTAGGATTAAGATTTTTTTATGTTTGGGGCAACATACTAAATTGTAGTTAATGTAAAATAAAAGCTTATCCTTGAGGCTAGAAGAGGAAGAAAAAGCACACAAACCTGACAGATTAGCCTCATTCCAGGCATAATAAATTGTGGTTTATCATGCTGTCCAAATAAAGCCAGAGCAACATACGTGTGACTGTTTTCTCTGGTATGCACTCAATTTTGCCACAAGAATAATATTTCTAAATCTTACTTAGCTCAGAAGTTGATAGCAACTGGTTACAGGATAACATAACCATGGTATCATGATTTTTTTTCTGAAAGAAATTCAGAAAATAAAGTTGTTGTTATAGAAAATTAGGAAGTGCAGAGATTAGTCAAAAGTCCTAGAGGACAGAACTATCAACAGCTCATGATAATACCTGAGCTATTTATAACTGTATTTGCCTCTATACCAGTAATTGGACAACAAAATTCAAAACATGTTGTCATACTCATGTTCTGCCCATTGGCCTCCCCTATGTCTCTAAATGATAATTAATTGCTAGAGTGGAAAGGCTTTTTATCTTATCTCATGCAAGTCTTTTTGTATTTTTGGTTCTGAATACCTACCAACCCTTGGGCTTTTTAGCCAGATTATTCAGTAGTTGGTGGTAGCTACAAGACTTTTGGATTACTTTATTGTGACAAAAGTGACCCTGATATGCTGATTAATAGTTGGCTCTGCTCATAGACTTCTGGGAGTGGTATGGTGCATGGAGGAGCAAAGGCTCTTTGGACTCTTCTAGGTAGCTACATAACATTTTCATATAGCATTTAATGAGTCAGAAAAGTTCTGCCTGAAGATTAGTCAAATGCAGCTTGCTTTGTTTCAACATAAAACCATGAAGATTCCCATTATATTGAGTATTTACAGTGGGAAAGCTGTTTAAGCAGTCCTTACCTTCCTCCATCTACCATATGTGTTGCACAATAAATTTCCAAGATGCTATTGCCTTCTGTGTGGGAATTATGAGACCTGTAGTCAAATACACATCTAGTAGAGCCAGCCTGGTATAGTGATTTGAGTGTTAGAGTACTAATTTGAGAGATGAGGACTGACTAGGTTGTTGTACATTTTTCGGGCTGTATGGCCATGTTCCAGAAGCATTCTCTCCTGAGGATTGACTTCTCACTTGGCCACAGACACCCACTGGTTGACATGGCAAGCCAGAGTCCTTCAGCCTCAGAGAAAGTCAATGGTAAATCTCTTCTGAGCAGATCATACCCAGAAAACCTTGTGATAGTTTTGCCATAAATGAGAAACAACTTAAGGTATACCACCACCATACATCTAGGAAGCAGGGGACTGTATCCAACAGAATTCTGAAGCCATCACAACTTCAACAGGCATTTGAAACGGACATTGAAAAACTTTTCAGCATTCCAACACAGATTTCTTTAAATGTTTTAAGAAGTTATTTGTATTTATTTTTTGAATATCCTGATTTTCATCATTTGCTTCTCATTCTATTTGTTCTGTTTTATTTTTATGACTTTCCTATACAGTAGATGAGACAGACTTTAAAAAACTACAGTGAAGTACTGGTATTTAGCACTGTAAAGAAAAAGACTTGGTATGTTGATAGATGGGAGGAGCGCTTTCATCAGCGCTGTCTTCGCACAATCCTAAATATACACTGGACCGACTATGTGACGAATGTTGCTGTCCTTGAGCAAGCAGGGATCACCAGCATTGAGGCCATGCTATTGAGAACACAGCTGCGCTGGGCAGGACACGTCTCTAGGATGGAGGACCACCGCCTCCCAAAGATACTACTCTACGGTGAACTCGCCACGGGTCAGCGCAAGAGAGGCGCCCCCCAAAAGAGATATAAGGACTCCCTGAAACAACATCTCAGGCTTGGCCAGATTGATCACCAACAATGGTCCACCCTGTCCTCACATCGGGAGGCATGGAGAAGCACTATCCACAATGCTGCGGCCTCTTTCGAGAAGACACGCCGAATGGGTCTCGAAGAGAAACGACAACGCAGAAAGAACCGCAACTTGGAAAAAACATCACCCAAGGAGACTTTCTGCTGCGCTTTCTGCAACCGAACTTGCCTATCTCAGATTGGCCTTTTTAGTCATCAACGCGCTTGTAAAAAGCGTGGGATGAGTCCTTCCTGAATCTTCGTTCGCGAAGTAATGCCGAGAGAGAGAAAATATACATAGGCTACTTCCCTGTTAATGAGTAAAGTCTTCTTTGATACTAACTCCCCTCCCCAATAGGAAAGCTGGAAAGCTTTTTGATTTTATTTGTCTTTCTTGTTTGATAGTGAGCCTTGATAGGGTTGCCAGCCTCCAGCTTCTGTTTCCTCAACAAGAGGAACATTTCCTGAACATCACCTTGTGAGGGATAACAGATGTAGTTTCACATATTAGCTACTAGAAATAACCATTGCATTCTCAAAGAGATTTGCTGATAAGTCTAGAAAGGCAAGTCCACAGATAGGCTTGGATGAACATGAATTTATAAGACATGGTGAGCTGGAAATAATTTAATAAAGTGTTACTCAATGTGATGGTCTGTGGACAAGTGCTAGTCTACCAACCCTCAGCTGCTAGTTTTGGGAAGGTTTCCAGGAGAGAAAGAAAATTGCCATTAGTTCATCCTGTAAAATTCTAGGTTTTATACTTTAGTGAAGTACTTTAAACTTTCTACCAGAAAGCTCTAATATTGTCGTTCTGAGGGAATTCATTAAGAGTCCAAACTACTACCAGTAATTCCAGGATTCTATAGGGAGTGAAACCATAGCTGTGAAACTGAGAAGAAATTTCTATGACTGCATTGTAGATGTACCCAACGTTTTATTTTGCTAGCATGTATTTGAATGAAGATAGAAAAGAGCTTCTAAAAGTTAACAAAATCTATATAATAAAAAATATAGCTATTTCCTTTTAATTATTACCAAAATGTTAGGTTTCTATTGTATTTTCTAGGGACAAGAAAGACAGACATATTTTTGATGAGGTGAAAAAATAGAAAATATTGCAAGTGGTTTGTGAACTTTTGATTTAGTTTGTTTTTAGTGGTAGACTGCCTTTTTATCAGTATTCCATAACTTCAGTGTTCTAAATATAACGTTTTACTCATGGCTTAAGGAAAATATTCAACTATACTAATGTTGAACTGTCCCATCTAAAATAGAGGGTCTTAATCCTATGTGCTGTTTTCTCTCTAGGACTTGGTTCTCAAATCAATGGCAATTATAGAAAGTACAATTCAGTAGCTGACCTGAGACCCAAGGGATTTGAAAATTACTTGGGTGATGATTACATCCCACCTCCACCATCGGTTCCTCCTCCACCACCACCACCACCACCTTCAGTTGATCTCTCTCTAGCTCCACCTTCCATGCAAGCTCCAGCAGCACCTTCTGTGGATGTACCACCTCCGCCTTCTGTAGCAGCTCCACCCCCACCTCCAATGGCTCCTCCACCTCCACCTCCATTGTCAGCTCAGTCTCCTTCATCTCTGGCTCCACCTTCATACCAATATTCTAATTTGTCTTCTCCCAGTACTCCATCTCCTCCTGACTTTATTCCTCCTCCTCCTCCAGCTTTTATCGATCGTGCACCTCTTCCACATTCACCACAAATTCGCACGCCACCTTTCTCAAATGGTGTGTCCAAATGGAAATCTGAGACTGTTCTAAATATCAGGGAACCTGACACTGTCCCCTATAATCTGAACCGCAATCTGAACCTCAATCCTCCTTTAACCCCTAACCATAAGGAATCACAATTACCGCATTCCAGCCCAGACCCTAATCTCACTTTCCCTCGATCATTAAAAATACCTCCCCCTACTCCTGTCAGAACATCATCTATTCCCATGGGAGAAAATGAATCTAGTCCCAATGATGATTTATTCCCTAAAATTGCTCCACACCACCGACCTGCCCTGCCACTGAGTTTTACTGCCTTGCCTGCAGCCGCAGTTCACTCAAAAGGAGAAGCTAGAGGGAAAGTTACTTTGGAGAAGCCCTCCATATTAATCACAGAGTCAGGAAATCCAGATTCTGATGGCTCTCCTACCAGCCCACATGAGGTACCATCTGCAGAAAAAACAGAGCTTCCATTTCAGGAAAATGCATCCTCTGATGATCATGATGATGACTGGAAGGAACGGACTAATTTGGACAAACTGAAACATGACCTGTCTGCCATGTTGTCCTCTTCCTGCAAAAAAGAGGATCGACAGCAAAACAGAACTGTTTCCTCCAAGCCTAAAACCAGCATTACTGATAGCAATCAGGTTATTAGAGATGGATTAAAACAACCTAAGACTATTGTGAGTGACCCACAGTCAACTCCAGAAAGAGAGAGTGAGAGAAAAGAGAGGACACCATCTAATACACCTTCTCCAAGAAAAGCTTTTACCAGTGAGGCCATTTCAACTACAAGGACTAATCCTGCCTCCCCACAAGCAAACGGTGTTATGACATTTAAAGATGAATTGGAAGCCTTGCTCTCTCCAAGCAAGGATGGAGGCCCACCGTTGGCTCTTGCAAATTTGAGACATAATCCAGAAACAAAGAAGCAAGTTACTCTTCAATTTGGTGGCAGTCAGGTCAATGGGGGAGAGGCCAGGCTTTCACATCCCATAATACATGAGAATAACCCAGCATCAGGAGTGACAGAGAAAGACCCTAAGACACCTAGCATCTCTTCTGGTTACTCACTTCCTGACAACACTCAGAAACCTCCATTATCCCCTCTGAAATTAAAGAATGGACTCTTGAGTCCATCTGCACCTTCATCTGCCTCTTCTGGAGGGCCATCACCGATACAAACTGCATCTCCTACTGTGGATTTCTCTCTCTTGCAGTACAAGTCACATCGAACAAAATTTGGCTCAGTGGACAGCTTGGCTTCTGCAGCTTCTTCCCAAACTATAGAAGATGTGCCAGTTAGCATAAATAATAATGAAAATCTGAGAGACTTTGCAAGTCCCAAGTCCTCAGTCACATCCACCCCATCTAGGAATGCTGAAGAAGCTGATAGTGAGGTTTTGATTCATCCTGTTACAGGAGAGAAAGTAGCGAGAGGCTCCCCTATGGCTCTGCTCTTGGCTGCACAACAGCGGGCTCAGAGAGGTAGACGTTCTGCTGTTACTTCCCGGCAAAACAGTTACTTATCTGAGAACCCTCTGCTCAAGTTATCAGAAAAGCTGCACAACAGCAGCCATGCAGAGACAGGCTCATCCAACATTTATTACAGTGGTGCCAAGCCTAATTCTATCACAGTTGTACCAAAGTTCCCACAAAAGGAATCCCTGGAAATCTCAGAAAATATTACTGCATCAAACACATACAGTTCTCGCTTAGTTCAAGGTCTACTAGAATCCCAAAACGTGAAAAAACAAGATCCTCAAAGCATGCCAGGAGGATCAACTATACATGCTCCTGCTACACCTCCAAAGCACATTGTCAGCAATACAGAGACTGTGGAAGAAGTGCTTGATTATGAGATAATCCCACCACCACCTGAATTCAGCAATGATGCTGGTGTATCCCCGATTGAGTCTTCAAATGGGGAAGAAAACCATAAAGACCGCAACATCTCAAGTGAGTTTCAGGTCTCAGATAAGAACCTTAACTTCAGTCACTCAAGCTATGGCTATGGGAAGAGTTACTCACAAACATCTAAATCAGTCTTAGAAAACAGTATGAGGTCGAGTGGACACAGTCACCATTATCCAGGCGGAAGCTATTCCTCAACTTATCTCAGTTCCTATTCAAACAGCCGGCCTCTGATCAAGAAGCGCCTTTATATGTCAGAGACAGATGGGTCATATGGTAGGGCATCCATGTCCTCTCGCAGTATGAGCACTCCCAATAACTATGGCCACAATACAATGACATACAACTCCCAGGCTGTTGAAGGGATGCAGCGGATCAACTCTACTCACAGGAATGTACCCACCAGCATGCAGGGCAGAAGGGTGTCAGTGGAACTGACACCTGGGAAAATGCTGAATTATAATAATGCCTCCAGTGATGCCAGGTATAAAGGCCAGAGTGGAGAGTATGCCGACAGTGGAGCAGGTGCCAGAAGGTATGTTTCGTTTGTCATATTTAAAAGAGTTATGGGGTGAACTATGAACTACAGGAAAAGAGAACTAATCAAATAAATCATGCAGGTAGCTGTAGTTTCCACTTCCTGGTAACACAGTTAAGAGGAGGTCCATAGATTTAAGGTTTTTTTCTGGGGAAAGTCTTTATAGCATTCACCTGATTCTCAAAAGGGGTCCATGGCTCAAAGGACCTTAAGAACCACTGGTCTGGTGGATAGAAGGTTTCTTTCTCCTCCCAATAGTAGTAAGGAAATTCTAGACACAAAGCACACTTTTCTGTATCTGACATGTTGTTGATATCCCTAGTGCACCAAGTGGAGAACAAGTCCACAGTTGTATTAAGAATACATGCAAGCACTTTTCAATTTACAAAGCCACTTCCCTATTCACTAGGTGACTGAACTGAAGATAGTAAAATGCCTCCAGATTGCTTCTCTCACATCTGTTCACAAATAGCAAAATAAAAATAAGTCAGCATGAGTTGGTACTGTCATTACTAAATGGGATAGTGAGCACTAAATGGGAGTCTCATTCACCTGAGACATCAGAGTAAATAATATATATATTATAAAAAAAACAGGTCACTATATCATCTACTATATTACTATGGTGCTGTTAAAAATTTACCTGCTGAAGCAAGGATCTGCACTGTAAGAAAGAAGGAGTAAAACCAGGGCAAAATGTATTTATACTATATATCTGAGGTTTGGGCCTGTAGTAACTCAAGGACACCCCATAGCCAAAATCTTAGGTTATTCAAACATTAGCAAGTGATTGCTGAAGAATCATTTGTTCTGTTGAATATTTTCTTGCATTTGGAATGAAAGCTGAACATCAGTATTTCTTAATGTCCCTACCTGTTGTAATATACATTATTGTTTCATTGCATCTGTATACTGCATTGTATGTCTAGGGAATTCCATTTTTCTTGAAATTTAATTATTTTCTTCCCCTTCAGATCTTCTCATGGGAGTCTGCAATATGGGACAACTGCAAATACTTTCACTGTTAGGCCTGGTACAAGACAACCCATTTCTTATTCACACCAAGGAAGTCTTCATTGAGGCATGTCAGAGGAACTTGCCATAGCTCTGGATGAATCTGATGCTACACATCATAAGGCTTATTCTATCCACTTTGTTGTGAGCTTCCTTTAAAAGTTCTTAAGAGCCTGAAAGCAGTCTTGTTTCCTTCTTATAAAAAGACTGGTTGCAAAACTGGATGTAAGTTATATTAGGCAAGGATAAGATTAAAAACTGGCAAACTATTATTCTACAACTAAGGACTTCAATGCAGTATGAAAACGAACGACTTCTATGCAGAAGTTGCATGATTCAGCAGCATATCTAAACTTAAAGCAGATGTGTAATTCTATAGACTTTCTTCTGTCTAGGGTGAGCTTGGCTAGTAGGTGACTACCTAGAGCCCCTACCTATGGGGAAACAACATTTTACAACAGCTTCAATAACTTGAAGCTATGCAGCAAATAATACTAAAGAATCATCCTACAGAGAATACTAAAGAATCATCCTACAGAGAATCAAGAAACAGCTAAGAGGTCCCAGAAGTAGAAAGGGTGAGCAAAGTCTCCAGGTTTCCAAGAAAGCCTGTTAGCCATTAATACTGGCTACCTGAGGTCTAAAAGGAGAAGGAGAAGATTGTGATGAGATGAAAATAGTATAGTTGTGGGAAAGAGGAAGTGGTGTTCACAGGGGAAAAGCCCAATTGAAGTAGAGTGAATAAGGGAGACAAGGGCCTGACATCCTCCAGGTGTGTCATCTCTGGTTGAAGAAGGTGGTCCTGCTTTAGAGTTGAACTTGCTTCATACCAAGAAGAAATGTGGTAATTCTAGCTTTCCAGCTCCAGTTCAGGATGGTCTACAGTGCAGGAATTTCTGCTTATCTACAACTGGAACCCAGACAGAAGAGGCATTGATGGTACAGGGAAAAGCTACTACATGCAGTCGGATCTGCTAGAAGAGTGTGTGTGTCTGTGTCCTTTTCCATTTATATGCCTATGTTTCAAGTAAGGTGCAAATATATTTCAGGCTTTTGTCACGGAGGAGAAATTGTGTCACTAACTTCAAGAGACAAGAATGAAACTTACTGGCAATATTAAGGGTCAGTACAATAGGAATCAGTTTGTTTGACTTACTGTTTTTATCCTAAGCTTAAACATTCAATTTGATAAGGGAGATTTTGAGTTTTAAAAACTGGACAGAAGAGAAAGGAGTAAAAATGTGTTGGTTACATTGTGATTAGGACATCCCATTCAAAATAGAGATAGAGGACCTTTTTTGGCCTGGGACCCAAATTTCAGTTTAGGAAGGGCCTCCTGGACTGCATTCCTGTGGTGGGGAAATCTATAGGCATAGAACAGGGCCCAACCAAAGAGGACAAGACTAGGTGAAATTTTTATCTATTTTGACAATTTTTAGCCAAGATTCTGCCAAATTCTACACATGCCTGATGTCCCTCTTGCTATTCCTTACATCATTTCCTTCCTCTTTGTTAGCTGTATTTAAAAATAATTAAAGCAGGTGGGAGAAAGGTGTAAGGCTGAGGAATGGAATGAAAAGCTCAGGGCTGTATCTATCCCTGAACTTTTAAAGAATTTGACATAAATCTTCTGATTCAAATCTAATTGCTCTACTAAAAGCTAGTACATTTCCAAGTAAGTATGATTTAGAGATGTTGACTTTGCATGGTGGCAAGAGCACATTTAAAGAATAGGTGCTGGCACCTATGAGCATGAACTTGAAGCTATATTTTAGTGTGTAATTAAAATGGAAGCAATGCAGTTTGAAAGTTCATCTCTAAAAATATAAATTTCACAATCTGATGCTGGCTAGCCAGGTTTCCTTGGACATAATGGCTACTCAGTGGGATTCAATTCAAAATACTATTATCACATCTTAAACTTAAGTGAGAGTTCCTTGCTACAGTTGGTTATTTATGATGGTCTCAGTATCTCTTGCAATTTATCGACAGTTATAAGGGGGGAAATCTAAAATTTTCATGTATAAGTTAATTCCATAATCTATGCGTGCAGTTCTGGCTTTTAGGAGTACATACTCCTCCTTCTTTCTACAGAAAAACAATATACTTTCATATTTTCCCCTTTAACATTACTGTAACTTATCAAATACAAATAGAAAATGTTGCTGATTTTCCCTGTCAACAGATCCTTTTCATCATATAAATGTGGCTGTCATAATTACACTATGACTCCCATACCCACAGAACCAGTACCTATCTGACAAAATATGTAATCTCTAGAGATTTTCTAGGACTTCCAGAAAAAAATTCCTTCATTGAAAGTTACTATAGTCACCCTGGAGGACTTAGCAAATGCTTAGGGAGAATACCTTTCTATGATTTTTTAGGCCTTCTAGGATGATTCTATACTTTCCAGCAGAAGTCATTCATTTCAATATGGTTTGCTATTTTCCACAGCTTCCTGTTTCTATGGAAAGTTCAGGAAGGTATCCCTTGCTGATCCTGGGCTTACACTGTGTGCCCTTTTAATTCAGATCAAATTATTTAGGTGGTTATTTTTCAAACCATTAGGGTTGGTTTCACCATTAATAAAAGCAGTCAAATGGAATAGCTGTTGGTTTTTGTGGCAGAGCTAGTGATGAATCTATTCTGGGTTTTACATCAAAGTTCAAAACCATCTAAGGTATTTAATCTATGGATAGGGACTCAAACCCACAGCACATTCAATGCCAGATCACCATGGAAGCTCATAGCTTATTATTTTATGAACCCACTGAGTTGTTTTGGTCAGAAACTGCAGGGACATTACAATTCGCTCTAAGACTCTAAGTAATGTTCCACACGTAATAGCACAAACATATATACTCTGTGAACAGTGGTGTGGGCAAAATGAAAATAATCTCAGTTCTTTAGTCTTGTAACCATCATTGTCTGTTTGAATTAGCAACCTTATCCCATCTGGGGTTTCCAAATAAAAAATGTTTTGGGTTAGTTGCAACGGAACAAATAAGAAATGTGATGTGGCAGTAGCTTGGTATAAGCAAGAGAGTGTGTACTCTCAGCATATATCACATATTTTAATCTCTTTTCGGGTTGCCAGCATTTGTTAAAGATCACTGAGACAAACTCATGTAATATTTACATTGTATGGCAATAATGTAAAGACTGTAAAATAAATGTAAAACATGTAGAAAATGCATTGTACTATGGAAAAATAAAGCACTTTGAAGCAAGCATCTTGAAAGCATTGTAAATTTGTCCTCTTTTCGTACAGTACTGTATTATCTGTTTATTGCACGCATTATTTCCCAGTTGTACAGGTGGGGAAATGTGTGTTATGTGAATCAAGCTTAAAGCTAATTTTCCTTGAAATTTATTGTAGATTAAGAATGAACTAATTTTGAAAAGTGGGAATTACACCTTTTTTGTGTCAGGAACAACTTGAGAAATTGCAAGTCGCTTCTGGTGTGAGAGAATTGGTCGTCTGCAAGGACGTTGCCCAGGGGATGCCAGGATGATTGTTGTTTTACTGTCAGTGTATGCACATCTAGAAGACAATTTTTATTGATCTCTTAATATACCACCTTTCTTTTCAGCTAATGAAAATATTAGATAAAATGCAATAAACTCAAAATTTCTGTTCTGTTCTAAGAAAATGGGAATCGAAAGGCTATTGCTAATGGCAACAATCATTAAAGAGGATGTCTGAGTGAACAGGAAGAATTATATGTAGTACACAAAGAAAAAAAACATACTCAACAAACTGGAATACTGGCAGCCATAAAATCTGCATGGAGTGGATTGCTTCATAAACTTGCACAATTGCTCTGCTTTATTACATGTGGTTTTCTTGTGAAAGTGAGGGGCAATTATGCATCTGTAAAGAGCTTTATCCAAAACGATCAACAGAACCAAAACAAAACTAACATTCCAACACCAACTTTTATGAGATTTGGACATTTTCTCTTCAGAACAAGTTGGAATGGTATGAATGATCAAGAGTACAATGTTTATCACTGTAATATATGCTCATGTATGAATCTCAAATTTTTAGTTGAAAATTGCCCTCAAAACCTGGATTGACTTACCTATGCACCAGGCTACACCTACCTATGCCCTGGGTTCATATGTAAAAGGGGGACTATACAGGTACTATGAACATAAAGAGCGCTTTCAAATTGGGTTATGACACACACACCCATCCTGTATTAAGTGTGCACATGTAGACCACACATTGTTAAGATTAAATTCTCTGCAGCGGATGTTTGATGTTGTGAAGCTTGGATAAATCAGGACGCTGAGTCGGTAGTTCAAAATAAAACAATTCTTTACTCACAAAAATAAATCCACTTCACTTCTCAGCACAATCTCTTCGAGAGCCCCACCCAAGGTTAGATAACAAAGCTTTATACTAAACGCTGAGGGAAGTTTTAGGCCAGGTGTCCTTCGTCACTTCCCACTCTACATAACACTTAAAGATATACATACACAAATTAACATTTAATTACTATGGTACATTTTATCAATTCTAACAATTCCCCTCTTAAATGTTAATTTTTCATTCTACACTGTTAATGTATTCTTTAACTTTTACATCCAGTATTCATATATCACATATACACACATATATTTTTCTGGATTACTTCATCACAAACATAATCACTTCCTGCAGAACCTTTTAACTTTAAGATATCACTTCATTCCTCTGTACACAATATAGACGCACCACACATCTCATACTTCACATTTTTAAACATAATACACATTTTTTTAACTCATAGACTGTGACACAATCATCAGTGTCAATCATCTCCACAAGGAACTCTATGGAATTTTTCTGGTTGTGATAAAAAAGGCTCTAACATATATTTTTCTTCTTTCACCTCCTGCTTAACTGCTCTAGATGTAATTTTTTCTTGGGATGTAGGTGTCTTTACCTTTTGTGTACCTGCCTGTCTTCTTTCAGGTGTACTGCAACTCTCTTTCTTTCCTTCACTCTGTGAGGATGATACAAACTTAGACCTCACTATCTGTTGTTTCTGACTCTCAACACTAGATGGACTCTCCCCTCCTTTGAGTGTCCCGCTACATTTTTCTTCTGGAATCCCATGTAGGTTTTCAGTATTTGAATGAATTTCATTCCAGTCTTCCATTTTGCTGAAATATGCTAGTTTTGAGAACTTCACTGTGTTTGGGCTATCCAATAACCTATAACAACCATTTCTTGCATATCCTACGAACTTCGCCTCTTTATGTTTTATTTTCTTGTTGGTTCTTTCTTTTGCTGACAAAACCACCTTTGCCTTTTGACCAAACACTTTGAGATATTTGTAACAAGGGACGCGGTCATACATTTTTCTAAAAGGAATGTCTTGTATGCATTGATCCCACAACCTATTCATAAGGTAATTGCTAGTATTTAGGATTTCCGTCCAATACACTTGTGAGAACTTGCTGTCTTTTAGAATGCATTTCTCCATTTCTCTCAATGCTTGCATTTTCTTCAATGCTACACTCCTCCCTTTAACTCTTCAATGTTAACACATTCTACATTTCTATTCCTTAGCACTTGTTTTAGCTCTGCACCACAGATTTCCATTCCTTTATCAAAAAACAATTTACCCAATGTCACTCCATATCCATTTTCAATCAAGTTTAACCAGCTTGTTAATTTTTCTTTTGCTTCAGACAGGTCATCAAAAAATACACATATGAAAATCGGCTCAAACGTTCTACAAAGAGCATTGCGTATTGTGAACCACCAACACTTTTCTCAAAAGGACCTTCTATACAAACATGTGCTGCATCAAACAAATTGGTTACTTTTATCTTTGATCTCTTGTTGTAATTTAGAGGCACAGTTTTCACTTTATCGCAAATTGCGCATTGCAAATCACAAAAGCACTGTTCCATTTTATATTCAGGGCATAACTCTAATGTCTTCTTCAAAACTTCCATGCTAGCATGCCCCATTACTCTGTGGAACAAATGTAAGCACCTGTCATGCTGAATTGTACTACCAACACACATAACCTCCACATTGTCTTCTACACAAAAACCGTTGACCTTCTCAAACATTTCATACATTTTATTACGTTTTACACCCTTGCCAACTAGTTTTCCTTCCCTGTTGTAAATGTAACAGTATATTCCCTTGAATGACACTCTGTACTGTTGTTCTGTTAACTCAGCTACACTCAACAAATTAGACTTCATTTCTGGAACAAACAAAACCTTTTGCCAGTACATTTTTAAACAAGAAATATAACAAGTTCCAAATTTATTAAAAAGTTGTACTGCGTTATTTGCAAGAGATAATGATGATCCATATAAAGTCTTCACATTTCTCAAATTCGCCAAATCATTAGTGATATGATGAGTTGCTCCAGAATCTAAAATCCATCTACTGCTTCTACTGGAGTTACTTCCCACTGCAGCAACCATCACTCTTGCTCCAGGTTGACTTGGTGATCCTCCTCCACGCCCTCTGTCTCTGTTGTAATAGCCTCTTCTTCCTCTGCCTCTAGACCTCTGCGTCTTGACCTTGCATTCTCTGGCCAGGTGTTCCCTTGAATTGCAAATAAAACACCTCCTTGTAGTAGCAACTCCACGCACACTCCCAAGGACAGGGTCAGCTTCTTCCAGCAATGGTTTTTGCTGAAACTTCCCCTCAAAAGGGCATTCTCCTCTCTGTTCTCTTTCAAAGACAAGCCTGTCTTCTTCTTCCAGTATTCTTGAACAAACAAGGTCGAGTGTAAGATTTCTGGCACGCACAGTCTGTAGAGAATGTAGCACTGGGTCCCAATCAGCAGACAAACTCGACATTAATATGTAAGCTTGATTCTCAGCAGTAATTTCCACACCTCTAGACTGACATTCTACAAACAGTTCCTTCATCTTCTTTATATGACTCCGCACATCTCCACCATCCTCCAACTTGGCCCGGTACAAGCGTTTAGTCCAGATCATCTTTCCAAGTACAGTCTCACGTTGATGCACAGCCCTTAAGGCATTCCAGGCATCTTCAGCAGTCTGCAAGCCTCTAACATGTATTAATTGATCTGGCATCAGACAGAGGACAATAGTAGACAAACCTCTTTGTATCTTCTCATCATCTTCTTCTGCACCCAGGATGGTATTCAATAATCCTTCACGTGTCAACAAATGTCTCATATACATAGACCATTGCGGATAATTAGAATCAGATAACTTCTCAATTACAGTGAGGGGATTGTTTGAAGCCATTTCCTCTCTCACTCAGAAGATCTCCTTTACTCGGATTCACAGCCCAGCCTCTGTAGTTCAACACAATTTACTCACAGCAGACTTCTGGCAATCTTCTTCCCATCAAGGCTCATTATGTATTTATGGCTGTTCTCTATTTAGTGAGTGGATTGTACCCAGTCAGTTTCCCCTTTGGAAGATCTTCGGTTGCACCCGAAATTCAGCCCAGCTATTTTCCTATAGCCTCCGGCAATCTCCCCTCTGATCTGGCTACTCACAAGACTCAGTGGCTTTATGGCTTCACACCCAGTACCATAAATCTTCAGGGTCCCAGCACGCCCCGCTGTGCAGATATCACCGCTTCTTCTGTGTAAACACACAGTCTCCCAGCAGTAAAAATACTCTTCTGCAGCAGCTCCGATACAGCCTTGCGTCCTTTCCAAAAACTGTAAGCTTCAAAACAAACTTTATCAAACTTTCTCCTTGGCAGAGGGCCCATAACCAATGTTAAGATTAAATTCTCTGCAGCGGATGTTTGATGTTGTGAAGCTTGGATAAATCAGGACGCTGAGTCGGTAGTTCAAAATAAAACAATTCTTTACTCACAAAAATAAATCCACTTCACTTCTCAGCACAATCTCTTCGAGAGCCCCACCCAAGGTTAGATAACAAAGCTTTATACTAAACGCTGAGGGAAGTTTTAGGCCAGGTGTCCTTCGTCACTTCCCACTCTACATAACACTTAAAGATATACATACACAAATTAACATTTAATTACTATGGTACATTTTATCAATTCTAACACACATGACCTCCAACTTGGTTTTGTAGTTCCTGAATCCCTTTGCTACAATGTCTTCCTTGATCACACTCATCCACTCAAAGCACTGTAAACCTCCAGGTACAGTGGTTCTTCTTCAAAACAGAAGTGGACCTGTGCACTATTGCAATCCATGAGTGGTGCTGGGTTCTCAGTACTTACCCACCTTGCTCTGCACAAGAATGGCTTCTGCTCAAATCATGGCAGGACATTTTTGCACAACAGATGCCTGTGAGGATTTGGAGAGTTTTAGTCTAAATATCTAAAGCTTCCCTAACCAATGGATTAATCCATAAAGTGTAAAGATAACAATCTAAGTCCTGGTGTCATATGAGCAACTGGGTTTTGTGGTTTGTGTTGCTTCAACTTGCAGGCAAGTGATCCTTGTTAAAGATCTTCTGCCTCCCTCGCTGTTGTCTTTAATATCAATAGCCAAAGAGTCATCTCGGCTAGAGGTGCACACTTGATGGGGCAGCATGGGCAGGAAAGCTTGTTCTGCCACTTGGAAGCTCTCTGATTGTAAATAGAACGTAAGCTTTCAAAGCTGCCCGTGCAAATCCGTTCAGCAAGCCCAAGCAGGACAGTCTTTTGAGATGGCGAATGCTTACATTAATCCTCCCACAGACTCAAAGGAAACTTAAACATAGCCATTCATGATCCTGAATGACAACCATTTTAAGCATAACAAGAATATGCAGCTTCAGCATTTTTGAAATGGCAGCAAAAAAAAAAGATCCTTGGGAGACAGTCACAGAAGCAGAATGCACCCAAACCAGTTTGGGGTGCATCTTTGCGGAATTCAAAGCAAAGACCCAAATTCACCTCTTTTCTGAAACTTTGTGCATAAACCACTGTCAGATATATACTTTTCAAGAAGATTCAACATCTCGGCTATACAGAGTCTTCCTTCTTTGGGGCACAAAAACACAGTTTATTCTTCATTCCTATGTCTATGGAAATACACCGATATGTTCTATTTCTTTAGCACATTTATTTTAGGAGGGGGAGGAGTGGCAAAGGCAAGATACAACTCACCCCATGTAGCAGAGGTGTTTGGTATATTTGGAGGCCACCATTCAAAAAGCTGCCAATATGAACCTATTGTCCTTTCTCTCTTAGCTTATGGAACCTTTGTGACTCTCATATGGAATTGCAACAGTCTTTGGGTGTCTTCAGACTCCACAGTTCCTACTGTAGTCCCTTTCCAAACATTCTACAGTAGAGTCTCATTTATCCAACCTTCACTCATCTAACATTCTGTATTATCCAACACAGTTTGCCTCCCGCCTGGAATAATGTCCAGGGTGGGAGAAAGAAAGAACCTTTGTCTATTTTGGTGCCAAATTTGTAAATACAGTAATTGCTACATAATGTTACTGTGTATTGAACTGTCTTTTCTGTTGATTTATTGTAAAACAGGTTTTGATGTTAATTTGAAAAATCATAATGTAATTTGATGTTTAATAGGCTTTTCCTTAATCACTCCTTGTTATTCAACATTTTTGCTTATCCAACATTTTGCCGCTTCGTTTATGTTGGATAAGTGAGACTCTACTGTATTACCATTTAAAATTTCTTCGAACACTCACTTTTCCACTCTGAGGGAAGTACATTGGGTTGAAATGTAGTCTTCAGTAGGATAACCAGAGAACTCAATACTGTTGCAACTTCCCATGGGACCATGTTTCACACCACAGGCTTGCAGCCATATTTCAGTCAGTAAATGAAGAAAAATACCCTTTGCCAGCCAAAAGTGGCAACAGAATAGCATGATGCATCAGAACCTGAAACATGTGCATGTCATCCATACTAGACAGAATCCATGCAGGTAAGTTCACATCTCGACTTGAGTGATGGCTGCTATTTATCATGAACTGGTAATCTACCCTCCAATTACTTCACTTAAGGAATTTAAACTTTTTTTCAAATGATAAAGTTGCAATCAAATCTATGGCTGGTTTTCTAGTGTAATTTTCCAGGGTTTCAGAAAGCAGCAACTTGGTTGTCCAATCTAATTCTAGGTAGTGTTTTTTTTAACCATATTATTTTATCATAATCCACCTCAAAAGCGTATATTAGTAGGCAGCACTTTAATGGTGTAAATTACACACAGATTTAGAGCTAAAGTCCCTTAGAAAGCTAGCTAGATGTCTTCCTTCCTACTTTTTCCCCCTCCTCTCCCTCTCCTTTTTATTTCTCTCTTGGACATTAAGTCCTAAAATGAATGTATTTACATCCCAGCAGGTGTTGTGCTGCAAAAAAAAACAACCAAAGGTTCACATTACAGACTAGGCAGATTTGTTGTGGCAGGATTCACTTGATCAGATCTGCAAGGTTTCCCAAAATTCAAGTTTCTTTATCTGTCTTCCTCAATGAAAGGCGAGACAAGTGCAAGATAAATATTCTCATTATTTCAAGAGGTACTTCCAGATTAGCCTCCATCATTGCAAGACGCCTTTTAACAGGAGACTGAACCAGTCATAATCAACACCTGCCTCCTAGCGGTTTCTCAAAGAAAACCACAACATGGAAAATGTACCTGAAGCTACACAATAGGGCTCAGCCATAGTGAGTCAATGGGTAAACATTGGTGCACCAATTTACGCAGTGAAGAATTAGTATTTCCAGCCACTTCACATGCCAGAAAGAACTTGAGCCTCTTTTTACAGCAACATTTTACGAGTCTCTGGGCCAAACTGCATACTATGCTATTCAGAATTTAATTCATTTCATGACTCGGCCAATGCATTTTGAAGAAACAGCAGCTGTGAGGCTCACAATCTGGAAATTGCTCCAAGTAGTATCATTACTATGGAATCCTGAGATTTGTAGTTTGGCGAGACAGCCACAATCTTTGTCAAAGATGGCTTAAAATACCTTGTAAAATTACAACTTCCATGGCCATGACAGTTATAAGTGATGACAAACTATAACAATTTCACAGTGCAGATCCTAGACCAGGACTCTGAAAGAGTAGAATTGAGATAGATAGATATTTCTTAAAGAAGGGCAACTGCAAACCGCATCTGAATAAATCTTGCAAATAAAACCTACTGACAGTGAGGCCCCACATCAATTCTATACTGAAAACTATCGTCCAATTTACAGGTAATCAGTGTAAGACCCTTATCTACAAAATGATACCTTCTGCATAGGGGCTCTGGAGGCGGCTTTCCAAGATTTAAATAGCCAGTCTAAAGCAGGTTTAACAAGAGTGAATAATGGAACATATAATTTGCCCACTAGTTAAGGAAGATGGAAAAACACACTCCAAAACTGCAAACACATGTCCAATCCCCCACTTAAATCATGACCATCCAAGTTCTCCGTAAAATGCCTCTTGTGAAATACAGCCCACTACTGCCCACAAGGTGTTGTTACTTAAAACACCTCTTTCCAGTATATACCTTGATGCAGAGGATTTTTCACCAATGCCAACATAATGTCCCACATTTAGATAACAATTTATTTATTTAAAACTTTTGTACCCCGACCTTCTCACCTCCATAGAGGGACTCAGACCGGCTTACAGCAAGATTCAATGCTATACAATCTAAAAACAACAACATATTAAAATACATTAAAAAGCCAAAGACATAAAACCACATCACCACTAAAAACAATTCTACTCGATCTGTAAACGTGGTCGTTCATTCAGACTATAGCCAATCTCAGCCTATTCTGGGAAAGCTTCGTTCCACATCCAAGTCTTCACCAGCCTCCTAAAGGACAACAGAGGGGTGGCAGATCTAACATCACTTGGGAGAGAGTTCCATAACCGAGGGGCTGCCACAGAGAAGGCTGTCTCTCGTCCCCACCAGTCGCGCTTGTGAAGATGGTGGGACCGAGAGCAGGCCCTCTCCGGAGGATCTTAATGTCCTTGATGGTTCGTAGGGGAGAATCCGTTCGGACAGGTAAACTGGACCATATCAGTTAGTTTGACCCTATACACTTACTGCTTTAAAAATATGCTTATTGTGACAGAGGAGTCATATTTTTTATGATTTAGACATGAAAACTAGTGACAAAACGGGTAACCAGAGCCAAACAACAGGATGATTATGGTGGAGATAGCAATCTTCTCCAGTTTTCTCTATTTAATGTTTTGTCCATTTGTAATGTGTTATTTCCTGAATTGTAGGTCTTATTTGGTTTGCAGTTTTCTTAGCTCTATGTACTTAAGGCAGTGGGAAGGGCTACCGGCCATGTGACTGGTTTAGTGATTGTTTACAATAGTTTAGAAAGGATGACCACTGAGGATGACAGTTGATGCTAGAAGTCTGTTTGAGTGCAGAAGTCAGTGTTAGGAAGTTAGAAGTCAGTTGAGACTTAAGTTCTTTGGAAGTAGACTATTATAAAGGAAAGCTGTACAGAACAATATAGTTTTGAAGAGACTGCTAAAGACTATACGTTACATAGGAACTGAAATATTTTTAAAGTTTAACCTGACAAGAAATAAATATATTCAAATACATGAAGTTGTGAATAAAATAAAACATGTTATTTTATTTCTACTTGAATCTTTGTCTGCTGAGTGTCAAATAGAAACAAGATATTTATGAGGGTTATCAGGAAAGTAAGATTACAAGGCACATAGCTCTCGCAGGGAATTTTCGCGGGGGAAGTTGGTATCATTGCCTTGTAGCGGGAAGCCAGCGGAAATGAACAAGCAGTGCCAGTCATTTGTAGCTCATCAACTGGCATTGTGGTGAAGTTTAGAGATGAGCATCCTCATTCCATTTCCCTCCAAGTGCGAAGTTCACGCTGTAATACACTACCTAAATGTGAAGGGCATGAATGCCACTGCAATTCATCACAAATTCATTTCAGTTTTTGGAGAGGATGTAATGTCAAGACAGCATTTGACAAAATGGGTACGGAACATATTGCAAGACCGTGAAGAAACTTCGCAGAGCCATCCAAAACAAATGTTGTGGGATGCTGACAGTGGAAGTCAGTCTCCTTCATGACAATGTGTGTCTGCACAGTGCTCATGCAACACAAGAGTTCTTGACTTCATTTGGTTAGGATGTTTTAAGCCACCTCTCTCACAGCCCCGATCTTGCACCCAGTGATTATCATCCACTAAACTGAAGGAACATCTTGGTGGAAAACACTTTTCCAACAACACCAAGGTGAAAATCAAAGTGACAAATTGGCTGAAAAGGGCAGGGGGAAACTTCCATTACACAGGCATCAAAAACTTGTCCCACAGATGACAAAATGTATTGAACTGAATGGTAATTATGTGGAAAAATAATGTAATACCTATGCTACAATTCATGTAAGTTTTATTAAAATATATTCATTCTTTGTATTTATTTATTTTTTTAAAAAAATTTAACATTACTTCCCAGATAACCCTCATACATGCCCAGTGATCTTCCATTACCCAATAGACTAAAGGAACCCTCCTGAAACTGTACTACGCAATAGGTTATGATCCTAACAGGCCATTAATCCAATAGTCCAATAATTAATGCCTTCAAAATAGGAAAAACAGTTGTAATGCTAGTCCAGAAAAATCTAGCATAATCTTGCAAAAACCCAGGTCAGAAAGAAACCACAAATATTAACAGAAGGGAGTTGCTTCCCCTCCAGGTCACTCTGTGCTCCATCCAGTATATGTACGTTTAAAATCATCCTAACCTCTAATCATTTGTTCTTGCTAACATTTTGCTTGGGAATGCCAATGACTTTTACAACATATCTAAAATGTGACATTTTAGGATGAGCTGCACACAGGTGCAACAACTTCTCTGACAATCTGAAGCATCACAACTCTGTGAAGTGATAATATCCAAAAGTTGTTCTCGTAAAAGGATTCAAAGCAGGCATAATTAAGACAAGACACTGTTAAATAAAACCAACCATTTCAAAATTAGAAGAGATTTATTATTATTATTTAAAAAAACAAAAACAAAACACAAACTCCCTCCCATATTTATGTATTCATCTCAACTTATTTCATATGTCACAAAGGTCCTGGAGTAGTACTTGCTTCCAACTAGCAAGGACAAAATTTGTCTTCCTTTCTTCAGAAGATCACAGACAGGGGGGAACTCCTCCTCCAATAGGTCTGATAATACCCCATTATAAAACCACAACGTCACCATCGGCATGCACACAATATACCTAATACTCCTTCATGGATCCTGGGAGTGAATACAGTGAATAAAAAATGAACATACATACAATAACAAACTAGACTACAAGTCTAGGAAACTGCTGTGGACACTACCTATACTTTGGATTTTGCACAGCAGTTACACCAATCTACAAACACCTACGTTTCAGATTCCCCATGTCCTTGGAGGTCTAATGGCCACATATTTAGGAAAATGGCTTCTTAACCAACCATCTCTATAACCCTGGTGGTGACATTGCACAAAACTTACAACTAAGTTTCTACAAGCAAACCTGTAGGATCTGAAAACCATTGGGCAGTTCAATACATTCTCCCCAAATTTTGTATGTTTTTATTTGAATGTGTTCTTCAATCTAAATGGAGACATCAAAGCAAGGCTTTAGAATAGATTAACGCTTTGTTTACCCCATTGCCAAGCCAGTCAGCCTCATTTCCAAAATCTGCAAAGCCTCCTTCAGAATTGGTGGGAAAACTAAGAGCCATCTTAAAAACAAATAAAAAACCAATTGCAGTTTCTTCAGAAAGGAATAACCTGTCATTCACATGCTACACCCACAAGTCAGCAAAAGCCCATTTGTGCACCCAGACTTGTAATAGGGGTGAAGATTACAACACAGGTTCACAAAATGATCTTACCTGAACTAGGATGCTAAGAATCAAAACATCATGCATCCTAATATGTGGGTTGTACTAGGGTACAATATGAAGGGAGGAGCTAATTCTTTGTATCCTAGTACAACCCATTTTAAAGGGAGAAGCTACTTCTTTGTATCCTAGTACCAGGATACAAAGAATTGGTGCCCTTCCCTCCCACCTCTTCAAAATGCATTTGCACCTGTTATTCCCCTGAAAGAGCAGGAATCCAAAAAATCATTTTACATTGCTGAAGTCCTAGGGAGTTGAAGAAGATGTAATGTTCAAGAAACAAAATTCCAAGGAAGCACACAGAACTAGCTGAGCAATTATCTGGTATATCACCAGTAGGTTCTAGCTTTCCATGATGGAAACACTGAAGAAATAACAGCAGCACTACAGGAGAAGGGTATCTTCTGTTGCATACTAGGCATTTCCCTGATAATATATGAAAATCAAGCCTACTAATAAGCCCCATGTATTTGACAAGGACTGATGTGTCAAGACTTTTCCTTCTTGTAGGTCACAATTATTTGTACCACAAAGCACTGTGTTTGTAAGCCAGGGTAGTTTAGACTAAATAGATATGGAAAAAAGTGAGTCTCAAGGGATAAACATAATTATTTAAACCAAAAAAAGTCCAACATTGCAATCTTCTTATCAACATTCATTTACTCTTTTGGCTAAATTACTTATGCCTCTTAAGTCATTAATGTAATTACGGTTGGAAAAAAATACTGTAAGGTTTTCTTCCACTTTAGCTTTTTAACATAAACCCATTCTCCTCTATAACTTTGGAGTTTCTAGAAAGTGTAATGCATCTAAAACTAAAATAAAGGATATTCTCTTCCAATTCACATTATTCTGTTACATCCAGATAACCAGGGAATTTGACTGGCTGAAAGAAGTGGCTGATGTGAGGCTAGTGCTCCTCTAACATGAAATTGCTACTGGGCCCTTGTTCACAGCAAAGGCCACATTCAATCCCAGGACTCAAGAACAAATGGATGCTATGCAGGGAGAAGAATTCTAAACAGAACATATAAAATTATGCAGTTATGTTGTTGTTTTTGCGAGAATGGTGGTTATTCTGTATTGGAACTGTGTGATGTAGAACTTGATGGTCCCATCCGACTGTTGTCAGTGAGCTTTTGTTCAATGGTGACCAAGATAGGCCTTTCACAAAGTCTCGGTGGGAGCGGTTTCTAAATCTGGAAAGATAAGGATACAGTCTTAACCAGTGATGTGGTTACTTGCAGATCATTAAAAACAAAAGGAGTCAATGTATAATTACATTAGAATAGTTTTCTCAAACTTAGTATGCTTTATTTGCTCTGGACTACAGTTGCTATGGTGTGATACAAGAATACAATTAGGATTGATGTGGAGCAAATGAATAGGATTTAACTGTTCTGGTTCCATCTTACAGTATCTTGGGAAGTGCAGTTTGTTTGAACAGTTTTTAACTATGTATTGTTTTATTATGCAATGTTTTAATATGTGAATTCATTATTATAATTTTTGTAATAGGCTCTAATGGGGCTCAATGTAATCCTGTCCTGAGTCCCCCTTCGGGGGTTGAGAAGTGACGGGATACAAATGCGGGAAATAAATAAAATAAATAATTGTTGGGATACAAAGAAAGTTCTATAGCAGTCAACTGAAAACCTTCTCCCAAATTACAAATCTCAGGCTTCAACAGGATGGGACAATTAGGTCATCAAATTTTTGTAACTGTTTAGCATAGATCCCACATCAATTATTAAATCAAATGAAAGATAGTGAGATTCAGAAAAGGAAAAAGTACTTCACACACAATGTAAACATATAGTGTGCCCTTGGTACCCACTGGGTTTCTGTTCTAGGACTATCCTATGGATATCAAAATCTGTGGATAGTCAAATTCTTTTATACACAGCAATGTAGTAAAATGGTGTCTTTTATTGGAAATGGCAAAATCAAACTTTGCCTTTTTGGATTTAAAAAAATAACTATGGATGGTTAAATATGTGGGTAAAGAAACTGTGGATATGGTAGGCCAACTGTAATATGGCATTCATTACCGGAGACCCCAGTGGTGCAATGGCAGGATGAAAGACCAACAGGTTTGAGGTTCTAATCTGGGGAGAGCACGGATGAGCTCCCTCTGTCAGCTCCAGCTCCCCACGTGCGGACATGAGATAAGCCTACTACAAGGATGGTAAGACATCAAAAACATGCGGGCGTCCCCTGGGCAACGTCCTTGCAGACAGCCAATTCTCTCACACCAGAAGTGACTGATGTGTGTGTCAAGTCGTCCCCCCCCCCACACACACACACAGACACGCACACACACAGACACAAACCAGAACACACACACACCGGAACCTGAAAAAACAGCTCACAATTTCTGTCAGCTTTAAAACAGGATGAGAGCAATTTGGGAAGGAGGCTATGATAACAAGAACGGCTCCAAAAACACAACCCATCCCTGGGCCACTTACACATATACTGGTATATGGTGTCACTGGATTTGTCCAAGTTCTGACACTAAGTATGTCACGATAATGGCAAACACCCCTAACACAGTCCAGGAAACAACTGAGAACTCAGCATAGGAACGGAATAAAATGTTTTGTACTCACATTTCTGAAAAGCTAGAGTCAAGAACAACTACTGAGCAGTCTTCACTGATGGAAGCCAAAAGAGGTGAACTAAAGGGGAAAGAAAAATATAGCTTAACACATATTGGCTTGTTTAACTTCTATAGTGCATGAAACTACACCAATACAATCATACAAGAAACTTTGACATTTCTCCTGACTCTCATGCTTCTTGTTATTATTTAGGGCTTTAAGGGGTAAGTTTAAACCAAAAGGGGGATGGCAAATTGCAGTGAGGCTTTGAATCCAAATTTTGGAGCTAGGGAAAATAAGCAAGGATAAATGTGCATAGCAGCAAGAACTAAGGGATTAGAGCTAAAGGAGGCCTCGTAGCTTCTTCCCTTCCTCTTCTCTGGCTCCTTTCCTGCCTTGGAACTTTTACCTCTCTGTCTTCTTTTGAGGTCATCTCCTAGGATTTCCACTTTGGGAGGGATACATGGCTCCTGTGTAAGTTTATTTATTTATTTTATTTCTCCCTGTGGGGATGCAAGGAGGTGAACAATCCCACACTTTATGGCCCCAATGTGGAAGGCTGAGGGGTGCCTCAAACACAATGCAAAAGAGTGCATACAAAGCATAGACAGGCCAACTCGTAATGATGCTACCAAGCATACCTATGTGCAGAAAAAGCAAATGCTGTGACACCCCGAGAGTGCACAGGTGAACTATGGATAGGATCGGCATTTTTCGTGTCCACAAGAGCAACAGTTCCACTTTCATCACCTTCAGAATAGCAAGGGAAAACAGTGTCATTGGAAGCACATGAGCATTTCCTTACAATGTTTAGACAACAAGAATTAAGATGATGTTCCTTACCCAATACAAATGTGTCACTTCGATGTGGATGCCACATCAGTGAGGTAGGAAGGTTGCTAGAGGCACTGCAGGCTTTTGAGAGAAGAAGAAAAACATTAATCAGGATCAAATGTCTTTCTGGTTTATTCCTTGGCAGCAAATTGCAACTGACTGTCAGCTAATGTTTAAAAGAAAAAAATGGGCAGCACTCATATACAAACAGTCTTAGAAACTACAGCTCAGAGTCAAAACATTAGCCATTAAAATATCTACAAATAGAAGAGCTCTGAATCCTTTAACAAAAGTTCTTTTTGGTTATGCCTGCTCATAAAAAAGTAACCAAGAAAGGAAGAAGACCCATGTAGGATCTATATTCAGATCCTTTGAGTTGTTAATGCTTCATTTTGATATCAAAAGTATCTCCCTAGTTCTTATGCCAGGTTTGGGTTTTTACATTAAATCACCTTTTTGTTATCACAGAATGCTTCATTTCAAGGGTCGGCAAAGTGTGGCTCGACTGCAGCCTGTAAAACCTCTTATGTCCCCAGATCTCACCAGTATTTTTTAAAATTCTAAGCAATTAGTCACCAAAATTACCTGTTGAAAACTACACCCACCCCCATACATATGCCCCATGGAAGCAAAAATAAAAAGGTAAGAAATGAAATTGGAAGTGCCTAGGCATTATTCCTAGTTATGTGAATGTGAGTTGCTGAAGAGATGTAAAATGGCTCCAGCTTTTGTTTTGTTTAATCATTCAGTCGCTTCCGACTCTTCGTGACCTTATGGACCAGCCCACAACAGAGCTCCCGGTCAGCCGTGGCCACCCCCAGCTTCTTCAAAGTGAAGCCATTCACTTACATACTATCCATCCATTCCTGGTTAGGTGAATGTGACTTGCTGAAGGGGTGTAAAATGGCTCCTGCACCTTTTAAATTTACCTGCCCCTTATTTATTTTAATAATGCTTCTCACACACAATTCTTTTATAAAGACTGCATAGTTTAAGGTGCAAAATAGGCGCTTCAGCACTGGGTTTATAGAGTCTACTTTGTGCAGCAAATGAATTGCAGAATTTGAATTGCAGAGGCCACTACTGTGATAAAACAGTGTATATGCCCATTTCCCAGATGACCATCATTCAGCAAAAATCTGGTTAGTCTTAACTATAGTAGATCCATTGAACCAATAGGATTTAACCATAGGATACCTCATCAGCCAACAACTGATTGAATGGATCTCCTCTAGTTAGGACTAACTAATAACATAACATGCTATGTCTGTTTTTGAAGGTAGTGTTAAGGCGATCTAAAGTGAGTTTGCAAACCATGATCATGAGCCTTAACCACTGTTAGCACCACTTTGGAGAAATGTAACACATACCTCTAACAACAGGACACTATAAAGGAGGCCAGAATTCACACATAAATGGAGACAGAGAATATGTAAGCCCAGAGCATATTCCTGATTCTGAGTTGGAGTTCAGCAATCCTATGTCTTGTGAAAATTACACTCCAGGTTTCTAGAACGTATAATTATGAAAACTGAGGCAGCTATTTTCTTATGTTGTGAGCTTCATAATGAAAACCTATGAGATATCTATCTGGCAAAGGCATCCATAGATCATTTACTTCTAATTTCAGCTGGAAACAAGTCCGTTTTTCCTTCCAAATCCTATGTCACTTAAGACACAGAAAATATGAAAAAATAATCTGGCGTTAACAAACGTACGTATTCGAGTTGCTGGTTTTGGCAGTCTTGTATCCCAGAGTAAAATCTTGCCATCCTAAAAGAAAGTTCAAAGAGTTAATGAGAAGGTAACAATAAACTGGTTTTAAAAATCAATACAGTATTGCTCCCATACTGGTACCATAGTTTTGCCTATGTCCTCTTTAGAGCAGACCTTCTTAAACTTTTCCACTTGCGACCCCTTTCCATCAGAAAATGTTTACGTGACCCCGGGTATATAAAACAGGTATAAAAATCAAACAATTACAGAAACTAAACCAGTATTTGCAAAACTTGCTAAATAGGCTGATTTTCTGTTTTTTCAGAGTTCAGCTGAAGCATTTTCTGTAGGGTCCATGATAAACACTGCATGTTGCTGCTAATAAATTTGTGTAAATCGGTAATATTCAGAAACCTTTTGCTGTTGCCAAACTTTCCGCTACTCCAACATTGCACTAAGGGGACCCCATTTGGAGTTTGGATCCACAGTTTAAGCAGTGCTTTAGAGTATGCTTCTGCAAGATATTACCATGAAGTTGCATTGGATAGCTCTCTAGGAATTTTCTAGATTCTTCATGGTGACTGCAGGGTAATTTCCAGAGCACCTCAGTAATTCGTTCCAATGTGGTTTGTTATTATCCACAGTTTCCTGTTTCTACAGTAAGTTCAAAAACAACTCCCCACGGATACGGAAGATAAACTGCATCAACATAAACATTGTTAACTACACACCATGAAACCTAATGTGAAATTTTGCACTTCTTATATCAGCTTTCTCTTTCATTTCTTTGATATAGTATGACAATATTACACTTGAATTTATAATGGTAAACATAGTTACCCAAATCATCATGTTTTCAAAATGCATAAACTATAAATCTGAACCCACAATAATCTCGCTTTACCTCAGCGCAGGACAGAAAGACTGTGTCCTTCCCAGGACAGGCGGCCACACATGTCACTTGATCAGTATGGGCTAGACAAAATTAAATGAAAAGCACAAAAATGCAGTGAATGCAAAAGAACATCAATGTATAAACACAGGAGGCCTTTAACACATAGACAACATTTTAAAATCTTTCCTTTAAAAAAAATAGGAAGATGGGATGTCAGAATCAGCAATTAGGGTTTTTTTGTGGTACCTGATCATTATGAATTCAAATCCACACTTCATAGACCCATAAGAAACAACAATGAATGCCCCTGAATTTTGCTAGATTACCACTAGTAAGTGACTCTTTTCCTTTCTCTTCTCAGACACTTCTTCTTATACAATTCATATGAGGCTACGATCAGAGGCAGAAAGGTCATATAGGAAATATCACACATCAACCTACCTGACAACAACAGTAACACTTTATTTATATTCTGCCCTTCTCCCCAAGGGGACTCAGAGCGGATTACAGCACATAAACAAACACGGGCAAACATTCAATGCCTTATTACAATGATATACAATGAAACACAAACACAGAGACAAAAAAAAGGCTTCTCCTTTCATTTCCGGTTCTGGATCCAGTGCTCATCTCTGGCTCTGGGAGAGGTGCTCATTTCCATTTTCAACCTGAGAAGCCTACATTGTCAGTAGTCACCTCCTGGTTGCGTGGCAAGCATGTCTGGATGGAGTTCCTTTTTGCTTTTTCCTTCTGAGGAGGTACCTATTGATCTACTCATATTTGCATGTTTTCAAACTGCTAGGTTGGCAGGAGCTAGGGCTAACAGCAGGAGCTCACTCCATACCATGGATTTGAACTGTCAACCTTCAAGTCAGCAGTTCAGCAGCACAAGGGTTTAACCCATTGTATCACCTGCGGCCCCAAAATAAGGCAATTATAAAGAAGAAATAAAGTAAGCTTTGTACTCACCTCTGTAGGTGTTGAGCACTGTTTGCTGCGGGATGTCCCAGATCTTCACACTAGACATAAAATCCAGATTAAGTTTAAGAATAACGGACAATTTTAAATTTAAGTAGGAAAGCAGGACAACAGTGTTCACCTGAAGTCTTTGCTTCCGCTGATGGCTTGTGTGTTGTTGGGGAGGACGCTCACAGTGGTCACAATGTTGTCATGCTCGTACTTGCAAAATTTGTTCACTATCAAGGTCTCATTTTCATCAATCTCCCAAAGTTCCAGAGCGCCTGGATAAGAGGATAGAACAAATAGGACTTGTAGGAAAGCCATCCATTCCATTATTTCAAGGTTTTGGTATACATTAAGGAATGTTATCTTAAGTCTTGAACAACATCACATACACATCCCTATTTCAATTTCCTTTAAAATATATCACTGTTTGTACTGAATGGGATTGGATCCAGAAGAAACTTATGCTCATGAAAAGAGTGCTGGGAGAGTCAATGTTGATATCTCCTCATTCCATATGTTACACAGTGCTGGCCATGAATATGGGTGTATAAAAGGTAAAAGTTTCCCCTTGACATTAAGCCTAGTCATCTCAATTTCTAAGCGGAAGAGATGGAGTTAACCATAGACATCAAGGTAATGCTTTTAAAATGCTTTAATGCATTTCAACTGTGATTTTAATTCTATTTAAATGTTTATTTTACTTGTTAAGACATTGAATCATTGGCTATCTGTAAACTGCACTGAATCCCCTTGGGGGTCAACAAAGGTGGGATATAAATATAGTAAATAAATAAATGTCTTACTTTTAAAGTTTGCATGTATATTTAAAACTTAATAAACATCATTTATAAATAAATAAATAGGTCATGTGGCCAGCATGACTGCATGGAGCACTGTTACCTTCCCACCGAAGTGGTACCTATTGATCTACTCACATTTGCATGTTTTCAAACTGCTAAACTTGCAGAAACTGGGATTAGCAACGGGAGCTCACCCTGTCCGCAGATTTGAAACGCTGCCCTTCTGACCAGCAGGCTCTGCATCTTAACGGTTTAACCTACTGTGCCACTGTGGCCCCTATTCACATATGTAAACATTTACTAAACAGACTGCCTAATATGAATCCCTGCAGATGCCCAGAAAGGACAAAGATGTCCATAAATATGACCAAATCATTTTCGTGACAGATTTTCCACACCACCTTGCGCCCTCATCTTGAAATGTCACAACTGGAGACAGAAAACTCCCAAACCATTCCCATTTCCACCCTGAATTGCAATGTTTTGGCTAGACATGTCCTCCAAAATCATCTGAAATTTGGGGTGAGGTAGGTAATGATGAAATGATATGGCATCAAATAGCTAGAACGGGACAAAACACTCATATGAACATTTAGGTACTTATACATTTTAAATTAACTAGTTTCTTTGGAGCTGGGAACAGGCCTTCCACACAGTTGTATAAAATCCCACATTATCTGTTTTGAACTGGGTTATATGGCAGTGTGGACTCAGATAACCCAGTTCAAAGCACATATTGTGGACTATCTGCCTTAATATTCTTGATTATATGGCTGTGTGGAAGGGCCCTTTGAGAAATGTGAAGCAAAGAGGAAGGCTGGTGGAGTCTCCTTCTCTGGAGGTTTTAAAAGAGAGGCAGGATGGCCATCTGCAGAAAGTGCTATGACTGTATGTTCCTGCATTATAGATTATGAGCCTTGATATTCTGGGATATAGAGCTGTTTGTAGGGGCCCTAATGTTTATGGGCCCTTCAACACAGCCCTATATCCCAAAATATCAAGCAGAAAATCCCACAATAGCTGTTTTGAACTGGGTTATCAGAGTCCACACTCAGATAATGTGGTATTGATATTCTGGGATATAGGGCTGTGTGGATAGGTCTCATGGCATCCTGAACATTAGCAACAAGCCATAAAATGTGTAACATCAGAGGATTCCTAAATACTCACCTGAGTCTGAAGCTACCAAGATGCCTTTATCTGCAACCCATTTCAGATCGGCGATTCCAGCTTCTGTCTGGACTCCAGCAGAGCAAAAGCCTTCGTTGGGAGCTTTGGATGAGTCCTTGAAGACCCAAATGGAGCCTACCCAGCAGCGCCCACTCAAGCTGGATGCTCCCAGGAGCAGTGATCCATCTGCGAAGGAGAATGGCAGAGAGGGATAGGATCATTTCACTGTATAGATCTAGCACAGTCATGCCCCCAACCCAGGTGTTTTGGACTTCAACTCCCACAATTCCTAACAGCCAATAGGGCCGGAGTTTGCCCATGCCTGGTGTAGATGCATGCCACGTGGCTTTCCCTTCCCTCAACTGAACTGGTGCTTGGCAGCTGTGAGTGTCTGGATGAGGGCAAACACACTGAAACTGAATCCAGACACAAATGTGCGAAATAAATACATTTCTCTCTCTCTCTCTCTAAATGCTTTGTTCGTTTTGAGTGACATAACTCAAAAACAAGCTGGACTAATTGCTGCCAAATTTGGCCACAAGACACTTACTAACCCAAGGAGTGACCAGCACTAAAAAAATGATTTTGTCATTTGGGAGTTGTAGTTGCTGGGATTTATAGTTCTCCTACAATCAAAGAGCATTCTGAACTCCAGCCAAACCTAGTACACAGAGCTCCCCTGACCAACAAAAAACACTAGAAGAGTTTGGTGCAATGACAGATCTGGACGAAACTTGGCACGAATACTCCATATGCCCAAATATGAACACAGATGGGGGAAATAGACCTTGACATTGGGGAGTTGTAGTTACTGGGATTTATAGTTCACCTACAATTAAAAAGGATTCTGAACCCCAACAACAACAGAATTGGGGCAAGTTTCCACACAGAACCCCCATGATCAACAGAAAATACTGTGTTTTCTGGTGGTCTTTGGTGACCTTTTGACACGCCTCGTGCCCCCCAGGGTCCCAACCCACAGGCTGAGAAATGCTGCCTTAAGGCCATCCAGTACAACTCCCTTCACCAGGGCAAGAAAACATAATCAAAGCCCTCCTGACAAAGAGCCACCCAGCCATAGATATAGATTTTGCTGTCGTTTATTCGTTCAGTCGCTTCTGACTCTTTGTGACCTCATGGACCATCCGACACCAGAGCTCCCTGTCGGCCATTACCTCCCCCAGCTCCTTCAGAGTCAAGCCAGTCACTTTAAGGATACCATCCATCCATCTTGCCCTTGGTCGGCCCCTTCCTTTCCCCCCAGCATCATTGTCTTCTCTAAGCTTTCCTGTCTTCTCATTATGTGGCCAAAGTACTTCAGCGTTGCCTCTATTATCCTTCCCTCCAGTGAGCAGTTGGGCTTTATTTCTTGAATTATGGACTGGTTGGATCTTTTCAGCACTCTCAGAACTTTCCTCCAACACCACAGTTCAAAAGCGTCTATCTTCCTTCGCTCAGCCTTCCTTAAGGTCCAGCTCTCACATCCATAGCTGACTGCAGAGAATACCATTGCTTTGACTATGCAGATCTTTATTGCCAGTGTGATGTCTCTATTCTCCGTTATTTTATTGAGATTGGTCATTTCTCTCCTCCCAAGAAGTAAACGTCTTCTGATTTCCTGGCTGCAGTCTGCATGTGCAGTAATCTTTGCACCTAGAAATACAAAGTCTGTCACTGCCCCCACGTTTTCTCCCTCTATTTGCCAGTTATTAATCAGTCTGCTTTTTTTAATGTTTAGCTGCAACCCAGCTTTTGCCCTTTCTTCTTTCACCTTGGTTAGAAGGTTCTTCAGCTCCTCCTCGCTTTCAGCCATCAAAGTGGTATCATCTGCATATCTAAGGTTGTTAATGTTCCTTCCAGCAATTTTAACCCCAGCCTTGCATTTGTGAAGCCTCGCACATCGCATGATGTGTTCTGCATACAAGTTGAATAGGTTGGGTGAGAGTATACAACATCCCTGCTGTACGCCTATATCTAGATGTAGATAGCTATATATAATTCACACCCACACACACACACGTGTATATAACAGATATAAAATCCTAGATTTTCCCTACCTTTTGGCAGGAACGAGAGGGGCGTGGATGGCTGGCTGGCGCTCCTTCTCTCGTGGTGCCCCCTCCTTCCCTCTGCCCTCCTACTTCTCCCCTCGCCTGTTTCCATTGCTTGCAGGTGAGGGGATTGGGCCTGGGTGGCAAGTGGCTTTGCGCTGCCCCTCATGCGAGGCAGGGAAGGGAGGCTGCGAAGCCCCTGGCTGGGCGAGGAGGCCCTGGAGCGCTTCCTGACCACCCTCCTCGCTGCCAGCCAGCACGGCGTGACTGCTCCGCAAGGAAAGTGAACTATACATCCTAGCAACTCCAACTCCCAAATGTCTCTGTCTATTTTCCCCAAATTTCCCCAGTGTTCACATTCGGGCATACTGAGGATTCGTGCCAAGTTTGGTCCAGATCCATCATTATTCAAGTCCACAGTGCTCTCTGGATGTAGGAGAACTACAACTCCCAAACTCAAGGTCAATGCCCAGCAAACCCTTTCAGCAAACCCTTTGGTCAGATCCATCATTATCTGTGCTGGTCTCATTCAAGGTCAATGCCCAGCAAACCCTTTCAGCACTTTCTGTTGGTCTCATTGAGAGAGTTCAGTGTGCCAAGTTTGGTTAAAATTCCATCATTGGTGGAGTTCAGGATGCTCTTTGATTGTGGGTTTAACTAGAAATCCCAGCAACTACAACTCCCAAATGACAAAACCAATTGCTTCAAAGTACAAGAAAGGAGATATCCCGCTGAACATGAGGGAAAACTTCCTAACTGTGGGAGCTGTTCAGCAGTGGAACTCTCTGCCTCAGGGTGTGGTGGAGGCTCCTTCTTTGGAGGCTTTTAAACAGAGGTGCTTTGATTGTGATTTTGCTGCATGAAGACAGAAGGTCCTTTATTTATTTTCCAGATCCCCAGGCTGGGCCCCAGCCACTCCTGCCAGGGGGACGGCTAGGAGTGCAATCCATCAACCAGTACCTGCCCGGTAGTGGGCCCCATCCAGGTGGCGCTCCATGCAGGCGGGCGCGTGGGGCGGGATGCTCCAATCGGAGCCGGGCTCCCCCTCGCCGCGCGCCCCGGGCTCCGGCTTCAGCTGCGAGCGCTGCCCCTCGCTCTCCTGCTGCGGCTGCTTCTCCTCCTCCTCCTCCTCTTGCTTCTTCTCCTCCGGGGGCGACTTCGGGTCTTCCATGCCTCCAGCGGCGCGAGGCAGCAGAGGGTCCAGCTCGGGGCGGGCGGGCGCTCTCTCTCAGACCCACGTGCTCACCCGGGCAGCTCACCTTACAGCTCCGCCCGCAGTTTGCGTCACATCTCGCGAGAGCCCTTTCCCCAGGGGTTCACTCGTTCGCCAAGGTCGAACTCTTATCTTGCCAAAAACGGACTTCAGCTCCCATGATTCCTCACCATTACCCAAATCAGCTGAGGCTTCTGGGAGCTGAAGTCCAAAAAGACCAAAGCACTGCACGGGGTTATTGATTCAAGCCGGGTGCCGCCTTTTCTCGCGATAGTCCCCCCCCTACAGAGTTGGTTCTGTCAGGCCGTAGATATACATATAGACGTTCAGCTACTTTTCTCTGCCATAACGGCGCTCCATACAGTCATGCCGGCCACATGACCTTGGCGGTGTCTACGGGCAACGCCGACTCTTCGGCTTAGAAATAGAGATGAGCACCAACGCTGAGAGTGGGACACGACTAGACTTAAGATCAAGGGAAAACCTTTACCTACCTCTCTGCCATAACTCTGTGTTTCCAGCTGCTTGAAGCAAGTGTGGATGTTGCAAATATCTATTTATTTACGACACTTACTTACTCAGAGCACCTTGCAAGTTATATGTAAATACAATATATTATATTATATTATTAGCATAGCACAATATTAGTAACATACATTCCCATATTGTACTATTCCAGTATACTTTGATATTATTAGTAATGTTACATGTAATGGGAAATATACAATTATTTTATTGTATTATTAGTAGTATTATATTGTATTGCATTATTATTAATTTATGTGTATACATTATATTGGGAGCCCCCGGTGGCGCAGTGGGTTAAAGCGCTGAGCTGCTGAGCTTGCTGACCAAAAGGTTGCAGGTTCAAATCCGGGGAGCAGCGTGAGCTTCCGTTGTCAGCCCCAGCTTCTGCCAACCTAGCAGTTCAAAAACATGGAAATGTGAATAGATCAATAGGTACCTCCTAGACGGGAAGGTAATGGCGCTCCATGCAGTCATGCTGGCCACATGACCTTGGCGGTGTCTATGGACAACGCTGGCTCTTCGGCTTAAGAAATGGCGATGAGCACCACACCATAGAGTCAGACACAACTGGACTTAATGTCAGGGGCAAATGTGAGTAGGTACCTCCTAGACGGGAAGGTAATGGCGCTCCATGCAGTCATGCTGGCCACATGACCTTGGCGGTGTCTACGGACAACGCTGGCTCTTCGGCTTAAGAAATGGCGATGAGCACCACACCATAGAGTCAGACACAACTGGATTTAATGTCAGGGGCAAATGTGAGTAGGTACCTCCTAGGTGGGAAGGTAATGGCGCTCCATGCAGTCATGCCGGCCACATGACCTCGGCGGTGTCTATGGACAACGCTGGCTCTTCGGCTTAAGAAATGGCGATGAGCACCACACCCCAGAGTCAGACACAACTGGACTTAATCTCAGGGGAAACCTTTACCTTTACTATACATTATATTATTACAACAGCACAATATTACTATTATGTATTACTATATTGTACTATTATTATTACTAATAATAATACAGTATAATGTTATATAGTTTTGATATGTAACTGTTTTTAAACTGTTATTGTAATTGATGTGTTGTTGTTTTTGTTGTTATATATGCGGCATCGAATTGTTGCCTTCTGTCAACCGCCCTGAGTCCCCCTTTGGGGGTAGAGAAGGGCCGATTATAAATGAAATAAATAAATAGTAAATAAATAAAATAAATAGTACAATATAATATATAATATTAGTATTGTGCTATGCCAATTATATAATATAATAATAATAACTTTATTTATAGCCTGCCACCATCTCCCCAATGGGGACTCGGGCCAGCTAACATGAGGCCAAAATACAATACAACATATTAAAATGCAAAATACAAAACAAAATACATCAGAAATAATAATGATTAAAAATAATTATATATACAATATATTGTATTTACATTTTCCTTGTAAGCCGCTCTGAGTCCCCTTCGAGGTGAGAAGGGTGGCATATAAATGTCGTAAATAAATAAATAAAATTCCAGTATACTGTAATATTATTAGTAATATTACATGTAATATGAAATATATAGAATTATTATATTGTATTATTAGTATTATTGTATTACATTATAATAATAGTATTATCAATATTATATGTGTATACAATATTTATTATTGCCACAGTAATATATTAACACTATATTATATTTATATTAGATTATATGGGCACTTTGATTAGCATTGAATGGTCTTGCAGCCCTCAAAGCCTTGAAATCTCTCAGCATTCTATCTGGCTGAGGGCATCCTTTGTTGAGCCAATCATGTTGTTCAGTATTACCTGGCCCTGACTGATTATTCTCTGTTTTGGGGGCCTTTTCGGTTTTGGGGGAAAGTTTCCCAGGCAGAAAGCAGCCAATGGTTTCTTTGTTTGAGGTATACATCAAGGCCATTTAATAATAGCACTTGAAACCATTGAATCTTGCACTTGCCACAAACAGAAAAAGTTGCTTTTATTCCACAGATATATAAACCCCATTTCCCTAGTTTCCAACAGACCTCACCACCTCTGGGGATGCCTGCCATTGATGCAGGCGAAACGTCAGGAGAGAATAGAAACTCACAACAACCCAGTGATTCCGGCCATACAACATTCTACCAACATAACTCTGTGTTTCCCGCTGCCGCCGTCTGATTGGCTTCCGACTGGCCATGTAGTGACGCGCTTTGAAGTCCGAGTTCTCGCGAGACTTTCCTTCCTGGAGGCGGCCATCTTAGCGCTTCTGCCGGGGGTCACCGGGACGGAGGAGAGGGCAGTCTTTGCTGCTGCTGCTGCAGACGCGATGCTGTCCCGTTTGGCCCTCCGCGGCCTCGGTAAGTGGCGGCTGTCAGGCCCAAAGGTGGTCGGAGACATGGACGTGTCGGGGTGGGGGTTTCTTTGGGCCTTGTTGTGACTCGGATGCCTTTCCTTCCCTCCCGCAGCCCAGGCCGGCCTGAAGAGCGCGGCGCCCTCCTTATCCGCGGGGTGAGTACAAGTGGGAAAGGAACCCTGGGCCTGAGTTCGGATCAGGAAAAGCACAATCAAAGCACCCCCGACAGATGGCCACCCAGACTCTGCTTAAAAGACCAGGGGATTCCACATCATGACTGGGCAGCTCTTACTGTCAGGAGGTCGGGTGGCTGTGAGTTTTCCGGGCTGTATGGCCATGTTCCAGTAGCATTCTTTTATTATTATTATTATTATTATTCGGGCTTCTATGCCGCCGACTCCCTGGGGCTCGCGGCGGCTTACAGGAGCCGAGAGGCAAGTAAAATACAGGCAATAAACAGTTAAAAACAATTAAAACAACAGCAATACAGCAGATAATAACACAGTTAAAACAATGAACAGCACATCGTCCTAGGAAGAACGAACAGATGGCGGGGCATGGGCAGGACTTACTCGCCAAAGGCCTGCTTAAACAGGTATGTTTTACAGGCCCGTCTAAACGGGAGCAAGTCCTTCATAGCCCGAGTCCCAGCCAGGAGGGCGTTCCACAGCGAGGGCGCTATGACAGAGAACACCCTCCGGCGGGTAGATGTCAACCTTGCGAGTTTCGCCGAAGGTATCTCCAGGAGATTGGAGTCCTCAGACCGAAGTGATCTCGGAGGGCAGTATGGGGTGAGACGGTCCCTCAAATACGCTGGCCCCAGGCCGTGTAAGGCCTTAAAGGTGAGGACCAACACTTTGAAGGTAATCCAGTGCTCAATTGGCAGCCAGTGCAGATCCTGCAAAACAGGTGTTATGTAGCTGCCTGCTGGCGTGCCAGACAGGAGCCGGACGGCAGTGTTCTGCACTAGCCTGAGCTTCCGGGTCACCGACAGAGGAAGGCCAACGTAGAGCACGTTGCAGTAGTCCAGCCTTGAGATGACCGTGGCTTGGATCACCGTGGCCAGGTCGTTCCGGGAGAGATAGGGGGCCAGCCTCCTTGCCTGTCGCAGGTGGAAAAAGGCGATCTTGCTGACCGCAGAGACCTGGGCCTCCATGGTCAGCTGGGAGTCCAAATGGACCCCCAGGCTCTTTACGGAGGACGATGGGCATAACGCCGCACCGTCCAGGCTCGGAAGCTGGACATCTACATCACCCGGGCAGGTGGACCTTTTGCCCACATCTATGACAGGCATGAGAATGAACAAAATCTGGCTACCAGTATTATTTTTTAAAAAACCTCTAAAATCAGGACAGTAAATAAAGAACAATACTCAAAAACAGAGGAAACAATCAGGGACCGATAACACCTCCAAAAAAAAAGGATTTCCCAAGGCAGGAAGCAGCCAAGACTTGAAGCTGCAAAGGCTGCTCAGTGGTAATCAAGGTGACCAGTTGCAACATTCAGCTTTGTTTCAAACAGACAAGAGATCTTTCTCCCACCCTGGACATCTAGTTTCCAAGAGACCTCTCAACCTCTGAGGATGGCTGCCATAGATGTGGGTGAATTGTCAGGAGAGAATGCTTCTGGAACATGGCCGTACAGCCCGGAAAACTCACAACAACCCAGTGAGTCCAGCCATGAACGCCTTCGACGACACATTGTCAGGAGGTTCTTCCTGCTGTTTCGGGGGAAATCTCTTTTCCTACAATTTGAATCCATGGCTCCCTTGTGCCCTAGTCTCCAGGGCAGCAGAAAAACAAGCTTGCTCCCTCTTCCTTATGACTCCCTTTCACATATTTATCATGTTTCCCTTCGACCTTCTCTTCTGCAGGCAAAACATACCCAGTTCTTTAAGACACTCCTCGTAGGGATTCATGGTCTCCAGACCTTTGATCATTTTAGTCACCCTCCTCTGGACATTTTAGTCACCCTCCTCTGGACAGTATCTTTCCTGAATTGTGGTGCCCAGAACTGGACACTGTTATTTCAGGTGAGGTCTGACCAAAGCAGAATAGAAGGGTACAATGATTTCCCTTGATGTACACCAGGCCTGGGCAAACTTAGGCCCTCTAGGTGTTTTGGACTACAACTCCCACAATTCCTAACAGCCGGTAGGCTGTTAGGAATTGTGGGAGTTGGAGTCTAAAACACCTGATACTCTTTCTGATGCAGCCCAAAAGTGTAGTATCTTGGCATCCAATGTTGGCATTTTGCTCATATTGATGCAGCTAGAATTGCATTTTAGAATACCTACATTTGCATATACAGTGATACTTTGGCTTAAGATTTAATTCATTCTGTGACCAAGCTCTTAACTCAAAATGCTCTTATCCCAAAGTGAATTTTCCCACTGAAATGCTATTAATCCATTCCGCCCCACGCCAAACCCCCCCTTTTTGTTACATGTTTTTAAACAAGAAAATATGCTTTATAAATAACGAATTATGTATAAATGCATATGGAGCAAGAAAGAAAGATCAACTTTAAAATGGTAGAAGCACAGAGTTGTGGTAAGGAAACACAAAACACAAAGTGAAGAGGCAGACGCATCATTTTGTACATACTGTACACATTCCAGCCTCCTGCCCTCTCTCTCTCTTCATGAAGCCAAACATGCCAAGAAGAAGAAAAATCCACAAAATCAACTAACCCAAAGTTCCTCAAAGCGGACCAGAGCATGAGGCATGGGGTTGCTCCCTTGAAGCCCTGAAGTCCTGTACGCCTTCTGTGGAGCTAGCTGTTAACTCAAAAAAGTGTTATGTCAAAGCAAAACCTGGGTTGAGTGACAGCTCTTAACTCAAATGCTCTTAAGTTGGGATGCTCTTCAGCAGAAGTTCCACCACATGTATTTAATGATGTTATCTTGAAGATGGGATCCAAGTCTATAAACACAAATGTTAAAGTGCACCTTATAAACACATAGCTTGAAGGTATTTTTATACAGAACAATTTTGTGGGTGAAACATTTGTAAACACTGAACCATCAGAAAGGTAATATATGAATACAATAACTAAATAAATAAATATACATAGCTATTCTTTGTGGAAGGATGTGGGTTTCTAAAGCAAAGTAGGTGGAAGGAAGAGATCTGATTAATCTGTTTTATCTCAGCAGCTGCTTATCTGAGTAATGACTAATCTCTTAATGATTGAAAGCATGCTTTCCCTCTGCAAAGATCAACGTGCAGTTTTGCAAGGCTTTTAGGCTTCTGTGCCAATTCTACAGTGTGCATGCACCTCTGCTTTTTTAGGGGGGAAAGGCTTGAAATCTGGTCCTGATGGCCACTGTGTGGCTTGCTAGGATACAAGTCAGACCTGGAATATTACAGTCCTATTCTCCAGTGCTGACTCTTGCAAAGGAAAGGGGGGTTATACTCTCCTCTACAGTAGGGGAAGGGTATTCCTTTCTTGCAGGTTTTTGGTTGGTTGGTTGGTTTGGGGTTTTTTTTGTTTTGTTTTTTTTGTTTTTTTGTTGCTAGAAGCAACGATTAGGCTATGGACTAAAAATACCCTTCTTCACTCATGTGTAAGTCTAGAAATTTTACTCAAAAATCAACCCCAGAAACCTGAATTGACTTATCCATGAGTCATTGTGAGCACTGTACCTTAACACTTATGAGAAGAGTCTCAAAAGGCAAGGGAAAACCTAAAAGAAGTACTGGCCCTCTACTTTCCACCATGGCTCTGTTTCTTGACCTTTTGAATGTCTGGGTGGGGAAATTGCGGAGGCAGCCATGCGAGGATGGCCTCCTGAGTCGGCATTCGTGTTTCCTCTCTCTAGGGAATTATTCTTGACTTATCCACAGGTCGAATTAAATAGAAAATCCATAATTTTGGCCCCCAAACCTGCCTCTGACTTGTACATTGCATCAACTTATTTATATGAACATATATAATATGCTTCCCTGGCTGATAATGGTGGAAATGTAAAGGTGTTTGGCAGAGATGGGAACTATTTTCAGCTTTTTACAGTGTTCTTGTCATGCTGTTTTTTAAATTACTTTTCAACTCTGAAGAACTTTGAATCAAGTTGTGACAAACAATATAGCCCTAGCTATCAAGTTACTTTTTTAAAAAAATCTAGTCTACAGAGAAGTATTTGACTTGATACCAATGGTGTGCCATATGGAAAATAATTTCAATTTGAGACCATGTTAGCCTTTATAATTATGTTTATTCTCTCCATCGTGTCTATGAATGGTTTTCCAGAAGTTATATTTTCCTTGAAAAAGAGCAAACATTAGGTCTGTTTTCTATTATTTGTCAACAAAGATATGTTGGGCTGTAGGATTCTGAAAATCATGTAACTTTTACAGACTAATTTACAGATCTCCAGATCTGTAAATTTACAGGTCTGTGGTGATGATAATCATAATATCATCTCTGAAGAGGCATATATGCCTGTCAGTGCCAATTGAAAATCTAGCTCCTTAACTAAGACTTTGTTGAAAACAGACTGAAAAAAGTATTTTCAGTTATTGTTGCTGTTCTATTTGCATATTTTTGCTATTTTGTTTCAGTCACCATAGTAGCAGTAAAGCAGCAATGAATAAATGTTAATAAAATGGAGAACAAATGCATTGAATACTCTTATGATATTAATTTCAACTTGCACTCATTTTGAATTACTTAGGATTTAGCATCACCAAATCACTTTCTTGATTTCAGAGTGCTTCAAGTATCGAGACCACTTCACACAAGTCAGCCACACTTGGCTCCTGTGCCTCCTCTTCCAGAAGGAGGAAAAGTCCGTCATGGAATATTCCCTGAAGAATTTTTCCAGTTCCTATATCCTAAAACAGGAGTCACGGGTTAGTAATGTACTCTTAGTAAAAGTTAATAAAAGTACATTTGTGCCCTGGTTTTTGAGGTATAAATTTCCAAGTATTGGATATGATTGAGGACTTCATAATAATAATAATACTGTTTATTTCTATTCCGCTCTTCTCACCCCGAAGGGGACTCAGTGCGGATTACAATACACATACGACAGACAGTCCCTGTCGGAAACATATAGAATTACACGTAGACAAATACAGTGCAGTTTTTAGAAGGACTTCTTTCCTGGCTGCGTCATACAGGTGGGCGTCATCGGGTGTGAATGCTCCATTGTTGTTATGTCCCTGCGTCATTGCGCCATCACGTCACAAGGGGGTGCTGTTGTTCCATCCTCATGACAGGAGCCTCTTGTATCCAGCACTTCCGCCTCTCCCTTCTCCGTCAGCCTATTTCAGACAAGTCTGTGCAAAAGTCCTTCCCCACTTTTATGGTTCCCACTTCGTTGTTAATTCACAGCTGGGCTGTTGAACTGCTTGGGTAAACAGTAGACAGGGCTTACAGCTGGCATCTAACTCAGCCTGGGATTCGATCCTGCAATCTTCAGATCTTCAGATTGCCAGCACAGCGGTTGTTACCGCTGTGCTATCTCTCCGGAAATCTTTTAGAGCTGGAGAACCAATAGAGTCTGTTGAGCAAAGATGAGCAGTGCCAAATGAAATGTCTAAGACCAAAAGTGTTTTGTTTTCAAGTTCTTACAATGAGTGAATAAATCTTAGGGAGAGGCATTTCAATTTTTTACTATGTGGGAGAAAAACTGTACACAGGAGCTAAGAAACAACTAGATGATGATGATGTCGTATGGATGGGAACGTGGAACCTCAGGCAAGCTGGACACCAGAGGGGACCTATAATTTTCTGCTACATTGCTGCATTGAATTATGACTCTGGAAGATATATATCTTTACAGATGATTACTGCTTTTCACATTTCCTCTAAAACAGCCTATGGCATATGTGATCAATATTGGCTATTTGTGTTTACTGGTATTTTGAGAAATGCTTGTAGTCTCTGATTAAAATTCATTCTTACAGCAGAATTACAAATAATGTGAGTGCAGTTTGAGAATACTGCAGTACATACACAACTCCCCTCCACCCCTTTCTCCAGTAGTTTGGTATACAGGCAGTCCCCAAGTCCGTGTCACTATTCAAAGGATTTCACCCCACTTTCTGTCTCTGTGATAATTGGGTTTTGAAAAATGTGGCTTGTTGTGGAAACAAGGATTGGCAAAAAAATCTTGAGTGGAGACACCTCTTACACGAGTGAATTACCCTTCTTAGGGGCAGATTTCTCTGATTTCGGGCTGTCTCACTCCCATCATTTGTTAGTTGGATGTTTGTAACTGCCTGTATTTGACCATAAAGGTGGGATGGAGTTTAGCCATTGTTGGATATGCTGTGTATGTGCTTAGGCTGGTTTACGACTAGTTTAACAACATGCTTATAGATTCTTCTTCATAAGAATCAGTTCCTGGTTTGCCCCAACATTCTCTTTATCCCTACAGTAATTTGATAGGATAAAGTTTTTTAGTTGTTCTTTTGTAAAACAGTCGAATTATAAATACTTGCTGACTAGTAAGAGATCTAGTGATGACAAACACATCATTTTGTCCACTCTTCATTCCTTGTACTGATCTAGCAGAAGTCCTGTAATTTTATCTTTCTTGTAATGCCTATGATTTCTGTTTTCATATGGATTAAAATGGATTACAATTTTAGATAATAATGAAATTGGGGAGACGCTTAATTTTGGAATCTTTAAACTCATAATGGCTTTTTCCTTCCTTTAAAAGGGGAGTGTGTGGGTATTTGATGCTCCTGTACACTTCCTGAATTATCTTGTTTGCTGGGCATTCCGTTTAGAAAGGGGATGCCACACCTCTGATAGCTCTTCCACACAGCTGAATAAAATCCCACATTATCTACTTTGAACTGGGATATATGGCAGTGTGGAATCAGATAACCCAGTTCGAAGCAGATATTGTAGGTTATTCTTCCTTGATATTCTGGGTTACATGGCTGTGTGGAAGGGTCCATGGTCAAGACTTCCTTTTCCCAGTCTGTTTACGGCCCTCTTCGAAAACTAATGAGGTTTTTTGATAAACATGTTTTAAGGATAGAAAAATACTTCGTGTATATGCAGTAGGGTATGTCCCATTATGCTACATATTTCTGTTTGTAACTGTATTCTCATTTTCTTACATTTAGGCCCCTATATGTTTGGAACTGGACTTCTGCTCTATCTCCTCTCTAAGGAAATTTACATAATTAACCATGAAACAATAGCTGGTATAAGTATTGTGGGAATAATCATTTATTTGGTTAAGAAGTATGGTGCTGATGTTGCAGCATATGCTGACAAACTCAATGAGGTGAGACAGTACCTTTGTTGCAATTCACTAGCAAAATGCTTCCTTGGAAGTTAGTATAAAGTATAGTAAGAGAGATTATTGCAAAGGTTGTTCTTAGGATGTTACAGTTTAGCATGCTTCTTAGGCTCCATCAACACTGACCATTTAATGCAGTTTCACATCAGTATTGAAAGTAGTTTTGCTGTGTTCATGATTCTATAGGAAATCCTGGAACCAGTTTGAGATCCAGATGGTGATTAGACAAACTGCAGAGCACTGGTGCACTGGCTTGTTTTTCCGTGCTTTTGCAGGAGTTTGTTGTCTGACCACCACATTTTGAAGCTAGCTTTGAACTACATCAAAAGGTCAGTGTAGATGTGTCCCTAATATCCCTCACACCTCTTATCAGACTATGTCATGTATGTTGTTCTTGGAAGTAATAGGATCTACCAATGACAAACTCCCATTGTAGTTTAATCTTCTCTTTCAGGTTGGCAGGCTAGTTAGTGGTTATTAGTAAATACAATCCTTGGCATGTTCATATAGAAGTATAATTGACTTCATTGGAGGTTTGGTACACTTCAGCAGTCTTCCCTTATCCTATATCTACAACTGATGAGCTGAGTCAAGGAGGAAGATGGTGATGTGTTTCATCATTATCACAGGTCAGCGGTTCGAAGAGTGGGGAGAGCGGGTTGAGCTCCTTCTGTCAGCTCTAGCTCCCCATGCAGGCACATGAGAGAAGCCTCCCACAAGGATGGTAAAACATCAAACATCCAGGCGTCCCCTGGGTAACATCCTTGCAGACAGCCAGTTCTCTCACACCAGAAGCAACTTGCAGTTTCTCAAGTCGCTTCTGACACACACAAAAATCATCAAAGAATTTACTAAGTAGGTTTTATGATACTTCTCAATATAAGAAAAATGATATTCTTTGTTAATTTGTCTCAGGATTTTGCATTTTCCTATCATACTCGAGAAGTAGTTTTTTATACTTTTATTTAGAACTTCTGTCCTAATAATAATATTGTATTTCAAACTTGGAGCTTGAAATACAGCATTAACCAAATTACAGTGGTGATAAGTATTTAAAAACATTTACCCAATGTACTATTTCTCTATCAAGATAGACAAGAAGGTATAATACAGTTGAAAATATTTGCCTTGTGGTAGACACACAATGACTTCTAATATGAAATTAGATACGAACCTGTAGATCTGACTCTTAAATTGGATTTTTCTCAGAATGGGTCTGTTTCCCTCTGATTTCAGGACAAAGTTGCTCTAGCAACTGCGGTGAAGAATGATTCAATTGTCTTTCTTCAGAGGGCAATTGAGGCTGAAAAGAAGGAACAGTGGAGGGTTGAAGGTCGTCACTATCTCTTTGATGCCAAGCGGGTAAAGTATTGAAATAGGCACTGTCACTGCAGAATGAATTACTCCAGAGTAATCTCTTGTGTTGTATAGTTTGTACCTATTTGTTGCAGTGAACGGGAAGAGTGACACCTAGAGGTGCAGTACATTTGCCCTCCACATACTGTACATTTCCAAATCCAGATGCTTGTTGAGGCAATGGGTAGGTTCTGAATTTTGTAGACATAAGCATTCCCTTAATCTGCTTATGGTATTTTCTCCCTTTGGCTTCTAACAATACTGGAGCATCAGAGGCCATGAAAATATTTATGGTGATTCGGAGGGACTTTGCAAATTGAAAACATTTTGTCTAAGGCTTGAACAGGAGAGATTTGAAACATACTTTCAGCTGTGACACTTTTTGTTCCCTTGCCCAGTGGCAGACTGCACATTGAGATTTTTGGCTAAAATTCAATCCTAGGAATTACTCAAAGTCTATTTCCAAGTTTATGGCTGATTGTGAGAAGTAGGTGATGCCACTAGGCAGTGTTTGGTGGCAGTTTTTAGCCTGAAATTTAAAAAATGGGGTTGGACAGTCAGGGGAAAAATGGAAAAGCACTGTTCCTGCAGGCTGTACTTTCCCCACTCCTGATACACATCTTGATAGATCTTTTAGACATCATAGGATCACAGTGCTAATAAATCATGGTGGACTGACTCTTTTTATAATAGTGAATATTATTATTATTTCTTGACCACCTCTCCTCACAGCTCAAGGTGGGTTATAACATTGCTAAAGCACACATTAATCTAAAATCATTCTTTAAAATACACATATAAAACATATTTCCACAAAATACATATTAAAATATGCAAAGCAAAGATTAAACATGAGATGCAAGTTTTAAATTCGTCAGTAAAACTTGGTAGGCCTGCCAGAAGAGATAGGTCTTCACTTGTGTCTTAAATTGCAACAGCTGATCTAGCTGTCGGAGCTCTTCTGGCAGGTCATTGAGGCAGCTGATGAAAAGGTCCTCTGGGTGATGGTCACCAGTCAAGTTCTGGCTGGTTGGAGTTACTGCACCCCAGAGAACCTCAGTCTTCGGGGTGAATTCTACGGGAGAATGTGATCCTGTAGGTAACCTGGACATAAACCATGTAGGGCTTTAAAGGTCATTTCCTGCCTATGGAATGGTCCGTCCTCCATGCCACTTGAAAAGCTCGCCAAGGTAAATACTTTTTACTGTTACTACTGACCTCTGCATGCTTCCCCATACACCTATTTATTTGGGTAAATTTAATACTCATTATTTATTACTGTCCAGACTTGACTCAATTGAGGACGTCCATCTAGACAAGCCTCTGAAGAAGTCCTTAAGACGAAACGGCCTCCCGCCGGCTTGGGGTGAGCTCCTGCCGTCAGGCAACCCCCCATTGCTCCTCACTACGGTGGACGAGCGTGGGCAGCTTTTCCCCCACTGCACTGGCAGCTTGGATATCTCCTTAGACGCTAGCCCAACCGTGATTGAAGTACAAGGACCACAGTCCTCCGCGGCCAACCACTAACGACGCCGCGCCTGCGCACAACTTACACCTCTCGGAGCTAGCGTCGTCGCAGACTACAACGACCAGCTAACCTTGCGGTTACTGTCTAACGCATGCACACTGCATGCCTTAGGACATTTTAGCGGTCCCAGTACTCTGCTCCGTCCATTGCGGGCTTCTGTCCTGGTCCCTGCCAGATTACTATCCTCCACACAGACATTGCTCTTTAACAGGGACTCAGGACGTGAGATAGCACACTAGGTTCTCTCACCTAACTAATACTTTACTTTAGTTCATGACTTCATACAATGTTATTGTTTACTGTAAATTCTTACTTGCTCTGATGTGATTTCCCATTGATATATGTACCACTGTGCAATTTCGCTGTACCTGTATGTCCTAATCGTTGTCCCCACTGTGGATTATGTACTGTAACAGTGTACTAGCGAATAGATACTATTTTTGATAACTCTTGTTTATTGATTGATTTATTGATACATCCACCTGAATTGCTTTCAGTATATTATAAGGTGTAGCCCTCAGCTTTTTTGCTTTAAAGGTCAAAGCCTAACATTTAATTCTTTGGGAGATGCCAAATATTTAGAAAATTTAAATATCCTAAACTTTTGTCTTACTTTCAGTTGGGCCAGATTTAATGCCCTTAAATCAGCCATACTAGAGTGTAGATACAAAGGGACTGATTAACGAACACAGAGTTTGGCCTTGCGGGGAGGGTAAAATGGAAACTGTAATACATATACTTTTTATTTGCACAATTTACAAGGATGATAGACTAAGGTTAATATCCTCTCTACTCACCATGTGGCCAGGAAGAATTCTAAATTATCTGCTGTCTGATCTTGACAAAAGACAGGTGGCCAAATTTCTCTTTGCAGTGGCAAAAAGCTCCAAGTGCTTCATGAATAACCTGTAAACACTAAGAGTGTAACAAAGAGTACTCAGGAGACTTATTATTAATTGGCAATCAGTTCCTGCTTTAAATTATAAAGTCAGTCATTCAACCGATAGCGAATGGTGATACTTGTTTTCATTAATCATAAGCCAAATGTGATGTTTGTTTATTTATTTATTATTTGGTCTTGTATGCCGCCACTCTTCGAGGGCTCGGAGCAACTCACAGTCCACATAAAAGAACATAAAACAGAGATAAAACATCAATTTAAGCTAAATCAGAGATTCAAATTTCAACAATCTAATGCCAACCGAAATAGATAGGTTATTAATTGTTATTAATTATAAATAGTTAAATGTTATTAATTACCTAAATGTTGTATTCCATTCCACTTTGACTTGACTTAGCCAATGGTTTGTTGACCGAAATAAAGGCGACTGACTGGTACAAAGGTAGCCCAATTAAAGTGCATAGCAGAAAACCAACCTTGAGGTTACCAGTACGTGCACTACCATCTTAAGGTCCTCCAAATCTAGGATGGGGCGCAGTTGGCATATCAGCCGAAGCTGGTAGTATGCACTCCTGATCATTGCATTTACCTGGGCTGATATTTGGAGAAACGGATCCAGGCTGCAAACTCTCAAGCTGCGAACACAGTCTTTCAGAGGGAGTGTAACCCCATCCAGAACTGGTTGACACATCTTCCTCCCCAGATTAGGACCATTGATAGTAAGTCTGGATTCAGTTTCAGTTTGTTTATCCTCATCCAGACCATTACCTCCTTCAGGCATTCATTCAGAGGAGACACACTATCTTTAGCTGAAGCTGTTATGGAAGGCATGTTGAAATATATTTGAGTGTGATCAGCATACTGATAGCACTCCGCTGCATGGCTATGGATTGCCTCTCCCAGCAATTTCATGTAAATATTAAAGAGCATTGGAGATAGAATGGCATCTTGTGGGATACCGCTCCTTTTTTGAGGAGCAGCTATCCCCAAGAATCACCATCTGGAATCTGCATGAGAGATACGACCAGAACCACTGCTACACAGTACCTCCAATTCCCAACCCCTCCATGCCTTCCAGAAGGATGCCATGGTCAATGGTATCAAAGGGCTCTGAGAGGCCTAGAACAGGGTTCTCGGCGGTGGCCGGGAGAGCTTTTGCACAGTTAAAGCTTGTGCGCCAGCTGCGCCCATATCTTGGGAAATCTGACTTGGCCATGCTGGTCCACGCTCTGGTTACATCCTGAATAGACTACTGCAATGCTCTCTACGTGGGGTTGCCTCTGAAGACTGCTCGGAAGCTGCAATTAGTCCAACGTTCGGCAGCCAGGTTACTAACAGGAGCAGGACACGGAGCATACAACTCCCTTGCTACGCCAGCTCCACTGGCTGCCAATTAGCTTCTGAGCACAAATCAAAGTGCTGGTTTTAACCTACAAAACCCTATACGGTCCTGGCCCAGTTTACTTGTCCGAACGGATTCTCCCCTATAAACAATCAAGGACATTAAGATCCTCCGGAGAGGCCCAGCTCTCGGTCCCGCTAGCTTCGCAAGCGCGGCTGGTGGGGACACGAGACAGGGCCTTCTCTGTGGTCGCCCCTCGGCTGTGGAACTCTCTCTCAAGTGATGCTAGAACTGCCCCCTCTCTGTTGTCCTCTAGGAGGCTGGTGAAGATATGGAACCAAGCCTTCCCAGAATAGGCTGAGATTGGCTATTAACTGAATGTTTGACCACGTTTACAGATTGAGTGGAATTGTTTTAATGGTGATGTGGTTTTATGCTGGGTTTTTATGTATTTTAATATGTTGTTCTAGTTGTTTTTAAATTGTATATCATTGAATCTTTGCTGTTATGCCGGTCTAAGTCCCTCGATAGAGGTGAGAAGGTCGGGGTACAAAAGTTTTAAATAAATAAATCATCCATTAAGGCGACCTTAGCAGTTTCACCTCCATATCCTGCTCTGAAACTGGTTTGAAATGGGTCGAGGAAGCGTGTGTTATCCAAGACTGCCTGGAGTTGGCAGTCTTGGATCTCAGTTACCTTGCTCAAAAAAGAGGTTAGATACAGGTCTGTAATTATTAAGGCGTACAGCCATTTTTCTGTTCACAGTTGGGATTTGGATTGGATGGTTTATGTGTTCTCTTCCAACCCTATGATTCTATGAAATGATTTTGCACTGAAAGGCAGTGTATGGTTATGTATGATTTCTGAGAGATAATTAGAAAATATATTAGTGTTTGGAAATGATTCTAATATTCAGAACTAAATCAAAATCAGTCCAAATTTAAAATGTATTAGATTTTATATATTATGTATGCCAATTTGGTAAAAGAAAACACAGCATCAATCTTGAACTTGTTGTCTTCCCTATGTGTGACCATTACCAATAATGGATTGGGATTATGAATAATTAAATTCAGAACATCTGAAGACTGCTGTGTGGAACATTTCTTTATTGCAGACGGTTGAAATAGTTGTCAAGTTAGGTTGCTTTCTTTGATCCTATTTGGGGTATTAGGTTTTCCTGATGGTCTTGGAGCCGGGGCAGGGGATTAGTGAATTTATTCCATGCTAATGGCTGCAAAGTTATTAATGTGTGTTACTGAAAGAAGGGGCATGTTCTAAACAAGAGCCAGATGAAGATTGTGGTTAATCTCTACTATTACCAACTCTTTTTGAAGTTGCAGATTATCTTGTCTGTTTTTAATTATTATTTTTTTGACATCTTGAAGGCATAGAAACAAATCTGTAGATGAAGCAAATGCATTTTACAATCACTTTACTTCAGAGGTCCCCAAACTGAGACATGTAGACAGGATATGGCCCTCCAAGGTCATTTACCTGGTCCCTGCCCTAAACTTTAGACTTAGGGTTGCCCTAAGTCTAAAATGACTTGAAGGCACACAGCAACAACCCTTATTTATCAGCTAAAAGCAGGCCCACAGTTCCTATTGAAATACTTGTAAGTTTACGTCGGTAAACTTTAAATTGTGTTGGTTCTTTCATATATATTTTTGCACTAAAAATAAGAGATGTGTGGTGTACGTACAAATTCATTTCCCCCCCCCCCCAAACTATAGTTTGGCCCTTCAACAGTCTGAGGAACTGTGCACTGGCCCTCTGGATACAAAATTTGAGGACCCCAGCTTGAATCAAATAATGATTGAAAGTAGTATCTGTTTTCTTCTTCTAGAACAATGTTGCTATGCTGCTGGAAACTAACTACAGAGAAAGGATGATGACTGTATACAGTGAGGTGAAGAAGCGGCTGGACTATCAAGTAGCGTTGCAGCATCTCAAGAGGCGAATGGAACAAGATCATATGATCAACTGGGTGGAGCAAAATGTTCGACAGAGTATCACACCTCAGCAGGTATTTAGAAACTTCAATTTTATGGATGCTTGTGGGTGAGAGCTTACTGTTGGGAAAGTCCATTGGATTTACCACTGCAGTCTGGAAATCAGTAACACCCAACTTGGTCTTCATTTTAAGGCAAAGGTTGAATGCTTTACAGAACATTTAATGATCTACAACAGGCATGGGCAAACTTGGGCCCTCCAGGTGTTTTGGACTTCAACTCCCACAATTCCTAACAGCCTCAGGTCCCTTTCTTTCCCCCCTTTCCATCATTATTAAGCTTAAGCGACTTGGGGGGGGGGGAGGAAAGGGCCTGAGGCTGTTAGGAACTGTGGGAGTTGAAGTCCAAAACACCTGGAGAGCCCAAGTTTGCTCATGCCTGATCTACAACATGGTTTTACAGCAGTTGTTTTTTCAGCTTTGTGTTTGTGTGTGTTACCAGTCAACTTATAATGACCCCACAAATTTCATAGGGTTTTCTTAGGTGAGGAACAGTCAGAATTGTTTTAGCCAGTTGTTTAATTTACAGTCTTTCATCCAAGTACTAACCAGTGCCACAGCTGACCTCGCTTAAGCTTCAAAGATCAGATAGGAACTACTGCCTTAGGATATTTAGGTTTGCTGATTTCTAGTAACTGAAACCAAATAAAAATCTTGAAAACTTAACCCCCCGCCAAAAAAAATCATTTTTATATTGTTACTCAGTATGTTTTTATATTTTAGGAGAAAGAGAGCATTGCCAAGTGCATTTTGGATCTGAAGATGCTGTCAAAGTCTGCCAGACCAGCTGTCTAAATGAAACAGTTACTTGTGACCTCTTAAATCATATATTTGTTCTTAATTAAAACATCAGTATCCTTCTTGTCCTGTGTATCTCTATCTGTCCCTTTGGCCGATGAAAAAAGGGTGTTGCTTGTTTGACTCTATAGCAGGGATGGGCAACTATTTTTTCCAAGGGGCCGCACGAGAGGCAAAAAATATTATGGAGGGCCGCACCTATTTATTTATTTACTATATTTACTACATATTACACATCATTAATATTAACATATTAATATATCAACAAATATTCATATATTATTAGTATTAATATCATAATTATTATATTATAGTGTGTATATATATAGACATTATAATATATTGAAATTATAATATAGTATCATGGCAGATAATCCACAATATTGGCCTTGAACTGGGGGCCTTTTTACACAACTGCATAAACCAGAATATCAAGGCTGAACATCCCACAATATGTGCTTTGAACTGGTTTATCTGAGTCCACATTGCCATATAATCCAGTTCAAAGCAGATAATGTGGGGTTGTATTCAGCTGTGTAGAAGAGGATTCAGAATATCAAGGCAGGAAATCCCACCATATCTGCTTTGAACTGGATTATATGGCAGTGCGGACTCAGGGACTTTTCACACAGCCATATAACCCAAATATCAAGGCAGGAAATCCCACAATATCTGCTTTGAACTGGGTTATCTGGGTTAATAATAATAATAATAACTACAATGGGTTTCCTGGAGCAGAAGGGACCTCTGAGGCCATCCAGTCCACCCTCCTGCCATAAGGGAAAAACACAACCAAAGCACACCTCACAGATGGCCATTCAGCCTCTGATAATAATATTAATATTAATAGTAACCATGGGTTTCTAGAGGAGAAGGGGACCTCAAAGGCCATCCAGTCCACCCTCCTTCTGCCATAAGGGAAAAACACAAAGCATTCCTCACAGATGGCCATTCAGCCATCTTGAACCAAACTTGGCACACTGAACTTTCATGAGACCAACACAAAGTACTGAAAGGGTTTGCTCTGCATTTACCTTGGGAGTTGTAGTTCACCTACTTCCAGAGGGCACTGTGGGTCAGGCCCAAACTTGGCACAAATATTGAATATGCCCAAAGAGGCAGGAAGAAGGGAGGGGGAGAGAGAGCGAGGCAGGAGAGAAGGCTTGGAAGCCACAAGGAGGAAGCAGGCCACGCCCCTCTCCCTCGCTACGTTTCTGTGGAAGGGAGAAGGAAGGGGAGGGAGGGAAAGAAACAGGAAGACAGGAAAGAGCCCCAAGGCAAGAGGGAGGGGGAAGCGCGCGAGGAGGAAGTGAAGGGAGTAGGAGGGCGAACACACTATTTGCCGCCTCCCTTTCCCTCCCCCCCCCCCCGCTTGCCTGCCTGAATGAGGGAGGGAAAGAAGGAAGCCCTTTCACCTCGGCTCTGCCGCTGGCAGCTGATTCTCTTCGGCCCCTGCCGCCTCCTCGCCGGCGCAAGGCCCACGGCAGCGGCGCTGAGGGCGCAGGCAAGGAGGAGGCAGCTGGAGAGCAGCTGGAGAGCGCGGTGCAGGCTCCCCGGACGCCCCACTTCATCTGCCACCTCCGGCCACTCCTCTCCCATGCCCCTCTTCCCCATGTACTCCTCTGAGCTGGCACCTCGGGGACATGGCAGACAGGCTGGAGGAGCGGCGGCCATCCCTGAAGCACTCAGCGATCTGGGACAGCTGTTCGCCCTGGAGATTGCCAGGGCGATCAGCCCCTGCAGGTCGCCGAGTGCGCCTGCTGCAGGCTGGGATCGCCTTCAAGGATGGCCGCCGCTCCTCCGGCCTGTCTGCCATGTGCCCGCCGCGTGCGGCAGCCGGCTCAGAGGAGCACACGGGAGAATGAGGAGGAGGCAGCGGCAAGGAGGGAGGCAGCGGTGGGGAGGAGGAGGCGTGGGAGAGGAGCGGGCAGTGGCGGCGGATGAAGTGGGGTGTCCGGGGAGCCTGCGCCGCGCTCTCCAGCTGCCTCCTCGCCTGTGCCCTCAGCGCTGCCGCTGTGGGCCTCGCGGTGGCGAGGAGGGAGGCGTCAGGGGCCGGAGAGAAGCAGCTGCCGGGCTGGATCCAGGCAGCGGGCCGTAGTTTGCCCACCCCTGCTCTATAGTAACCATTGTCTTCCTTGAGTGACAAAAGGTGAGAATCTGTCCTAGGAAAACCTAAAAGGAAGCACCAACCCGCTTTCTTTCTTTGCCATGACAGGAAAACACCAAAGAGGTGGCTCCATTTTGCCACCCCAGCATCTCAAAAGGCCAGAAGCTTCAGCACAGTGGTCTATACTTCCCTTAGGTTCTTGACTTACTCATGCATTATATTCAAATCTATAATTGGCCCCAAAATCCACCCTCAACATGAGGACAGCAAATAAATGTCTTTAGCAATTTATTTTGACATGTTATTTTTAAAAAATATAACATTGCAATTTATAGTATAAATTTATAGGCACACTTAACATGGCAAGTCTGTTAAATGACACAGCTACAATTTTCAGAAGGGTTTCTTGACAAGTTCAGGATAGGTTTTTGGTTGTCTCTTAGCACTTCTAGATTGTTAAGATCTAAGACATCATCCCAGTTGGCCATATGAACCCACAAATTCTGATTAATTTTATAAATGGTGTACACATTGATGTAATTAGGACAAAAACTTAAACATTTATGAATCTGAAAAGTATTTGCAATTGAATTGCACATTTGATTTTTGCTTAAAAAGCAAGATGTGTGATTAAGTGATACAAATGTGTGGCCCCACTGAAAACTTGGGGTGCTTTCTAAAACAATACAAATGTTCAGTATGATATCCATAATGCAGACTTTTAAATTCTAACAGCATACAGTGATTAATATAAATTCAGTATTTTTTCAGTGAGAATGGTTTTATTCTTGAGACATATCCAAAATATTGGTAGGTAAAAGCTTGCTAAATAAATACACTTATTGATAAGGCCAATAGAAATGTTGCATGTGTCCAGGCATACAAAAAAAAGCCAACTGTACAAAACGTTCCATTTCCTGACTAAAAATCAAGCTACTCTGAAAATTGCAGAAAGCAGCCCCAGCTACATTACTGCAATCTTATCAGATGCTAAAGCAAAGATTGTTGCTCATGGTTTTAAGGCATCGAAACATCACTCACCACAATGATATGGCTTGGAAGATCAGAACAGCTTCCTGCTAGCAGATTAGGATGTGTGTGACAGCAGTGAACATGCACCCTCAGTTTCTTCCATCTAACCCTGTTCTCTCATGTACATTTCCATTTTCCACATATTCTCTTCCCAAGCTTCAGACTGCCCATAGAGAGAATTGGCTTCTTTATCCAGCAGATTTCTGTTTGGTTTTTTCATGCTATACTATATGGTGACTAGAGAAAACATGGGAACATAAGAGATACTGGCTGGAAATCTTACTATTATGCGACAGTGACAGTGGAAGGAAAAATATTGTCAGTATAGCGACTGTGAAATAAGGCTTTGGGGGAAAAAAACACTGTTCCTTTGCGCGAGTGCAGCCAATAACATAAGCCACTAACAAGAATCCTGTGTTAAACCCCAGTGAAAGGAACTGTACCATCTGTTACTGCACCTTTTTCAGCTGGACGTCTGCTCATTGTTTTATCTTATGTTATTAGCATTATCCCTCTGCCAGGCAGCTCCATGCTACATTAAAGGGATGGAGCTACAAAAGCCAGCTATCCTGTTGAAACAGTTATGCGATATGATCGCATCCCAGGTTATCAATCCAAATCTGGAACAAGACCTTTCATGCACACTGTCAACTAAGGAAACAAGAGAGAGAAAGCAAAGTGGTTAGGCTATTAACATTTTGGGTTTTTGTTGAAATATGCAATTCTCACTCAGGTCCTGGTTATCGGTACTTCCGTGATGTATCAGGGAAAGGGATTTAACTCAGGGCAGCAGGATTGTAAATCAGTACTAGGCATCTCCAGTTGAATATAGATTTGCATGCAGCAGGCTTGAGGCCTTTTTGTGAGCCCTTGGTGTGCATCTTGTCAGCACATAATATATTTGATCGATCAATGGTTGATTTGGTATAAGGCACCTACAATGGGGCAGATGAAGTATGTCCATCGGTTGCATCCTGTTCTGTGTCCACTTTTGGAAAATAGGTTCTAAAAATCTGGATGCAAGTTTTCCGGAACTTTTTTATTCTGAAAGCATAGATAATAGGGTTCATGACTGAATTGGAGTGCGAGAGTACGATAGCAATATAAACCACATATTTTGGGATCTGGAGACGGGGGTAGAAAAGCATGAAGCAATTCAAAATACACATTGGCATCCAACAGATGGCAAAGAAAAAGAAGACCAGAGACAAAGATTTGGCTGTCTTAAATTCATGTTTGTAAAATATACTGTGCCCTCTTCCATTGCATGAACATAGCTTCAGCTTTGATCGGATAATGCAGAAAAGCTTTGTGTAAAGGACACACATGACAACCAGCGGAACGAGCGTGCCAGTGAAGAAGCTGAGGTACACCAGGTATTCCATTTTCATAACATTGGTGAACAGACATTGCACATTGCTTGTGTTTCTTGGTATTTCTTTTCTCCAGCCAAACATGGGAGTAAATCCTACTAGCAGTGACAAGAGCCAAATTGTTCCCAAAGCCACACGAATTCTTCTCTCAGTGGTTATCAATTTATACCTGTTGTAGTGGGGAAAAATAAAATGTAATATCAAATGAAACAATTTGCTGATTTTATGTTTCTTGATCCCTCCAAACTTCCGGGATCATCCACTTTTTTGTTGGAACAAATTAAGAACAAATTGCTTTTCCTGGAAGACTTTTCCACTACTGTTTGATATATTTTTTTAAAAAAAGTTTGAAATCAAAAGCAAACATGAGCTTCTAACCACTTCCAGATGTATTTCTTGTTCACAGCCTTTTTCCAGAAGTGGAAAACACCAGTCGATATCCTTATTTTAAACAAACAAATGCATCTCACCATAATCTGTCTCCTGTTGTAAACTATACACCAGGATTATTTATTTTTATTTATTTACTATATTTATATCCCACCTTTCTCAACCCCGAGGGGGGCTCGAGGCAGCTTACAGCATAGACAATAATTCAATGCCTTAAAAACAATATACATCCAATACACAAACATTTCAATTAAAAATTTAAATAAGATTAAGAGCATTAAAACATACAAAACATTGCAATTACAACTATAAAGCCACATTATCTGCAATCATAGTTTATTCACAATAAAAACTTTATCTTTTGGTAGAAACAGATTTTGCTGCTCTATCCACACCTCATTTAAATAGTATTTGTAAGCATGGTTTATTTTTACCCTCACACCAATGTAAGTTATCAACACAAGCTCCAGGCCATGAATCCACTTCATTAAAACAATCTCTGTCTCTATCTTTTCAAACAAGGCTGGTAGTCCTGGCACAGCAGTCATGGATTTGCAGTTCAATTTCAGCTATAGAATTTTAGAATGTTCTAAAAATTCAGCCCAAATCATTTGAATTGGCAAAGTACTTGTGTAAACACAACAAATTCGAATAAAAAATCAGCACTCCCCTACCCAACACCAAATAAGTCGTCTGTATCAGACACAAGCATTTAAAACCTAGTACCCAACTCAAGTGAGAAAAAGCAGCTAGCAAGGATGACTTACCTGATGAGTAGTCTTACTCTGAGATATCTGTCAATTGCTATGGCAAGCAAAGACATGATGGAGGCTTGAGTGAAAGTCACAGGCAAGCAGCACATGAATAGACAGGTTTTGTATGGCATCTGCAATTCTAAGTCCAACATGATGGTCGCAGGCATGACAAGCCCAACAGCAATATCGGCTACTGCCAGTGAGATGATGAAGTAGAAGATGGTCTTCTGAAACGCCTGGTTTAGTTTCAGCACCCAGATAACAAGGACATTGCCCAGGATAGCAAGCAGTGCAATCGCAACCTCAAAGGCAATGTAGACACTTCTCAAATCCGACATTTTGGGAAACCAAGGCTTTGTTTTTTCTCAAGTGTGAAGAGGCTAATGGTGTGAATAACTCGAAGTAGGAGTCTGTTTCTTGAGCAAAACACGTTTTGCTAAGTATCTTGGCTGATTTGGGGTAATAAAGCAGCAGGAACACTGAACCCTATGACACTATGTCACAACTTCTTCAAAACCTGTTGCCACAACACTCCGCAGATAAGCACTTTTAGATTCTATGAAATGAAGCCATGAAGAGGAAGTCTGTTTTCATTATTACTCCTAGTTCTGAAAGTGTTAACACAGCTAAAAGATGGCAATAATATGTTTCCTCTTTTTATTAAACGGACATGGTAAAATATGAAGTAAATATTAAAAACCAACACACATAAAACTGAATTTGAAAAGTAGAAAAGACACGTATTTCTGACTAAGGACAGTAATTGTTCCAGGAGATAAAAGAGACCCACATTGGTCACATTATTTATTGAACTATTCAAACATTGACATTTATTCCAGACCAATCATTTTGGCTCTTTCCAATTATTCTGGCACAGTATATAACCCTTTAAATTTAGGAAGGATCCTCCAGGTCTTCTCTTTGCACGTAAGCTGAAACAAAAACCCAATTGCTGCAGCTGCTCCTGGCTTATTTGTTCTTCCTTGTTGGTAACCTTTCCCATCTTGGGTGAGCTCTGATTTTGTTTGGCCATGGATGTTATAATTTTCATCTGTACTTCATGTAAATAAAAATTTAAAATATATGTTTTAATGGCTGTTTAAAATGAACAAAACATATTTTAATAGTGCAGAATGACAGAGCTGAAAATAAGTTAATTACCCCAAAAACACCAGATCGCATGTGGCCTTGGAAAGTGAAGTCAACCCTTATTGTGTAGATGGGAGACCATCAAGGAATACCAGGCACTATAGACCAGTCTTTTTCAACCAGTGTGCCTAGGCACACTGGTTGAAAAAGACTGGTCTATAGTGCCTGGTATTCCTTGATGGTCTCCCATCTACACAATAAGGGTTGACTTCACTTTCCAAGGCCTAGGCACACTCCTGTGCCTTTGTAGAGCTCCAGGTGTGCCTCCAGAAAAAAAATTTGCCCCCCTTCCTTCCCCACTCCTTTTGTCCTCCTCCATGGGAGAAAAAATCTTCCCTTACCACGTTGGTAATAGGCTCTGTCCGCAGACGCCCCCTGCTGCGAGGGAAAAGCGTTACGCAGCATGCAAAGGAGAGGAGCCCAATGGGCGGCTCCAAAATGACGCCGTGTCATTTTGGAACCGCCCACTGGGCTCCTCTCCCCAAACAGATGGCAGCATGCAAAGGTGCAGAGGAGCCCAATGGGTGGCTCCAAAATGACGCCGTGTCATTTTGGAGCCGCCCACTTGTGGATAACTTTTGGAACCGCCCACTTGCGCTCCTCTCCTGCTTCACATGCTGCCCTCTGTTTATGGATAACTCCCATATATTGAACTTCTATATATTGCAGTACAGTACAGAGCCTAATCCAACGCGGTAAGGGAAGATTTTTCCTTTTTCTCCCATGGAGGTGCCAACATCATGTGGGTGCCAAACTGTACTCCGTTTTTCAAATTCACTATATTGATACATTAACTTTTATAAACTTTTGTAATTGTGCATATTGCTAGTTTCACTATATTATTATTATTTTGCCTACTCTTTGTCCCCTGCATATGCGGCCTGTTGTGTAAAAGAGGTGCCGAAACGCCATAAAACATTTTGTGTCATTTTGGTTGGTGGTGTGCCCCAGGATTTTGTAAATGTAAAAAATGTGCCTCGGCTCAAAAAAGGTTGGGAAACACTGCTATAGACTATATTTCGGAGAAAGGAACTGACTAATCCACCTCTGAGTTTTCCTTGCTTAAGAAAACCCTATGAAATCTATGAGGTAACCATAAATTGATAGATTATGCTATAATTGATTGATTGATTGATTTTATTATTTATGAGTCGCCCTCCACGTCAGTGCTCCGGGCGACTTACACATAAAACACATAAAAGAGTTCAATAGTTAAAAGCTAAAAGAATAGGAAGATTAATTAAAATAGTTCCAGTAACTCAGGCTAAGTCTGGAGGGTGTCCTTAGCCGTAAGCCTTTCGGAAGAGCCAGGTCTTTAATGCGGTCAGGAACTGGGGCATGTCCCGGATAGCTCTCTGATCCGCCGGCATCAAGTTCCAAAGAACAGGGGCCGCGATGGAAAAGGCTCTCCGTCTCGTGGTGTCGAGGCGGGCCTCACTCACACCTGGGATGCGGAGAAGGTCCCTGTTTCCTGAACGCGCGACCTTAAATGAGCTGGTTCGACAAGCGGTCTTTTAAATAAGCTGGGCCGGCGCCATGGAGGGCCTTAAAGGTAAGCGACAAGATCTTGTGGATGGCTCTGAGCTCGACTGGCAGCCAGTGCAGGCGCTGTAGAGATGGCGCGATATGGCATCTCAGTGGTGTCCCGGTGAGGAGTCTGGCAGCTGCATTCTGCACTAGCTGGATTTTTACGAGTGGTTGACTGCGGCAACCACACGTACAAGGCATTACAGTAGTCCAGCCGTGATGTCACTGTGGCATGGACCACCGCAGCCAGCGCATCTGATGGAAGGTAAGGTGCCAGTTGACGTGCCTGGCGTAGGTGGAAGAAAGCTCCCTTACTTGTCGCAGCAACCTGGGCCTCCAGTGAGAGTCTCGAGTCTAGTATCACACCGAGACACTTCACCGACAGGGCTGGGATCAGCGGCTCTCCCTCAAAGAGAGGCAGCGGAATGGGTGGCTCTGGGCGTCCCGGCCATAGAATCTCAGTCTTTGATGGGTTGATCTTGAGTTTGTATGAGCGGAGCCATCTGGTCACTGCCTCTAGTCCTTGTCTGAAATTCTCAGGCACCGATGTTACGCCTGGCTCAAGCTTCAGCAGAAGCTGGGTGTCATCTGCATATTGGTAGCACCCAAAACCAAAACTTCTGGCTATGCTTGCCAAGGGTTGGACGTAGATGTTAAAAAGCGTTGGTGACAAAATGGCACCTTGGGGGACTCCACAGTCCAGGGTGGATTTCTTGGACACTTGGCCTCGCCACTCAACACGCTGCGAGCGGCCCCGCAGGAAGGAATCGAACCAGGCCAAAGCTGTGCCTTGAATCCCAATGGCTGATAGTCGCCGCAACAGCAAGTCATGGTCCACCGTGTCGAACGCCGCGGTGAGGTCAAGCAGCACCAGGATAGCTGAACCTCCTTCTCCAATTGGCGGCGGATGTCGTCCGTAATGGCCACCAGAACGGTCTTGGTTCCGTGTCCGGCGCGGAAACCCGATTGGCAGGGGTCCAGGCTTCCTGAGGTTTCCAGGAATTCCTGTAATTGGATCGCTGCTGCCCGCTCAATCAGTTTCCGAGGAAGGGTAGGTTTGAGACCGGACGGTAGTTCGCCGGCGCCGCTGGATCCAGATTCGCCTTCTTCAGCAGCGGGCGGACTCTAGCCTCCTTCAGCGCATCGGGAAAAACTCCCAGCTCCAATGAGTGATTTATCAACCCTGTCAGAGTGGCCGAGAGGCTCCCGCACAGGACTTAATCAGATGGGACGGGCACGGGTCTGTAGAGCAGGTGGTTGCCCTTGCCGCGCCAGGATTTGATTAATCTCCTCTGAATTCAGGGCCTTGAACTGGTCGAGTTTCAGGCTAGGCGATGGAGCTGGGTTCTTACCCATCCCGCTCCTCTCCTCAGGTATAGAGGGTAAATCACGCCTAAGGGCAATTATTTTCTCAGTGAAGAAGACTTGGAATTCTTCCACTGAGATAGCTGAATTTTCATTGTCTCTCAGGAGTGAGTTGGGCATAGCTAGGTCTCGAACGATCTTAAAGATCTGTGCTGGGCGCGATCTTGCCGCCGCTATTAAGGAGGAGTTATAGGTCTTCTTGGCCTCTTTGACCGCCCGTTCATATGACCTGCACATGTCTCTGAAGGCTGATCTCGACGTCTGAGTTGGTTTCCGACGCCACGCGCTCTCCAGCTGCTTCCGCCTTTGCTTCAGCAGTCGCAGGTCGTCCGTGAACCATGGAGAATGGACTCTTCGTGGCCGGATGAGGCATCTGGGGGCTATTTGGTCGATGGCTTTCGACAAGACTGTGTTCCATCTGTCCACCCGTTGATTCAAGGTCCCACCAGGAACTTCCATCGGCTCAATGGCTGCTGCGAAGCAGCTGGGGTCCATATGCCTCTTCTGGCGTGCCAGTATGGGTTTTGGCTCTGGCCTTGCTGGTAGGGGGATTCTGATGTCGACCTTCAGAGTGAAATGATCCGACCAGGGGACCTTCGTTGTTACTTGCTGCGCAACCCTCAACCCGTACCCAAAGATTAGGTCTAAGGTATGTCCGGCCTGGTGTGTGGGGCCGGACTCCATCAAAATGAGACCTAATGTGTCCATGGATCAGATGAACTCCTTTGCTAGGGGGGATGGCATATTAGCGTCTGCATGGATGTTAAAATCTCCCAAAACAATGAGTCTTGGGAATCTAAGTGTCCAATCCGCGGCAAGATCGAGCAAATTGAGTAAGCTCTCCTTCGGGGTCCCGGGGGAGCAATAGATTAGAAGAATCGCTAAGCACTCCTTAGCTTTTAGGGTGATTCCCAAACACTCCATGCCCGTGATATTCGGGGCCTGGATAACTGTCACCGGGATGTCATCCCTAGCTACTATACCCACTCCTCCTCCCCTACCACCAGTTCTCGGTTGATGGAAGATCCGGAAACCCGGTGGGGACAGCTCATGGTGTGGTATAGTGTCTCCATTCTGTGTCCAGGTCTCTGTGATGCAGTTAATATCTGCATCCTGCTCTATGATGAATTCATTCAAGGTGGCCAGCTTGTTCCGTATCGATTTGGCGTTGAGGAGCAGGAGTGATGAACAGGTGGGAGGTGGTGTCGGGGAGGAGCTTTGTTGGGGGACGGGTCGCAGGAAGGGGGACAGGTGGTGCTTCCTACTATTCTCATGGTTCCTAATTAGAGGTCGGCCCTTGAGTCCAACTTTCCTTCTACCTGTAACTGTTGGGATTTTTTCTCCGCAGGTTGATGGACTCGTAGAGGGAATGTGGATAATGGTTGACAGTTTTCCGCCTTTGGCCCAAGATCTTGAAGGGCATCCAGTTTGCGGCAGACCCCGTGAAAAGGGGGAGTCGCCGTAGCAGGCGGATTGTCCATATCAGAAGACCTTAGGGGTTTCATGGTTGTAATCTTGTCGCACTCTATAAATTGGTTGATCGGCTTGGAGGTCGAACCGGTCCGAACTTCCTTCTCCGGACGGCTCTCCTTCCGGCCAAAACCCACCCCCCCAGAAGGTCCGTGAGCGAAACGACCTCTTCCGAGTCTCGCTAGCCTTCCCTCTCCTCCTCGGGCCATAGGGAGCCATGTTCTTACAAGGATGGCCATTCTGGCGGCGGCCAGCTTCTACTTGTGGGCCGGCGATGTTCTCCCCCTCTATCCCGCGAGGGGGCTCGGACATCTGGCAATGGGCCAGAAAAAACTGATCTCGCGCTGGTCCGGGCGATAAGTGGAGGCAAACAGGGGGCCAGACGTTGGGGCCTTAAGTTGAGGACCGGGCCTCCATTATTTGTGGTTTCCACGTGCCCTAGGATACTAGTATCCACAGGGACTCTAGACTGAGCCGTTTTTGGGGATGATGGCTGGTGTAGTGAACCAGTGGCTCGGCTGCGCCTCATCTGAGCCCGTCTTCATCTGGCCTGGCCCGGTCGATTCTTTTTTAGCCTCTTTTGGTTATTGTCCAGCAACGTAGGATGTTGGTGCTCAATCAGGGACGGCAGATCCGCTGGGAGGCGACGAGCGCGGCGCCTGGGCCGTTCCCCTGGGGCCTTTGCCAGGATCTGGGAGATGTTTAGATCCTCTGATGGAGAGCCAGAGGGCTGCAGCTGCTCTGGCAGGCTCTGGTGGTCAGTGCTAGGCATATCTGGACCCAGTAATGTACATGCCAGGGTCTGGGAGATGTTTAGTGCCTCTGATGGAGAGCCAGAGGGCTGCAGTTGTTCCAGCAGGCTCTGGTGGTCAGTGCTAGGCATATCTAAACCCAGTGATGTACAAGCCAGGATCTGGGAGGTGTTTAGAGCCTCTGATGGAGGGCCAGAGGGCTGCAGCTGCTCTGGCAGGCTCTGGAGGTCAGTATTAGGCACATCTGAACCCAGTGATGTAAGCAGAAGGGGTGGGGCTAAAGACGCCGAGCAAAATGAGCTCGGCGCCATGTTGGGGCCTGCCACCGACACCCTCCCTGCCAAGGATAGAGACCTCCGAGGGCCCAAAGCCCTCCATGGGCTCCACCATGGGAGAGCCGCCAGCTCCCTGTCCTCTACGGCTGGTGGGCTCCCGGCTATAGCTCCGTCCAGGGCGGACTGAAAGGCTTGTTCGCAAGGTGCTGGGGGTTCCTTCTCCTGCTGCTCTACCAAGAGGTGCGGCCCTCCCAAGGGGCCTGGGAGCAGTTCGCCCCAGGGGCCAGCGGGCGGCTCTCCTACCTCTCCTCCCTCAAGGTCCGCCGATGTCAGATCCCGGCCTGTACCACCTGGAAAGGAGCTGGGGCAGCGGGGGGACGGGGGAGGCGACTCCACGTCCAGCTCTCCAGCTTCTCCCAGCCGGGCGACCAGCCGCTCAGCCAGCCGACCGAAGGCGAGAAGGAGGGAGGTGAGTCCACGTATCGAGTCTTGCAGGCCCCAAGGATCGATCTGGGCCTGGGCCCCATCAGCTCCAACGGGGGAAGGCTCGGCTGCCTCCCACTGGATGGCAGGAAGGGTGGGGGGCTCCAGTGTCCACTCCCCCGGTTCCACGTCTGTGCCCAGGCCCGGCCAGGGGACTGGGGACTGTGGCAGATGGGTCCTAAGGATGGTCCTCCTTGGCAAAGCGGCGGCGCCTGAGCCTGCCCGGATCCTGGCTGCTAGGGCCGACTCCAGGCCGACCTCCAGGACGGCCTCCGCTTCGAACTGTAGGGCTTCCAACGGGAGTGAGGGGCCCACCAGCGATTCCCCCAGAGGCCAAGGGCTCACCCCGAAGTTATGGAGGCCACCCTCTCTGCCAGGGGTGCCAGGAGTAGTTAGCCTCACCAGCGAAGGTGTTGAGCCGGTGAAACCGAAAGAGTCCCCGAGGCCCCAGCGGAGCTCAGCGTTTCTGCTGCTGCTCGGCGCGGCCATGTTGGTCCAAAAGGTTGCTGAGTCACACCCTGTTGGAATAGGGCTTCTGCTACTCACAAGTAGTCCAGAAACAGCAGAGCTGGGTGGGAAGATTCAGGTCACTTGTGGCAGCTCAGCAGCAGCAGCAGTCTGAGGCCTATCCTGTTTCTTTTTTAAAAAAATGTTACTCCCTGAATCTGCCTACTATCAATGTGGGAGGTATGAGGCCCTCCAAATGTTGTTAGATTGCAACTTCCAGGATAAATTTGCAAGTATAGCCAACAACCAAGAATAATGGGAGATGCAGTCCACTAATATTTGGAGCCTGTTTTATATCTCTTTATAAGTATTGTTTTGCTACTTTTTAATATGTGGTGGCCCTGTAGAATAGCAAAATAAAATAAAACAAAACTGGAAAACACTAAACAATGCAGGAGATATTGAAAATGAAACGCCAACTTTAACCAGAATACTTCCTGCTGCAAATGACGGATTCAAAACTTGAGAGGAACAAGGACATCCTATTTAATTATTTTGTTACCATTGCAAGAATAACATATGCAACAGAGGAATGGTTACTGAAAATATTAGACCTAATGAGTATGGATAACTAAACCCAACAACTCAAGAACTATCAAGGCAATCCAAAAAAACTCAACTGATTGGACACTATTCAAAGACTATCTGAAACAAGAAAAAATGAAAATGAAAATTTAATTCAAGGAAATAACAAAGAAACATTATGAGAAAGGTCGAAGGGAAGTAGAAGAAATAAACCAGAGTTAGAAACCTATAAAGACGATGAAAGAGATTGTAAGTCAACAACATCCTTATTCCTTTTCTTTTGATTCTTTTTTAAAGGATATTCCAGCACCTTTCCCATGCATTTTTCCTTAACCACCCATCCTTAATTGTCCCTATTTAATTTACTGTAACGTGCTCGGTTTGTCTTTTTAAGTATGTAAAAAACTACTTTTTATTTGTTTAATAACATATTTTAAAATAAGTATTGCTGTGCATTCTGCATTTCCTTGAGTTGTGAGCCATTTCAAACACAGCCCAACCAGATTGGAAGCACAATAAATACGTCTACCCCAAAGTAAAGCTTAAACAATGAGGCAATGGAGATCAAGAATGTAATAACCACAGTCTATAATCCTTCTGGGTGATGTTAAAAGGTAACCAAGTTGACAGGAGATGGTATCTACCACAAGGAGGAAGTTTCCACTCAACCTTCCAGCATTATGAGTAAACCAAAAAGCATCCATTAGTATCTTACTTCACCACTTCTTAGGAAACATAAAAAGAGAAACCCTTTGTGCTTGGGTATGGAGTGCAAGGGTACCTAAGGATCACACTATATTACATAATTAACACTATCAAGGAACCATTATGGTGTAGAGCAGGCCTCTTCAACCTGTGGCCCTCCACGTGTTTTGGACTTCAACTCCCAGAATTCCTGACCATTGAACAAGTTTTTGGGGAGTTGGAGGCCCAAACACCTAGAGGACCAGAGGTTGAAGGGGCCTAGTGTAAAGGTTTGAATGTTGGACTAGAAAACCAGAGACCAGACTTCAAATCCAAGCATGGCCATGGAAGCCCACTGAGTGGCAATGGCCACTCCCCTCTGAACTCATCTTGTCAAGAAAATCCTATGATAGGGTCATCCTTAGGGTTGCCAGAAGTTGCATGGAATAGTAAGAGCCTCCCCCAAATGGCCCTAAAAGTGGGTAGATGTGATACAATGTCACTTCCAGTTGACAGAAATGGCAGCCATGAGAGTATGGCTGTATGACAAAGGATTGCTCAGAAGGGCCCTCAAGTAGGCTTCCCATGTTAGAGAAATCACATCAGAAGAGAGAGAGAACAATAACACATCTCCTTAATGAATACGTAGCTGAGTTTCTTGGGATTCACTTTTCACTGTTTCCATTTTCCTTTCTGCAGTATTTCTTAACACACAAAAAGATGAATTTTAACAGGCCAATCAGCACTCCCAGTTTTTAATATAAGCGTAAATAACCACTTTCTTTTGCTTTGGCTGCATTTTTGGGAATGCTGATCTGTGAGCAATTTCAATGAGGCAATGATAATGTACTCGTGAATATTGATTTTTAATGTCATTTTCCCCTCAAGATTTATTCACTCTGAGAGTGTGTATGTGTCTTAAGCTGCTTGTCAACTGTTATATAGTGGTATTCAGAGATGGCTTTACCTGTTACTTCCTTTGAAATAGATCCACTGTTCCTCAACATATCACCGAGAAACAAACTTGGAGAGAAATTACCACAAGATGGCAGAAAACTCCTACAAGTAGCCAGAAGTCTGCATATCATTTGTTGAAATTCCCATGTAAAAATAGATTGTATTAGAGTTTCTGGTGTCATGAGTCTCTTTGTTGTTTGGGTACCATACATTATTTCTAGTAGAAACAGTTGCTGATCTCCCATGACTGGTGTCAAGTATATTGCCTGACCAACTTCCTCCCCCACCCACACTCAATTTCTGATGGTGGGAAGAAGAAAACAAATGTGTTGGTTTTGCTTACTTTGCAATAAACACAATGGTTTCTCTGTTTTTGTTTGTTTGGTACTTATTGGTAACTATTTCCACGGGGAGTCACAATTTATTTGTATCTCATACAAGTGCCACAGCAGATTCATGATTTTCTTATATTGATGTATTTTAACTCTACATAGAAATGTAACTAAGGGCCCTTCTACACAACCCCTAAAGCTTATGATGGGTAATGAGTTTGCCTGATACATCTAAACAATGCCTCAGGTAAACACAGATTAATGTGAATAAATTTCCCTCCTCCCCTTTAGTAAGTAGTCAGGCTATAAACACTTGGTCAGATCAAGACACATTATTTGTATCTCACTCCAAGTGGAGTAAGACCACTGGCTGCCACCGATCTGGCAACTGTGACACAAACTACCCATTTTTGGTACAGATATTTCTTCCATTGATCAACGCCTGTTTCCTGTCTGAAGTTGAACAATCCATTTAACAGACTGTGGGTTATTCTTAAACATCTTGTACATCTCAGAAGATTTTCACTCCCAAAGTGTCCAAAAGTATTCCCCTTACCAGTCTCTGTGCATTTTTAAACTTTGTATTACTGAAAGTCAGCCTGCTGCATGAGAATGCTGTGGCGTGCCTTTCCATCCTGCAAGCACCATACTTCCAGTTTCAGTGGGCGCCCATCTATCTGATTTTATCAATCACATATTTGCAAAAAGCAATTTAAAAAACCTTCCCTGCAATGAAGCTGGTGCTGGCAATTTTCTTCCCTGATTGCTACTGCAAAACTTTGCTCCATTGAGATTTATGTAATCATTTGAGTTCATTAAATCAGTCAGGCAACTAGAAAATATTTCTCCCTTTGCACACTCAGTCAAGTTAAAGCAAAAAAGGTAACAAATATTTAGACAAACACACAAAAAGCCCTTTAAAAACTCACGCCCCCGCCCCCCAAACACACATCCCGCACTCCTTCCTAGCAAAATTAGCAAAATAACAAAAGGACTTAAAGAAAGATATTAACTAAGAAAATTTAATGCAGAAGAAAATGGTTGGAATTCTCAAAAAGAGATCCCTAAGCACTAGAAGCAACAATGGCACTGAGACAGAACATGGAGCTAGCACACAATATGTCTCTCCTAAATGCTAGGATGCCGCATAAAAATGGTGGAACTCGCCCTGGTATATACAGACCAGCTTTGCAAAAAGATAGGTGATCCACTTATCTAATTGAGGGGAAACTCAATTAGAGTTTCTCACGTGGCAGCCGGGTGCAACCAAATATTGTTGGGCCTTTGGCTGCTCCACCCCACCTCCCACCTGTCCCATTTCAGTGGTGAGGAGGAGGCTGCTGGGTCACCCGAATCCCGCAAAAACAATATTGCAAAATGGTATTGTGCACATCCCTAATAGAAGCTATGGAATACTGGTCTAAAAGTATTGTATTGACCTCTAGTATGTTTATGAATTCAAGGTGATGCTCAAGATATTTAAATGGTTGGGACCTCCTTGCTAAAGGAGAGCTTTTCCTGCCTGAAAACAGAGATTCACTGGAAGAGCCCTCCTCTCTTTCCCACCAGTGGAAGCAATATATGATATGAAAGAGCCTTCTCTGCTGTGACATCTCAGTTGAAGAACGCCTTAGTTGATGTTGATGCTCAACTCATTCAAACACCAAGTTAAAAGCTTTTATGAAAGGCTTTGGTGCCTAGGAATGTACTTTTTTTTTACATATAGTTAATATGTTGTTTTTAAAAAATATATATATTTTTATTGTTTTATCATTATCAACACAATATTATACAATGTCTATTTACAGCAGATTCATATTATTCATTTCTAGGTACAATACTTCAATCTTTAGCATCTGCCATTATGTTTTTCTTATACATTTTTGTATCCCTCACCGCTGTGCTGGCGTCCCCCCTCCCCAAGCCATTGCTTTTACATATCATTCGTCAAAATTTCATTTCTTCTTGTGGAGGTAACCTTCCTTCTTCCTTTTCTAATCCCTTTTCAATAAATTTTCTCCATACCTCATAAAAATCACTTTGTTTCCATATACCTCTTTTTACTTTTAATATACATGTTAACTTGTCATTTATTGCCAGTTTCCATACTTCCTTGTACCATTCCTCTATTTGTATATTTATTTCTTTTTTCCAATTCCTTGCTATAAGCAGTCTTGCTATTGTTAATAGGTTTGTTATCGCATCTTTATCCTTTTTTTCCCAATTGTATACTATTATATAATGATAATAAAGCTATACTAGGACTTTTTTCTATTTTAATATTCATTATATCTTCTATTTCTTTAAATACTTTCGCCCAAAATTTGCTTACATATTTACATTGCCACCACATATGTATGTATGTTCCTGTTTCTTGGCATCCTCTCCAACAGTTTTTCGAGTAGTTTTTATTTATATTTGCCATTCTTACTGGTGTAAGTACCATTTCCATATTAATTTATAATAATTTTCTTTAATCCTTATTGATAAATTTTTAAGATGTCTTTGTCTCCACAATTGTTGCCACTCTGTTTCCTTTATTTTTATCCCTAAGTCTTCTTCCCAGACCTCCTTAGGGTGTTATTTTTTGTTTTTCCTTCCTTTATTTCAATTATTATCTTATATATTTTACTAGTTATTCCTTTCAAGTTTTCGTGCTCTTCTACATCCCTCCCATTTTGTATTATTTGTTCAAATTGGTTAACCTTACTTCCTTTTTTATTGTTTTTTAACCAATTTTTAAACCATTGTTCTAATTGTATACAATTAAACCATGTCAATTTTATTTCTCTAAATTCTTCCATAATCATTTCCTTCTTCGTTCCTACTTTTATCCAATCCCCCATTTTATCTTTAAAAAATTCCCTTAACTTTTTATCCATTATTTGTTTTAAATTCTTTGGAAATTTCTTTTCCATTACAATTGGGGTTATTACTGATCCATCCGTTATTAACATTCTCCTGTATTTATTCCACACTTCTAATATATTACTCAACATTGGATTTCTAATTTCCCTAATTTCTTTCCTCGTGAATTGTTTGAAATATATATTCCATTTTTATGTACATTTGTTTTGTTGTTTAATAATGTATTTAGTGTGTCTTCAAGCCATTTTATACTTACAACAACCCTAAGTTGGTCACAAGGTTTTCTTGGAGGATTTATCCGGAGGGATTTGTCTTGCCATCTTCTGAGGCTTAGAGTGAATTATTATTATTATTATTATTATTACTACTACTACCCCACCACCATCTCCCAAAAAGGACTTGGGGCGGCTTACAGAAGCACAGACAAGTGCCATAACCACATAGAATACAGGTAAAATCACATCAGCATATTAGACAATAGCAATGACAATACTGGTTCACAAAGTATATGACTTGCCCAAAGTCACCCTGTAGGTTTCTGAACAGGGATTTGAACTTCCCTCTCCAAGCTTAGGGTGGTGGGAGGTGGGCTTGGCAAGTAGCACCACAATAGGGGTGTGATTCATGTTCCAACTTGGAGTACTTGCTCACAGTGGATCCAAGGAGGGCCTTGGTCCCCAAGCTGTTGGGCAAACAATGAAGAAAACGTGGATTACATGTCGAATATATGGGTATAATTTAGAACACTTGAACAAGCAAACAGGTCATTGAAAAGCAGGGACACTTGTTTAATAATGGACTTCACATCTGGTAATGTAAAAGCATACAGTCAATCCAGTAATATGACCGACTGAGGTGGCTAATGGCCCCAAAGGAGCTTTCCAACTTGTTCAATCTATTTAGGGAATATGTTTCAGTACCCGAGTAACAGGCTAACCATACTACTGATATGGAAGGCACCAGTTGGTACGTATGGCCAGTCTATTTCTGCTCTAGAAAGTGAGGCCAGAGGGTTACTTGATCTCACACTGTTCTCTTTACCCCTATTGCTTGCATTCTGCCTCCTTTAAAAAAGAATATAAAACATCCAGACTTTTTTTCTTCCTGCCACTTCCTTTATTAGCTGCTTCATTACTTCATGTTTTAGCGGCAGAATGATCCCTCCCTAGTTCTCAATGGAGGAGTTTTTAACGTCTTAGATAGCAAGTCTTTGGCAGTAGTACAAGCTGTTACCAGTAGAGGATCAGATTGGACAGCGGATCACGCATTTCCTTCCGTCTTCTTGTGCAACATCTTGCTAACTGATAAGGGAAGAAAAATACTTTTCAGATTTTATTCTGGCAAGAACACAGGGCCATTTAGCTACTTTCAGACATCATTTATGTATATATTTTAGGAACTCCAATCCAGCCCTAGACTCTAGACATCACTGATACTTACAGACATCCATTATGATTTAAGGATTACTGATTTTTCCTAATTTTTTTCATTTTTCCAAAGAGCCTATTCATGTTGAGAAAAAAGTAATCTGAAAGAGATTATTCTGAATAGAAAATGACACTCTGCCCAAACATGATTCTCTGGAATGACTGCAGCAACAATTTAAAAACAGTCACAGCATTAATTACAATTATCTTTAGATCCATGTTTATTTCAATGGGATTTAAGCAAAACAGATTTTTTTTCTGGATTGGAGAAAGGTACTCTACTTTCAGGAAACATTTATATAGCGAAAAGTGAATTACAATTTGTTTCTACAGTTCCTCAATCTGCCTTTGTTTCTCTCAGACCTAAGGATCAGGAAAACATGCCAGCAGCATGTGCCAGCAGTCCAGTTTGCAAAACGTGGAAAAACAAAAGAATTGGGGGGGAAACAGTGTGCTTGGTTTCACTCCATTATTTCAGCATTTATGTTTTCTGCATTATATCTATCTATCTATCTATCTATCTATCTATGTTGGAAAATATTAAAAAGTTTTGGTGTTCCAACAATTGTCCAACCATACTTATTATGTTTACTGGCTATATTTATTTGATTGGTTGAGAGTGTTTTTTGCTTTATATACAAGTCCAGCTAAATGTAATTATAGCTGAATCTCATTGAAAGTAATGGGACTGAAAATAGTCATGACTCATTTGTTCTTTTGGCTTAAATCAAAGACTATGGACCCCATCAGACACAGGATCCCCCTGTTTCTAAATACTTTAAAATACAGTGTTCCCTCGCTACTTCGCAGTTCGCTTATTGTGGACTTGCTATATTGCAGGGAGCAGCAAGGGAACACTCCCTACTTCGCGGATTTTCACTTATTGCAGGTGGTCCTGGAATGGAACACCTACAGTAAGTGAGGGATTACTGTAGTTTAAAGATGGAGTCCCACAGAGCCCATCATATGACACAAAACTCCTTTCACTGGTTGCCTGTGAGACACGGTCTTAAAAATATATTTAAGGCATGTAGAAATGGAGCTCCGAATTTGTGCAGAAAAGGCTAAAGGCACTTACTTTAACGTGGGATGGGAATTGCCAGATTCCCCCATGTTAGATCATTGTAGGGACCTAAAAGAGTGGTCATTCCTGTAGGAGGTCTTGAAATGTGCCTCAATGCTCCTTTTCTCTCCAGTAATCCTCTTGCATTAAACTTTTACAGATGCTGTATAGCATTTATTCTCTAATCTGGCAAAACAAATTATTATTTTAGATGTTTTAGAACAGCATAGGAAACCAAGAAAAAAGAAGAATCTATGATTTGCCACCATTGATGATACAAGCCAAATGGAATTGGAGACATGCATGTAAATACATTTTAGTTAATAATACTAAGAAGCAAAGAATTTACTGCTTGTTTGAAAGGTCAACTTAAAATTCTTTTGAGATTGGGAAAGCCTTTTGGCATCTCCACAGATAGCATACACAGATTGTATGTTCCTTATAAAACGAAATGTATAGGGAATTCTATATAAATCTTGCACACCTTGAAATTTGGATAAGGTAGAAGCCTCATTGTATTTATTTATTTATTTATTATATTTACATCCTGCCCTTCTTAACCCCGAAGGGGACTCAAAGCAGCTTACAGCAGAACCACTTTGTAGCAGCTTTGTAGCTACTTTGAATCTCCTTGTGGACAGAAAAAGCCAGGTAGACATAATAATAATAATAATAATAGAACTTTTGTGGTCTTGTTGACTCAACCCAGAACTTTGTTTTGGTGGGTTCTTAGGCAAGATTGGCTTGAGTAGACCCTTGACAAAACAGTTCTAGTTTCTGCTTTTTTCCCTTCATGTTGCCTTTTTCTTAGATGATAGAAGTCAACAAGCAAAAACAACCAAGAAAAAGGTTCATGTAGTGTAGACTAAAGCAAGTGCCCAACAGTGCTGACTCCTAATGTAGTCCTCGTTAACATCTCTCACAATAACTGAATCGCTTCCTAATGGAGACGAAAAAAGCCAGACACCACAATCCCATCTTGGATTGTGGTGTCTGGTTTGTGGTGTCTGGCTAGAATATTTCATGCTAATGATCATCCGGCCACCACAAGAAATGCTTATTTGATATCATGTTGTGATGAGCATAAATATCATTGTGAAATAAGTGCAACATGCATGTTTGTACAAACAACACATCTGTTTAGATATTTGATTGAAAATTGGGAGGGTAATGAAAAGGATGGAGGAATGGTATCATAAACCCTGTTTTCATTTCCTAGATCTCATGCCTCCCTCTCTTTTTAGTAACCCCTTCGCTTCATGTTGAACATATGTGTAAAGTATTTGCTTGATTGTAGCGTGTTGCATGTTTTATAAAGGCTCCCAATTACACAGTTATTCTGTTTGTGTCTAACCAAATATGAATATAGGATCCCTTTACTTCTGCATGTTCATTATGGCAAGGTAAGAAGGTGAGAATCTCTCTTTCCACCTATAGTTCTCAATCACAGAAGTTTAGGTAGTTTAGGTAGACACGTTGTAAGCATGGTTTGTATTAAAGTGAACCATGACTCTCCCAGTCATTATTTTCATTTCATAGAATGTAGTTTTTTCTTACTCACTTTGCTGGTGATACAAACATCAGCACAGGTTATGGCACATTTTATATAGTATCATGAAAAATATATAATTATTTGGAAAGTAATCTTGATAAAATCATGTTGATAAAATAATAGTGCCGCTTGGCTCAGTTTCTGTTATTTTGCTTTCAATATTAGGTTTCTGGGGCCTTATAGCGGAATGTTCTACTGAGTGCTATTTCCCAATCCTACCCATAAGAGGGAAATACCATCTTCGATTCTAAGACACACATTTTCCACATACAAACATCTCAAAAAACAGAGTGTATCTTAGAATTTGGGGGGGTGGGGTCTGCCTGTCTGTCTATCTCTGTACTGATATTAGTGTGCGTCTTACAAACAATGACATCATATAATCATTGAAATACAGTATACTTGCTTTGGCATACTCACAAAGTTAAAATATTGGATGGGTTCTCAGCAGATGAGTGGATGTTGGTGCAGTATATACTTGTGAACAAGATGACCTTGTGTATAAATTGAGATAAGGTTTTGAGGCCAAAATTAGGGATTTTGTTGTGACTCGTGGATACGTCCAGAGTCATTTTGGGGTGAGGAAAGTGTTAGCGCCTCCTCAGAGGGACAACCAACCTATGGCACTGTTGCTGCCATTTTCCTGCCCAGGTATTTTTAAAAGCCAGAAGTTGTGCTATAGTAAAAATGGGTGTTGATGCTTCTTTTCATTTCTCCCAGCTTGGAATAATCTCTCACTTTTTGCCATTCCACCCAGAAAAGGAGATGGTTTCCTTTGTTTGATTGAGTTAAGTTACAAGATTTATCTTGTCATGTGGATAAATCAAGACAGATTTTGGAGGCTGATTTATTTATTTATTTATTTATTTATTTATTTATTTATTTATTTATTTACTCTGTTTATACCCCATCTTTCTCTACCCCGAAGGGGACTCAAGGAAGCTTTACATATGGCAAATATTTGATGCCTTTAAACAACAGACAATTAAATACATTTAAATTAAAATGTAAAATTTATTTACTGATTATATGCAGTAAATAAATTTAAGGATGTTTCCAGAATTCAGTCTTCATGCATTCCTACATGAGCTGACTTAATCTATACCTGTTGGGTGAATGTGGGTGAGGGAAATTACCATTCCATACATTTTGCATTTTTCCAAACACTGTGATGCGATTTTGGCTGTTTAAACACATCCACATTTACATTTTATCTTCCCTTTTAGATAAATACATTGAATGTGTAATTATTTCAAATCCCATTATAAATTTCCACATTGGAATGAGATGGAATCATTTTGTAAATTTGCAATCTGCCTTTTTTCTGTTAATTCTAAAATTACAGAGGTTTGGATACAATTTAAGCACAGCTCCTGTACTGTTGAGTCATAGTTTTGATTGTTTGGAGACCTGCCCCATTATTTAATACAGGATGATGGCAAACGTCAATAAAAAAAATGTGCTGGCAGACAGACGATAACTCTGAAGGTGAATGACTCAGATCATAGGGGGAAAAAATCTATTGATATTATAAATGGTATTGTGATCATTTATGAGTTACACCACTATAGGAAGCTTTAGTGAAAGCTGAATCAGATAAAAGTCCATAATCTGACAGCCACTTATTCATGAGTAGCCCAATTAAATTAGTGATTTTAATTCTTGAGTGTGTAGTTTGAGATCTGTAGCGAAAGAGAGTGCAATTGTTTGCAATGTGGCACTAACATCTAAAAATGAAATGGTAAGAAGAGGAAATTAATTAAGCCAACAGTAACATTCACAAAATACAGTAATGAGAGGAGCTGAGATTAAACACCAGGTGGCTCTGAATATCAGGAGGTGAAAACCTGACTACATTTTGGTTCTCGATCCAAGCTAGACTATCAAGCTACACTTAACAGGATGGAAGATAAGATGTGCTGGCAGAGAGAATCAAAGCAGGCTCCAAAACTCTGTTCAACTTTAGATACATAGCCAATGTTACAGCCGGTATAAACATGATTATTATTTCACTGATTTCAGTTACTGAGTTGCTATCAGTACTTCCTCTGACTGCCATGAAATTAAATCTGCTCAATAATTTCCCCTCTTTTTCCTTTAAAGTGGACATAACACAAAACTTTTGAATGCTAGAGTCACATAGTATTAACATGAGTCAGAATTGGAATAAAGACCAATAAAAGAATATGAGAAGATAAAAATAATGGAATAATATGTGTACATATTTGTGATCATATTTGTGATATTTTCCTCTTGTTAATGTTTATTTAAATGTGAATAATATCCTTTTCATTAAAAAAAGTCATTAAAATATATGGTAACATGAAGTTATGATAGGTATGAGTGTTTGCTGGACTTCTTTTCTGATAGGCTTTAATTTTTTCAGCTGTGGGCTGGGAGAGATTCATATCAGATTAAAAGAAATCTGGGGTTACTAGCCCTATTGTTGCAAATAATATTGCATTGCAGGCTGTTTATTTGGTTCCCTGTTACCCAATAAGCATTAGGTAAATTGTCAAAGGACCTCAGTATTTGGTCTTTTGATTAATTGATGCCATTACCTTACTTCTTTTAGAGAATGTTTTTTCCCATTCACCTGTTAGGACTTTATCAGTTCCATTTCTGCACACTTCAAACACTCAGTCTAGAGACAGATTCTCACAGAGCCCATCATATGGCACAATACTATTTCTGGCCATTCCCCATGGGACTCCATTTTTAAAATGTGTTTAAAGTGTGTAGAAATTGAAGTTTTAGACGTTGGGTAGCAATCATTTTCAGAGCTCCCGATTTGTGAAGAAATGGGTAAAGGTGCTTATTTACTTGTGGGATGGGAACTGTCAGATTCCTCCATTGTGGTGAATCCATGGGGTCTCAGCGTGGGCATGGGGAACCCACTGTTCCATGCCCCATCCCACTTGGACCCTCATCCCACAGGCAGAAGCATTGCCGCCCAGCTCCCCCCCCCCCCCATTGTTCCAGAGGCAACATGGGAAGCATCCTGTGTTACTGCTGCCACGGCATGCACCACTTTCTCCCCTCTTTCACCATGGAGCCTGCGTGGCATGTAATGGGCTCTGTGATGAAAGGGGAGAAGAAACAGCGTACGACGGGTAAATCAGCCCATCAGATGAGGTTGCCCCGGGTAACCCACAATGGTAGAACTCAGAAAAGTTACCTTTTCTCATTTCATTTTCCTTCTCTGGCATGCTGGTTTCTAAAAGTTATTGTTCAAAAAGTAACTTTTCCAAGCGATTTGAACACAAGATTGGTATTGCACTTCACCCCATTCTGATTATGACAAAACCTGAACAATGACAAGTGGCACAAAAGTCTCAGCAGCAAAGGAGGCTACACCTATGAGTTAAAAATCAGTCCTTTGGAAATAGCTACCAAACTGTGTTTTGAACAACTGCTTGTGGCACAACGCAGGAGCTGTAGGTCACAATAAGGTACATTTGATGCTGTGAAACTTAGAACATACCCTTTCCCTTAAAAAAGAATACAACAGTCTACAGACTTAGCACACGTTCCCTCCCTGGAAAGACTGAACATTGCAAACAATAGAAGAACCTTCTGCATCGCAACTCTGGGGATTTTACAGGCTGCCTGGCCTGGGAGTGATTAATAGCATGATAGCTTGGCAGTTTAAAAAAAACATGGTCCTAACCTTTTGCTTGGTGGATGTATAGCAGGCCTGCAGTGTGGGCAGAAAGGGAATGAGCTGGAGTTTTATGCAAGTACTTTTGGGCAGAGAGCCCATGGGAGATGGCCTGCCAGTTCTAAGCTGCTGCCTCCACTGCTATAGTGAGTACAAGTCCTTGTATGTCCAGGGGATTTGCATAGTAATGCCTGCTTCCATGTAGGGAGATGGTATAATTTCAAAGGAAAGAACGATCATACCCCCATCGGTTAACTGTTAGAAATCATCTTGGAGAACATGAACAGGCAGTCCTAGTTTCCCTTTGACAAGAGGGAATGTTTGTGGCATCAAATTACTGCCTTTCTGTAAGGCTTCTCTGAGTCCCCTTCGGGGTGAGAAGGGTGGGATATAAATGTAATAAGTAAGTGAATAAATAAATAAATCATATAGCCATTACAAGCTTCCTAAAACACCCAAATGGCTTTGAATATTATTGACCTATACCACTGTAGGTAGAAAACACCCTTTCCAGTACGGCAGGGCATATTTTTCCTTTCCCATTAGCATGAGCTGATGTTTCACATTGCGACACATCACAGAAAGGTGAATTGGTTCTTGTCTTACTGCATTATTTTACACCAAAGAAACCAAGTGGAAAGCATAATGCTTCCTTAGGTTTATACTGAACACCTCTGCTCCATATACCTGTTGGAGATCAAGTGCCACTGGAGCTCCCAGATACTCCATTGAAAAGACACACGCAAACACATACTGGTGGAGGCTCCTTCTTTGGAGGCTTTTAAACAGAGGCTGGATGGCCATCTGTCGGGGGTGCTTTGAATGCAATTTTTCCTGCTTCTTGGCAGGGGGTTGGATTGGATGGCCCACAAGGTCTCTTCTAACTCTATGATTTTATGCATCTATGATTCTATGAAATTCAAAACTTTTCTATCCTTGTTAGAAATTGCAGTGCTTTTTTATGTTACGCACACATACTTTGTTGCAGTTAATTTCATATAATGTCCACTGTCTCTTATTGCACAATATTTTCCCATTGTATTTTAAATATATATTTAACAGAACATAAATCATTCTTATTTTAATCTACCTGCTGCAGTTTTCTACAATTCATTAATTATTGTAAAGCTAAGCAAAGTCATGTGTCCTCCCTAAAATATGTACCTAAGAGGACTAGGTGTTTTTTATACCATACATCATTTTTGTTACTTGGGGCTTTCTGGATGTGTTGACTACAACATCTATCTTCCCCACCAGTCCAGCACAGGCTATGGTAGCTGGGAAGATGGCCATTGCACTTAAAAATAGCTCTGGGGGATATGGTTTGGGAAGGCAACATTTTATTTATTTATTTATTTATTTATTTATTTATTTATTTATTTATTTATTTATTTGCTATACTTGTAGCCTCTCTGTTGGCACCCCCTTGCCATGGGGGAGAGGCTTGCGTACCCTAGTGAAGTTGTGAGCTATGCTGGCAGTGGCATAATAGTCACCGGTAGGGCCTCCCATGCCAGACAGGTCACAACCAAAGAGTCTGACAAAGAGCGTCAATGGGCAGGATGGGCTCTCTAGCCTTTTGGCAACCATCCTAGGAGAAGGAAAACTCTAATTTTCCTCAGCCTATCAGTGACTCATTATATGTGCCTTTTGACCACTGTGGCTCCCCGGGATTAAAGCAGGAATGAGTCACATTGGCCCTTCAGACGTTCTTTGATCTACAACACCTACGAGACAAGGTAGCATAGAAAATGGTGAGGGTTTGTGAAAAATGCTGTCAAAGAATCAGTAGAGGCAGAGTTGCTCATCTGTATATTAAAGAATTATGTCAGGAAGTCTATTGTTCTGAGAAAAGTTAGTTATGCTTCCAGTTCAACAGGGACCAAGTGATAAAACAGCTACAACCGGATCCTATAAAGCTGATGTACCTGCTCAAGCTCAGATACACCAGTCGTTTGTTACGGTGTTGAGTTAGCTGCTTATTTTTCCTCTTGGCTGCCTATAACAGGTTATTAGCCCTAGTATAGTACAATCTCACGTAGCATGAACTCAGGTAACTGGAACTCTCAAGCAACTGGCAAAACATTTGAAGAAATAACATTTAAAATAAAAACACATTCAAGTTTTGGTGAAAATGTTATGTTAAGTTTCTTTTTATTTATCGTCATTTGGCTTTTAATCACTGTATTTCAATATTAATATCAAGAAAATACAGAATTTATGGAACCGTATGGGGCATAGTATTTCTAATAGTACTTCTCAAGCATTTATCTAGCATCTACCAATTCCCATGGCTGCTGGTTAATTAGAATCTATTGTCTGGATGAGGGTCACAGTGGGCTCAAAAAGTGAGTGGAGGTACTTGAATTCACATCATCCATGGCCCATCCTTCTCTAAACTGCAGTCAGATGGAGTGTGGGTCATGGGGGCATTGTGTGCCAAGTTTGGTCCTTATCGGTCTTGGTTCTGGGCCGCAGTGGTCTGTGGGGAATGAAGGGTTTGAAAGTACTACAAATCCCATAATCCATGGAGGTACATCAAGTCCCATCATTCATGGTCCACCCTCCTCCAAACTGCAATAAAATGTAGCGTGGGTCATAGGGGCTCTGTGTGCCAAGGTAGATTACTCTCAATTCAGGCCATACACAATGTCCCATGAGCTGAGGCCTAGTTGGGAAAATCAAGTTAATGAAGTCTTACTGTCAATTCAGGCCTTAAACAGTATCTCATTAAGTGAGGCCTTGCCAGGAAAATCAAGTTAATGAAGCATGACTGTCAATTTTGGGCCTGGTCTGTGATTTGTAGGGGCTACAATGTTCTGTGGGAAGTGAATCGGGTGAAGGTACTGCAAATTCAATCATTCGTGGACAATCCTGTCCTAAACCACACCGTCACACCAGGTTGTTAAGTGGGCCATTGGGCCTCTGTGTGCCAAGTGTGGTCCTGATCCGTCATTGCTGTGGGCCGCAGTAACTGACTGCTTGAGACCTTTCCTTTTCCCTCTGCGTTACCTTAGGCTTAGAATGTTGGAATGTAGATGGCCAATCAGTAACTTATGCAAAATCTCCCACAGTGGCAGCCAATCATGTTTGAATGTAGAGGCTTGGATTCTTGGATGCTGGCCAATCAGAGTCCTTTATGCAAATACTCCCTCAGTGGCAACCAATCCCCTCTGTCTGCTGCCTTAGAATGTTGGAGTTCTGAGGCTGGCCAATCAGAGTCCTTTATGCAAATAATCCCACAGTGGCAACCAATCAAAACGCTGCCACATATTTTTATTTATTTATTTATTTGTCACGTTTCTATACCGCCCCTCTCAGCCCAAAGGCGACTCGGGATGGTTTACACAAGGCAGTCTCTGCCCTCAATACAACACAAGCAAACAAACCCAAAAAAATAACCATATAGCAACAATTTAACAATTAAAACATACAACTGCAGTCTCAGCGTCATGTTGAAATCAGTTTCCGTCACATCGTCGTCATTCCATATATCTAATTAAACCTTTATATTTCATCAGCAAATGCCTGCTCAAACAGCCAGGTCTTGACTTTCTTGCGAAATGTCAGGAGGGAGGGGGCCGATCTGATGTCTCTAGGGAGGGCATTCCAAAGCCGAGGAGCCACCATTGAAAAGGCCCTGTTTCTCGTCCCCGCCAGTCGTGCCTGCGAAGAAGGCGGGACCGAGAGCAGGGCCTCTCCAGATGATCTTAAACATCTCGATGGTTCATAGGGAGAGATGCGTTCGGACAGGTAAGTAGGACCCGAACCGTTTACGGCTTTAAAGGCTAAAGCCAGGACCTCAGCACCTCCTGCCCTCGGCAAACACTGACTTTTATTAGATAGATAGATAGATAGATAGATAGATAGATAGATAGATAGATGTCTCTGCTGTAGCATGTATTCAGTCTCCAAAAATATATATTTGATATATTATTTGATCAGATTTTTCACCATAGTTTCCACTCACCTGATATGATTTGATTGCATTCTCTCTGAAGAAAACATTAACACCAATTATAGAACAGTGTGTGCCTCCCTGCCATCCACCCCACTTCTTGCAGATATTTTTTAAATTGCTATTAATGTATTACAATATTTGCGAGACAATATCATCTATGCAAGGGGTGCTCACACTTTTCAGCATCATTACTGATTAAAAAACCAAGTCCCAAAGATCACTGTTTTGAAATATAAAACATCCTTCTTCTTCGCCTCCGTCAGAGCTCCTCTTTCCCCGCCGCCAGCATGTGTGCCACCTCCACGAACACACGAGAAGTCAGAGGGGCAGAATGGGTGAAGGGGACCAACAGCAAAAAACCTGGTCAGGGGCCTGAAGATCACCAGGATGAGGCCTGAAGATCACCCTGGTGATCCCGATCACCATTCTGAGCACCCCTGATCTATGCAATGAGAGCATTATCAGTTCATTAACTGTCTTTCATCAACTTGTATTCTGTTTTGACTATTGCATTTTTTTGCTTTAGTCAGTAGATTAATTGCATAAATCGTTTTTAGGCTATTTATGTCTTGTGTGATTACAATAGAGAAGGAGAGATTAAATATGACCTTTCTTTATAACAATCACTAGCTTGGGGACCCGGCCCTGCCCGGGTTATTTGAGAAGCGCAGCAGGATGTAGAGTGGGTCATGGGGGCTCTGTGTGCCAAGTTTGGTCTTGATCCATCATTATTGGGAGTTGCAGTGGTATCATGAAATTACTGAAGGTAGTGGAAGTCCCATCATCTCTATTCACCCCCCCCCCAGTGTAGTAGGATGTAGATTGGGTCATGGGGGCTCTGTGTGCTAAGTTTGGTCTGTATTGGTGAATGGATGAGGGATGCATTGTTTTTCGGAAGTGAGTGAAGGTACTTCAAGTCCCATCATCCGTGGTCCGTCTCACAGTAAACTGCACCAGGCTGTAGAGTGGGTCATGAGGGCTCTGTGTGCCAGATTTGGTGTTGATCAGTCATTGGAATAGGTTAGTAGCAGGATTGGGAAGTGAGGGAAGGTACTGCAAGTCCCATCATCCATGTTCTGTCCCCCTCCAAACTTCAGTAGGATGTGGAGTGGGTCACTGGGGCTCTGTGTGCCAAGTGTGGTCTTTATCGGTGTTTCTTGGGGGCCGCAGTGGTCTGTGGGAACAGAGGGGTGTGAAAATACTACAAATTCCATCATCCATTGTCAGTCGTCCCCCGAACCTCACCAGGACATGAAGGCAGTCATGGGGGTTCTGTGTGCCAAGTTTGGTCTCAATCGGTAATTGGGTGAGGGTCGCAGCAGACTTGGGAAGTGAGTAGAGGTACTTAAAGTCCCATCATCCATGGTCCACCCTCCTCCAAACTGCACCAGGATGTAGAGTGGGTCATGAGGGCTCTGTGTGGCAAGTTTGGTGTTGATCAATCATAGGATTAGGTTTGTAGCAGTCTTGGAAAGTGAGGGAAGGAACTGCAAGACCCATCATCCATGTTCTGTCCCCCTCCAAACTTCAGCTGAGGACCCGGCGGTGCCCGGGTTATTTGAGGAAGGCATTGTGTGCCAAGGTTGGTCCGTATCAGTTGTTCATTTGGCTCGCAGTGGTTTCGGGAAGTGAGTGAAGGATTATGGACCATGGACCATAATCTATGGTCCATCCTCCTCCAAATTGCACCAGGATGTAGGGGGTTCTGTGTGCCAAATGTGGTCTTGAACAGTCATTGAGAGGTCAGACTCCTTTGCCATGCGTAGGCTTCTCTATTATTCAGATTAAGTTCTCCCATAGCTCAAACTGTACTGTTCTAACGACGAGCCGGTGTTATCTCAAGTTGTGGTACAGGTGGCTTAAAGCATCAATCACAGTGTTATTTTTACATTGCAAGTGCCTGTCTGATTTTATACAGGAACTCAGATCTCAAAGCAAAACACGTATGTGGTAACACTGACTGCATCGCTTTGTAACGGAAAAGTACTCAAACCTGGCTGACTCCAGAATTTCTTTTCTTGTAGAAAACTCATCACATGGAGTTTCCCACACATTACGTCTGGAAATGACCTTAAGAGGACTCCACCACTCTCCATCTCCGTGGGACCACAGTTCGGCTAGCCTGACAGCATGCACCTTTTACTGTATTTATGGAATTAAAATGTCTTAGTACAACATTGATAAATGGGCAGACAGCACATCATGATTAGTAATACAGAGACATCACCACTATGATTAT
>JARBWK010000005.1:57941941-58025778 GCA_030556195.1 Anolis apletophallus | reverse complement strand
TTGCCATTAATGGTTTTTAGAATATTCTGTTGATGTAGCCCCAAAGTTGTAAATGAATAATAAACGTCTTCCAACCTGGCTCCACCAGCTTTCTGGCCAGATATTGAAGTTCATGATTAGTGTTGAGAAACACAAGGCTTGTGTGACTTCCTTCTTAACATTGTAAACATTTATCTTATTACTGTCCTGTTCTTATCAGAGTTTACTTTTCAGTTCTTTTAGCTGGTTTTAATCACAGTTCAGCGAGCAGGCAGTTAGTAATTTACTGGTGTTTACAAGATCATTAACCCATCCATGCATCCTTCCACTCTGCCATTCATACCCACATATCATATTAAATTCACATTTGTCAAATCTACACATTGAATTTTTTGTGACACCTCTCCTCCTCTCTTTTACATTGTGCACCTTCATCTCTTCTTTTCTCACACAGCATGTGCCTTCCTCTCCTCCTCTCTCAGCATAGCATGCATCTTCCTCTCCTCCTGTCTTGGCACCTGTACCTTTCCTCATTCATATAAACAAAGGATTTCCCCCCAAATGTATAGTTAAAATAAACTAGGGTGTAAGCATATTTGCATTGAAGAAGGTTAGAATAATGATTTAATCAGAGTTGGACAGTCTTATCTTACATTACAGTTTGATGTAAGAACCTTTCGCCCCAGCTTGGGCGAGAGAGGCATTTGGCCCCCTGACCTCGAGTGGAGTTAAACAGGAAGGTTCGTCCAGAACCTTCCAGGCTGCGGCGTGGTCCCTAGGAGACCATCCCCCATCAGGCCATTCCGTGCCTGATTTGCCTGCCCACCACTCCCGCCCAGTGTAGTAGTTGATGCTGCCCTATGGAGGGGGTACGGAATTTTACTTCCCATGCTGCGGTTAAGCATGGTCGGGTTTTTGCTGACCCTCTTCTGCTGCTTAGGGGCTACTGGGGGTGATGGTTCATAAATAGGATAAGCGGTAATTAGAGAGGGAAATGCCATAGTCGGTGTACACCGAGGCACCCCCGTCAGGGGTGAGGGCCAGTTAGTTATGTATGCACCCTAAAGTTATGGTTGTTTGGGTGAAGTTCAGTTAATGGCCCTGGAATGGAAGAGGCTCTTCTCCGCTGTGGGAGAATGGACCTCTTAATCATTTCCTCATTAGGTTGTCTGGTTGATTATCAGGCAATATTGGTGTTTCGCCCAAATTGAATGAGATTGATTCAGCTGATTGAAATTGATTCTGACACCCTTTCAGTTTAGTTGAAGGATTTTTAATAGGCAAATAAAATTTTGCCCAATTTGACCCAAATAATTGTTGTTGTGTCATTATTGTCTGAAGTCTCCTTCATTCGGGGGATGGGAGGGCAAATATTCAAACACATTTAACCTACTGCTGTCTCAATTAATATAATTTTTGTTATCAATTTTTATTTTGAAATTTACCAGTAGCTGCTGCATTTCAGCTTATACTTGAGTCAATAAGTTTTCCCAGTTTTTGTGGTAAAAATTAGGTGCCTCAGCTTATATTCAGGTCAGCTTATACTTGAGTATATACAGTAATTACATTCTCATTGTTTTTAATTAGTTACTTTCAATCCTGGTTTTGTGATAGAAGAACACATGTGAACTATTTTCTCTGCCCTACAGCATCAGCTTTCTGCCTGTTATTATATTATATTTTTCTAAAACATAGGAATGACTTATAGGAGCAGGTGGTCAAGATGTCAATTTCTTTCTATAAAATTTTTGAAGAATAACACAGAAGTCACCTGCTGAGTGAAGTTTGGGATAACCAATTTCAAGATCACTTTGAGGATGACCTGATGGTGCCTCAGATCTCAGGAGATCAAGCACAGGCATGAAAGAAAGCAATTCCAAGACAATCTGTCTTTCTCTTGTAGCAAATAAATCAAAAAACCTCCCAGAGGAAATTTTTTCCAGCCTGGAGATATAAGGATAATATCCTAAATAATTTCCCTTGTTTGTAAGGGATCAAAAGGTTCCCCATCTTACGAAATTCTGGTTAACTTTAAATAGGTGCTATACTCTGATTTCAAGAACTTGTGTTCATTCTCATTTAGCTGTTTATAAGAATAATATATGTATATTAGAATTAAATATTACAAAGTTTATTTGATTTTAAGTGAGGGAGAACAGCATATATGTCTACTAGGCATGGTTCGGTTCGGTCGGAATCTTCATAATTCGGAATAAATTTGAAAAGATTTCCTTTTTGAAGCGATTTTGAAGTTTTTAAGGAAATCCCTTAGACCTTCCAAAGCTTTTCCACCATTTCTCTTACGAATCAGTGAGTGAGTTGGAAATGATTCAGCTTTTCCCCTCTTCTGTTCCCTGGCCTAGGTTCAAGCCAGAGAAGCATTTTAACCCAGTGTGCATGGATTCCCTTCCGAGAGAAGCAGTTTAAGCCAGTGATGATGGATTCCCTTCGTTTCCTTTCCCTCCTGCATCAGTATTGGGCAAGAGAAGCAGTTTAAACCAATGTGGATGGATTCCCTTTCTCTCCCACATCAGTCTTGGGTGAGAGAAGCAGTTTTAACCAGAGTAGATGGATTTCTTCCCTTTGCTTCCTTGCCTCTCTTCTGGAGTAAAACAACTACTTTTGAAGTAAAGACAATCCAATGAAACAGGAAATAACACTTTGAAACCATTAATGAAGGATTCAAAAGTCTCAGAAGTTTTGAAAAGTTTTGAACATTTTTTTCTGTGAAAATTGGAATTATTTATTTACTTATTTATGTCATTTATATTCTGCCCTTCTCACCCTGCAGGGGATTCAGGGCGGATCACAATGCACATATACAGGCAAACATTCAATGCTGTAAGGACTCACCTGCCTTAAGCAGGGCCGAGACCTGCTTAGAAGAGGTTTAGAAATCCTGTTTTGGTTGTGCTGGCATCCATCTTGGAGAGGTGGCTGCAGCCAGCAACCATTAAGGGAAGGGAAAGCCAGAGCAAGGGGGCGTGGCCTTGCAGGCTTGTGCCTAGCTACAGTGTAGAGGCTGTGATTGGCTAGAGTAGAAGGGGAGGAGTTGGAGCTGGCAGAGTAGAAAGTCCTGTCAGAGAAAGTTTCAGTCTGGAGTTTGGAGTTTAGAACGAGGCTGTGCAGACGCACATCTCCAGCCTCTGCTGTTTAGAGTCAGGCTGTAGATTCAGCATCTAAGCCTGAGGCAGTCTTGAGCAAGGTTTCTGGGGGAGTGTCACCAGAGCCTTGGCAACAGAGACTGACAATCTGTTAAGCAATTCACCACGTAGGAATAGGCTGGACTAGTGGGAGTCACGACTCAGTTCTGACCGCCCTTAGGGCCAGTAGTCATTCTAGTGGGAACGCTGGTTGGAAGAGTGCCATTTAGAACTGTTCTTGTGATAGGCAGTTGCGATACCTGGTCATCTCTGGAGATAGAGTGACAGGTAGTTGGACTCTTAGACTGTGTGGGTTACGAGTAACCCAGTAGTAGCCAGACTCAGGGAACAATCTAAGTGATTAGATGTTCCAGAACTTTAGAACAACAACCATCTAGTGGAACTATTAGGTGGGAGTTGGGAGACAAGTCTCAGTACTGTCTGTGGAACTGAACGTACCATCTGAAGAAGTTATAATAGCCTTTTTAGTCAGTAACCTCTACGCTCTAGCACATATACAATCTTGTAACCATCACGCTATCTAAGTCCATCATTGCTGTAACCGTACGCTAGTTGCCTCTGAGTAGAACCAATACGCTCTGTGCCTATTTAATAGCCTCGTTCTTGTTAATAAATCTTGTTATTATTAACTTTTAAAAGAAGCCTCAGTCATCTTTCGGTCTCCTCAGTTACATTCTTGGTTGGTGGGTTGTTTTAAAGGCCAACGCTACAGACACTTCATTTATTTAGAGTTTTAATTAAGAGTAAATCCTAATGACCCATTAGGTTGGTGGCAGACTACCGGGAGTGTCAAAATAGTCAATTTAGGTGACAGAGATCGTCACAAATGCCTTAGACATACAGCATATATAGACAGACAATAAGCTACACAATTGGTCAAGAGCTCACCTCGACCTAGTCAGGCCTCGAACTAATGACCTGGTCAGTAGAGATCTTATGCAGATGACTCCCACCCAGCTGCACCACATGCTAGTGGTGCGGATCTAATTGACTTTAGATCCGAACCACTAGCACCCCCTACATCCAAAATGCGTTTTGAACCTTTTTTTAAAAAATCAACCAAGCCTAATGTCTACTCTATATACAAGTAAGAGTGCATCAACACTGAAAATTATTGCAGTCTGTCATCACTCTAACTATTATAACTCCATGCTATGGAATCCTGGGATTTCTAGTTTGGTGCAGCTCAAGCACTTTTTGGAAGAGAAGGTGCCATGGAAGTTAAAAGGATGTCAATCTGCATTAATTTTACAGTGTAGATGCACAGTAAGACTAATTTTGCTTAGGGACAATTTAAATACTCATGTATAAGTTGAGGGCAGATTTTGATGACAACATTATGGATTTTTGTATGATACATGGATAAATCAAGGATTGTTCTACCAAAAAATGGAAAGTGCTAGTGTCATCTCAGGGAACCAGTTGCCCTGACTGCCACCAACATTTTCCCACCCAGAAGGAGTATCATGGTGGTTTAAGTAGAGGGTGTAATGCAACATTTAGCTACTCTTAGGATGGACTAAGCTTTCATTTTTGCCACTATACTTACAGACATGGATTATTCATTTTCTGTGAAAATTAATGTACAGTACAGGCAGCCCCTGAGTTACAAACATCCAACTTACACTTAACTTATAGTTAAGAACAGGGATGAAACAACAGGAAGAGAGAGAAATTTACCCCTCAGAAGGGAAATTCACTCCTGAAGGAGTTATGGGGAAAAGGGGTCTCCACTGAAGCTTTTTCACGAAACCTTGTTTCTACAAGAAGCCATATTCTTCAAAATCACAGGGACAGAAAGTGAGGTGACATATTCTGAACAGGGGCACAGGCAGATAGCAAAACAAACCCCACAGGATTTTAATCCTTCCCTATGCTATCCAAAGCACGCTCTCTCTCTCTCTCTCTCTCTCTCTCTCTCTCTCTCTATATATATATATATATATCTGAAGTTGCATTTAAAATGTGCCTGTTCCAACTTATATACAAATTCAACTTAAGAACAAACCTACATAACCTATTTTGTTTGTAACTTGGGGACTACTTGTAATCACATTGACCCTTGGATAAGTCAACTCAGGTTTTTTGGATGAATTTTTGACTGAAATGTCTATACTTGTACATGACTATATAGAATACACTTAGATATGCTGGTGCATAAGGAATAGCCATATGATGCCTGACTGCTATCTTCCAAGTCAGTAGTGTGCCAACATAGGAGCTTCCTACCCATCCTAAGGCACATAGGACTCATGTTAACAAGGCAAAAGATAAGGAAGAGCATCCTTCTTGCCTCCCTATCATATTTTGAAATAGGAAAGGAATGACTTATGCCATTTTCAGAGTTTATGTACACCCCCTCCAACATCAATAACATGGTTGGAGGATAGAAGTCGTCATGCCACAATTTCTCATTATCTTTAACCCAATTTTTAAGCTCCACAATTGAGGAAATAAGTGACACCACTATTTTGTTCAAAGACTGTCCTTTGTTGCCTCCCTGGGCCATCAGATTACAAACTTAGTTTTAATCCTATGCAAACAAATTTGGGAGTAAGCCTCCTAAAAACAATGGCATGTATTTCTGAGAAGACTGTGCACTTGAACTAAGTTGCACTTACCCTTCTAGACAACATTATCCTCTTCTATTGCAGTACTGTTAATTTAATCTTTTTCTCTTCCCTGTCATTCGTTTTTTCTAGATGTTCTTACCCTGAAGTTTTCCTATATTTTCTGAAATCAATAAAAATCTAACTGCTTATAGTTCCATATATTAAACATAAGTAGGAAAAACATAGTCAACTGGCAATTTGTGAAGACTCTTTTTTACATTCCCAAGTCTCACCAACACACTTTAAGAAATAAAGAAACTGCCACTGAATGTCAGTGAGACAATCACGTTAACCGCATGGTTTGGTGCTGGAATTTGTTGGTCGATTGCACAAAGAACATCCCCCTCCATGCCCACTAATATCAATGATGACCTCCCAGGGTAGAGAGACTCCTGTTGAAAGTTCATGATCAGTAGTTGGAGAGCGGTTACTTCTAAGAACTGAAAACGGAGCAGTAGGAGAGAACATTTTCCTCTCATTTCTTTCTTTCTTTCTTTAAAGAGTTCACTGCTGTTCCTTTCCCTCCCCTTACTCTGCTCCAGCTGCACTCACTCAGAGGTTTGTGAAAAGGAGAGGGGAGTTCCACTGCACAAGTTCCACTGTCAGTCCTTTTCATTTCACGTAAAGGGCTCACTCTTATTCTTTTTTTTTTACTACTCTTCAAACTTAGCTGAAGAACTCTACACAGGAGGAGACAGGAGGAGACAGAATGAGTACAGGACAACTATTGATACACACACACACACAAGGCCTAGTTGATCCATGGTTCTAAATGGTTCAAAAGTACATTACTTTTGTTTTGTAAGTACTTTTGAACCATTTAGATCCATGGATCAACCAGGCCTAACACACACACCCAGGATTCTAGGGGCCTACAAAAGTTAAAACAGATACAAGGGACCATAGTATTCATTGGGATTTGGTTCCACAATCCCCAATAAATTCTAAAATTCATGGATGCTCAAGTTTCATTTTCTTTTTTTAAAAAAAATAGATCTTTATTAATTTTCAAAAGGTAAAATACAGAAATAAGAAAGAAAAGGGGGAGGGGTGGTGTCAACGAAAAAGTGAAAAGACAGGTTGTAGAGAAGGTCTACATAGAATAGGGGGGGGGGGGTGGAATGCGAAGAAGCATTCACTTGAAAGTCAGCGGTGCTCTAGAAGGATTTCTCGGGTTCCGGTGATTTTTTAGGCTCTTGGCTTTCTGTTTGGCTCCAATGGTGTTTCTTCTCTTATCTTCTCTTTTATTTATTTTTTCTTCTTGGTTCTTAGGTTCTTACTTTGACAGAGACAAAAGATCCTGTAATCATGTATGGTAGTGGAGATTAGATACTTTTCTTGGCTGTTTGTCCCTTTCACAACAGCCTCTAAAGCCTACCTCTAAATTTCCAGATCTACATTACACTCTTTTTTACAATAATCCCTGAGTAGGGCCCAGTCACCTTTATTGTTAACAGACTTCTTACTATTTCTCTCTTTGAGAGCTTCTGTCAGTTTTTCCATCTGGCATAATTCTATCAGTTTCGTTTGCCATTCCTCTTTGAGGGGGCAGTTCCCGGACTTCCACTGAGCTGCATATAGCATTTTTGCTGCAGTTGTTGCCAGGACGAAAGTCCTTCCCTCATCTGCGTCTATTTCCGTATCTAGTATACCCAATAGGTGTTTCTCTGGAGTCTTTGTTATGCTTTTTCTCAGGATCTTTTCTATTTCCCTGTTTCATTTTCTATAATGGTTTAGTAAAATGGTGACCCTTATATAAAATGGCAAAAATCAACGTTTGATTTATGGAATTTTTTTTCAAGGGTAGGGGTATTTTAAATTTATGGATAAATACATACACAGATGCAGGATCTGTTGTAAAAAAAAGGACCAATTATAAAGATAAAATGCTTACATGATACAAACAGTAAAATATATTTAAACTATCAATACCATTAAACTAGTTTTAGGCAAATGGTTAAAAATAATTAGGACAAATATGAGCACATCAGCACATGAAGGGCTCATTTTCGGTAATGTCCTGAAATAGAGAATCTAAACCATCACTAAACTCATAGGTGCATTCTACACTGCCATATAATCCAGATTATCAAAGCAGATAATCCACATTATCTGTTTTGAATTTGATGATGAGTCTATACTGCCATATACTCCTGTTCAAAGAAGATAATATGGATTTTATATGGCAGTGTGGAAGGGACCTTAGGCAGCCAACTCCTGTTTTCTTTGATGCAGGGACCAATCACTATAACGTTCTGCCTTCAGAAGACGCCTAGCTGCTGACTATGTTGGCTGCTACTCAATATGATGTCTCAAGATACCAATGAAATGTAAATAATTTAAAAACTCAATCAAGTAATTAATTTTAGTATATTAATTATGTGTTCATTCTGTTTCCAGTTTTTTTAAAAAAAATAATAAGAATAATAAAGCACTAGAACAAGCACTTGGACCATCCTGAACACAGTCCCTGTCTCAATGTAGTTGCTCTCCTCAGTATTTAACTAATTGGGAATATTAAATTAATTAGCAGTAATGTTGTAAATGATTTAAGGTGTCAGTTGCTAATATTTGTAATTGACATGTAATAAGCCTCACTATCCAATTTCATTGGAAAATAGTGCTTCATTTAGTACCAGTTAATTACATAATACTCTAGATGCAGGGGGAATGTCTCTGAGAAGGTGGCCAGTTTAGAACTACAGAATCTAGTCAAAACTAAAGAGGAACAAGAAAAACAGAGCCAGGTCTCATGAGACCTGCAGAGCACCTTACAGAACATCCCCCTCCATGCCCACTGTGTTGATTGACACACCTCCTGTGTCAATCAACACAGGAGGTGTGTACTGGTAGAAGGGAACTCCCTCTTCAAGGGAACAGGAGCTGTGATTTGTAAATGTAATAGGATGTCTCAAGAAGTATGCTGTCTCCCTGGGGCAAAAATCCACCATGGAACTGACCGGTTGATGAGACTCCTGAAGCCCACTGACCAACACCATTTTCTGTTGGTTCATATAGGAACCAACGATACTGCAAGACATAGTATTCAAAATTCCAGAAAGGATTTTGAAGCTGTTGGAACAAAACTAAACAATCTTAATGTACAGATTGTCTTTTCATCTCCCTTCCCAGTTTCATGACACAGCCCAGGAAAGGTGAGAAAAATAATAGAGGCGAATGACTGGCTCTGCAGGTGGTGTCAGGAAGAACAATTTGGCTTCCTGGACCATGGCCCACTTTTTCAGGAAGATGGTCTTCTGACATGAGGAGGACTGCATTTCACACAAGTTGGAAGGAATGTTTTTGCTGTGAGACTTACAAACCTGATCAGGCAGACTTTAAACTACGTTGTATGACAATATCCTTGGGAGCCATAGTTTATCAAGCCCAGAAGGGAAAAGCCCAAAAGCTAAAAAGAGGGTTGGACAAACTGAACAAATATCAAGCACTGAGAGGACAATAATCTCAACACTAATGCCTAGAGCATGGGAAATAAAACGAACTGGAATTTTTAGCACAATAGTTATGACATAATAGGCAAAATGGAAACCTAGTGGAATGTAGTAATTGAGGGGTATAGCTTATTTCAGAAAAATAGGCCAAATAGGGGAGAGTGTGGGATAGCATTATATGTCAAGGATGCCAACAACAAGGGCCTGGTAAATAGAGTCGGTGTGACCATGTTCTCTTGGAGTTTGTGATACAAAGAAAGGAGGAAATTAAGTGATGTCAGACATGCATCTCAGATTTTAGAAGAGCTGACTTCAGAAAATTTAAGGAAATACTGAATATGATTCCATGGACAGGAATACCAAAAGGGAAGGGGGTTAATAGTTGATGAGAGTTTCTTAAAGGTGAGATATTGAAGGCACAATTGCAAACAGTGCCAGCAAGGAGGAAAAATAAGAGAAGTGTAAATAAACCAGAATGGATGTAAAAGGAATTTTCAGCTGAGCTAAACTTTAAAGGAGACATGTGCAAGGGGGAAACTTACCAAAGAGGAATTCATACAAATAACAAACACATGTAGAAAAAGTTCCAAAAGGCTAAGCGCAAAATGAGCTCAACTTGCCAGAGAGTTTTACAACAATAAAAAGGGGTTCTTTGGTTATGCCAGTTGAAAAAGCAAGAACAAGGAAACAGTAGGGCTTCTGCATGAAGAGGATAATGAAATGCTGACAGAGAAGGGAAAAGGCAGAATTACTCAACATCTTCTTTGCCTCGGTCTTCTCCCAAAAGGAAAACAGTATTCAACCTCAGCAATATATGACAGATGAAGCAATAGGGGATATATAACAAAGCATAGAGAAAGAAGTAGTTAAGGAAAAGGAGAAGTCTGCCACCTGTCTAACCGTCTGCTACCGAGCACAATTCAAAGTGCTGGCTTTAGCCTATAAAGCCATAAATGGTTCTGACCCAGCTTATCTGTCCCAGTGTATCTACCTCTATGAACCATCTCAGAGGTCAAGATTGTCTGAGGAAGCCCTGTTCTCGGTCCCACCTCCTTCGCAAGATGCGGTTGGTGGGGACAAGCAACAGGGCCTTCTCAGTGGTGGCCCCTTGGCTATGGAACTCTGTCCCCTTACTGACAATCAGTAAGAAAGTAAAAACATGGCTCTGGGACCAAGCATTTGGCCAGTAGTACATTGTAATAACTGGAATGGCTTGACTATTATTTCAGATTGCATAGTTTTAATTAATTGGTTTTAATGTTTATGTTGATTTTTAATTTTATGTTAATTTTATTATGTCTGTTCGATAGGACATCAAATTGTTGTCTGTTGTAAGGCCGCTTTGAGTCCCCTTCAGGGTGAGAAGGGAGGGATATAAACACTGTAAATAAACAGTAAATATATAAGTCACAGCAGACTGGAGAAGGGCAAATGTCCCTATCTTCAAAAAGGAAAAAAAGAGGACCCAAACAATTACCATCCAGTCAGACTGACATCAATGCGAGAAAAGGTTCTGGAGCAGATCATTAAAGAGGCAGCCTGCAATCACTTAGAAAAGAATGCTGTGATCACTAAAAGTCAACATGTATTTCACAAAAACATGTCATGCCAGATTAATCTTACCTCTTTTTTCTGTAGAATTAAAAACTTAGTAGATGCAGGGTGGATGTAGATTATCTTGATTTCATTAAGGCCTTTGAGAAGGTCCCCATGATTTTCTTTCAAACAAACTAGTAAAATATGGGCTAAAAATACTACTGTTAGGTGTACCAATGGTTCCTCTTCATCCTGGAAAGAAAAAACAACTGGACTGCTGCAGAGATTGGTCCTGGGCCCAGTTCTGTTCAATGAATTTATTAATGACTTGGACGAAGTTTTAGAGGGCATGCTAATTGATTTGCAGATGACACCAAATTGGATAGGACAGCTAATATTCCAGAAGACTGTATTCAAAATGACTTTAATATATTAGAAAGTTGAGCCAATTCAACTAGGGGAAATGTAAGATACTATACAGAAAGGTAAAGATATAAGATGGATGATAACTGGCTCAACAACAGTCCATGTGAAAAAGATCTTGAAGTCTTAGTGGACAACAAGTTAAACATGAGCTTAAACAATCAATGGGATTTTGACCTTCATTAAAAGGAGTATAGTGTCTTGATCAAAGGGAAATGTGGTGCCTTTTACACAATCTGTATTATATCTATTCCAAAATTGATCTACAATAGGTAAGATAAGCACTTCACAACAAAAAAGTGACAGAAATTTGCAGACCTAACTAAAGTTGTTTGAAAACTAAATTGACAAATTAACAATGTGTTAGAAAAATGATACATTTATAGAAAATAATTCCTCTTTCTCTTCTTTTTCTTTCCTTTTGGGAAATTAAAATAGGTTGTGCTGTTATAGAACTGATACATTCATTGAGCTTGAATGACTACTGAGAATGCTTTGAAATATGTGTTAATTAAGTGATTATACTGATATCAAGATTAAATACGTCCTACATTTATACTAAATTATCAAAGTCATGGGTCTTTGTTGCAGTGAATTTAGTGGGTTGGGCTGTTTCGTCAGAATATGCCTAGAGAAGCAGAACAGATCTCTCAAAACCAATTATTTACTGAAAGAAACAGTATCTCTCTAATATGTATGTTGCCAAGGATAACAGCAATCACACAGGTGGGAATAATAATTGCATATGCAAATAAAGACTAGAGGTTCATCTACATTGTTGAATTAATGGAGTTTGGCCCCACTTTAACTGCCATAGCTGAATCCTGTGGAATCGTGGGAGCTGTAGTTTGGTGATGCAACATCAATATATGGCAAATAAAGACCTAGTAAAACTGCAATTCCCAGGATTCCACAAATTCAGCCATGCCAGTTGAAGTGGTGCCAAACTGCATTCATTCTACAGTGTAAATACACTCCAGGAGCATTGTTTCTGACTTCCTTCCTTAAAGAATTATTGTCTCTGGTCAGGTAAACATGTTTACCCTAGAAGTTACCAGATCAGTTATGGCAGCAGTTCAGAAGTTTTCCCTATTAGCACTTTTCATGTCTCACCTACTTTGTTTCTCCATAATTCAGTTTTCCAGGTTCCAATTTTTTTAGGATGGTGTTTTCAGCCTTGGGAAGCCTTAATACACTCTCGCCAGATCCCACTCATACAATTTCATCCTTTCTATTCATCACAGCTAAACGGGAAATACGATAGGGCAGTGATGGTGAACCTTTGAGAACTTGGGAGGGGTCACTCAAGGGGTGGTGAGTGTAGGGGGATTAGCCGGGGGAGCATGAGGTGAGTGGGAAAGCAAGAAAGTGGTTGGGGGGGTGGTTGAGCAGCAGCCGGTTTAGCAACAAGCTATGAGTTTGGTGGGCAAACATACGAGCAAACAAGTGGGGCGAGGGGGGGGGTGTTGAGGATGAGCTGGAGGCAGGTGATATCATGCATGCTAGGAGAGAGGGTGCTGCGTGCCCCTTCTGGTACCCATGCCATAAGCTCGCTACCACTGCTATAGAGTATTTCAGAAAGATGGATCAAATTTAAAATTACTATATCTCTGCAACCGCAAACTGCCCATGAATGAAACTCTCCTCACTTGAAATAGAGTTTTAATAACCACTAGATGCTTCTCCCAGTGTACAAATAATCCCTAGTCTCAGTCATTTGCAAGATGGTAACCCCTGAGCATAAGGCCTTCTTGTGTTCTGTTCTTGTTAATAACTGAGGCTAGGGGATGTTTGTGTTCTGGGAGAAGCAACTAGCAGTCATTAAAATGCCCCACCTTGGGTTGCAGAGATATAGCAATTCTAAACCAGGTCCATCTTTTTGCAACACTCCCCTTCAGAGACATTGGCCTGCAGGCATTTCACTCTAGTTCAAAAATAACCTACCAATACTTTTGTTAAATTAATGCACAGCTAATGTTTAGTCAAAAAAGTTGAAATGCTTTTGTCCAGTGAACTAACTAACTTCTGCTGTAGTGGCAGACACAGTGATGAGTGTGAGACTTTGCATTTAGCAGGAAGGAAAACAGATCTCATTCTGTTGGAATGGGAAAGCTCCAGCTGAATAGACTTAATCCACATCCACATATTAACTGATCATCAACCATTCATTTATTTACTCACTCACCATGAATATAAACCTATTCTTCCATCCCACCTGCTGGTCAGCACTAGAATAACAGATACAGCAATCCACTCAGGCATAAGCCATTATATGGTTCCCCTTCCCCATGGGAGTGAAGCAGATCTATCCATCCCCAAGCTGGATGTGAACTGGTTGCCTGCAGTACATGGACCTCATCTACTTCCAGACTGAATCCAATGCCTCCCAACCAGGGAGTTGAACTGAATGGCCCTTGTGATCTCTTCCAACTCTAACATTTTATGACAAAACTACATATAATGTGTGAATCAACATGAGAACTGCAGTACCACTAAAATATGTATCCAGAAACTCACATAATGAGCCACACTGGGGAGGATCAATTATGAAAGTTGACTGACTGTTTTTATGATGAGGAAAGGAACATATATGGGCTAGGAGTGGACCTGAGTGAAACCCTACTCCCTATGTGTGTACAAATGAATTTGACATTTGCATAGGTCTCTGTAGAAAAAGACGTGTCTTGTATTTCTTGCCAGCAATCTGTTAATCCATTGTGAATTTTAATTTTATTGAGGGTTCAAATCTCCTTAATTGTTTTCTTAAATAATAATTTCATGATCACTGGCATCCAAGCAATGATTACAATAAAGCATGTGTACCAGCGTGCAGTTGAAACTGGTTTTTGAACTCTGTTTGAAATGCATTGTATCCTTAGTAGAGAAAACATTTGCTCTAGTAGAAATCCAGGTTTCCTTCACAAGAACATACTGATTTGCTGTTGAGTTCCCAAAATTAGTAGCCATCAATGTCTTGTTTCTTCTACATAAATCAACACTTCACCCCATGACTCTCTAATCACTGCCTTCTGGTGCATTTAATTTTGCTCTCTGAACAAAACAAAGCACCAGTCACTTGGTATTGATGCCACTAGAACATTTTGCTACCTCATGATTGGGTAGTGCTAAGCAACTGGCTGATCACCTCTGTAAAGTAGAGTCCCTTTGAGAGAATGGTATTGGGAACATAAGCAATGGTAGAACAACTTTTTCTTAGTACCTATAGTGTATACATGTTCAAACTTGCAGGTTTCATTGCATTTCCAATACCACAAACAAAAGAATTTCACTATCACCTTGGAGTAGAAAACTTGGGCAAAAGATAATTGATATGAAGGAATTGTACTTAAATAGTCTATCTAGATTCATCCTGATCCAATTGTGACTATAGAACATATTCCAATTCATTGCCTTCCACAAGTGACCTGCTCTTATCCTATCCACCTGAAAGGTTGTGCCAACTCAAATTCATTTGAATCAGGTAACAAGAATGACATTATAATATGTTGCAATTAATCTATCCCAGATAGTTTTTTCTAATTGTTGTGTACATATAATGGATGCTGTTTTTACTCTTCTGTGCATACTGCACTTTCCCAGAACTGATTGACTTAGACTGTTTTATTTACTTCTCTTCATTTTTATTTTTAATATATACAAGGATGTTATGTCACTCTTCCCCGAAGGTGACAAAACATCCTGTTTTATATATTTTTATTTTAATATATACAAGGATGTTATGTCGCCTTCCCCCAAAGGAAAAGATTGGTACGAATGCTTCAGTTTCAACCTAAATGTTCAACAAAACAAGAAATAAACATTTTGTATAATCTACAGCTCCTACAGTACTAAGGCACTATGGTTGACAAATCAGAAACATTAGAAAGGAAGACACAGCAATATCTGGTATGTCAAACAGGAAAGCCTATCTTTGCTTTGTGTGATTGGTTATTTCAAAGAGATATTTTAAAAAATAACTAAGTGTTGTGCCATGATCTTACTAAATCAATTGATTTAAGTGTTTCTACATTGCACCTGTTAATATCATCATTTCAAGAGACTGAGACTGCATGTACTGCATGGCACTGGATTATATGGCAGCGTAGATTCAAAGAATCATAGAATCATAGAGTTGGAAAAGACCTCATGGGCCAAGAAGCAGGAAAATTGCATTAAAAGCACCCCCAAGAGATAGCCATCCATCCTCTATTTAAAAGCTTCCAAAGAAGGAGCCTCTACCACACTCCAGGGCAGAGAGTTCCACTGTTGAACAGCTCTCACAATCAGGAAGTTCTTTCTAATGTTCAAATGGAATCTCCTTTCCTGTAATTTGAAGCCATTGTTCCACATCCTAGTCTCCAGGGCAGCAGAAAACAAGCTTACTCCCTCCTCCCTATGACTTCCGCTCACATATTTATACATGGCTATCATGTATATCTCAGCCTTCTCTTCTTCAGGCTAAACATGCCCAGCTCTTTAAGTCGCTCTTCATAGGGCTTGTTCTCCAGACCCTTGATCATTTAAGTCACCCTCCTCTGGACACATTCCAGCTTGTCAATATCTCTCTTCAATTGTGGTGCCCAGAATTGGACACAATATTCCAGGTGTGGTCTAACCAAGACAGAATAGAGGGGCAGCATGACTTCCCTGCATCTAGACACTATACTCCTATTGCTACAGGCCAAAATCCCATTGGCTTTTTTTTGCCGCTGCGTCACATTGTTGGCTCATGTTTAACTTGTTGTCCATGAGGACCTCAAGATCTTTTTCACATGTACTGCTCTCAAGCCATGCACCCCCCCCCCCATTCTGCATCTTTGCATTTCATTTGCAGATTCATATAATCAAGTTCCATGCAGTTAATCTGTATTCTTAAACTAAATTATGTGGCAATGTAGATACAGCCTGAGAAGAACATGAAATGCAGTTACCTAAAGAAAGCTACATTTCTGGTAGTAAATGATAAAAAGTGGAATGCAGTTCAGAACTAATATAGTCAGTTGCATTTTAGAAGTAATGAAAATGAAGTTAATTTATTGTCCTAACATTTTCTTGTTGCTTTCAAGGGAGAGACAGAGCCTTTTCTGTGGTGACTCCTCGGCTACAGAACTCTCTCCCGATTGAGGTCAGATCTGCCCCCTCCCTCCTGACCTTCAGGGAGCTAGGCTATCCTGGCTATGGAATGAAGCAAGAGACTAAAGTTATTAACCACATATGCGGACTGAGCTGGACATGATTTTATCCTGGCGATTTGGCTTATATGTTTTTATCCTGTATGTATTTTAATCTGTTGTTTGTTGTATGTTGTTTTAGATTTTATTATAAGCATTGAATCCTGGCTGTTAGCCGGTCTGAGTCCCTCTACGGAGGTGATATATAAAAGTTTTAAATAAATAAGTAAGTAAAGGGGATTTTAAGACATTTTAGGGGCATTTTGATAGCAACGTTTCAGGAGTTTGAACCATTTTCTTAACAATCTTACATTCTTCTAAAACAATTCAAGAAAGTAATGTGCAATTGACAATGTAACAAATTACGTCTTTAGCATTTGCATCCTTTCAAGACTGTTTGAAGAAGTGAATTCTATTCCATGAAATTAATTTGTAAGTCTTGAAATCTTATTTCTTTCAAAAGTTGCTAGCATTGTAACTAGTTGCTAGCATTCCAACTAGTAAAGGCAAGGAATGGTTTGATGCTGTGGCAAGAAATAAGAAAGAATTATCCTTAAATGATAACTTTCTCCTCCCATTCTTGTTTTGATTTCAGTGACACTAGGTTGCTTCTGTATAAGTGGGGTAAAGCCAGTCAATTAAAATCCAGCTATCAAAGGAGCTTCTAAGACATTGTACTGGTTTTGAGGAGCATTCTGTGACTTTGATAGCTGCTTTAAAGTTTGGACTGGGTGGAAAGAATGTTTTAAAAATGTTAAAAATAGTTTAAAAGTATTTTATTTCTGTGTTGAGAAACAGTCATAAAAATAATCCTGGACTGGTGAGAATTTGCAGATCCGGACTTATTCTGAGCAAAATCCACACATAGATGCATGACTATTTCCCATGGAAGACATCCCTTTTCTGTGCCAAAAAAGAGTATATCTGCATAGAAAATTCTCTGTGCAGAAAGTATTATTTCCCACATAGAAAACTCTGTTTTCTATGGAAACGACCACAAACAATTTTCCCCCAGAATTAATCCTGAATTGCAAATAGGCTTTGAAAATTGTTTTTTAAACATGTTTTCAAAGCAAAAAGAAAATTGCTAAAATTACTCCTGGGTTCCTTTGGAAAAACAGAGTGAATAATAATTACCTTGCTACTTTGAACTACAGCTGAGGGTGGATCCCACAGTCACACTGTACAAGCTACCCGTAGCCACTAGGCATGGTAAAAATGAAACGGAAATTAAATGGATTCGTTAGAGATTCGTATGTAATGGGACTTTTGATGTTTTACGTATCGCTGTCGCGAACCAGGAAGTAGACTTTCTTTACGGCACTTGGGCGCCATTTTTGTATCTGGGTCGTAAAGCATTCGTATGGTTTCTTTGCCCTTAGTAAGCGTGTTTTGTCATTGGCTGATGGATACCAGGTGGACATACACTCCCCTTCACTCCACCTTTCCTTTAGCCAATCAGAGGCAAAGAAACATGGATGGGGTGAGCGAGGGCCTCCTCCTCCTCTCTCGCCAATGACAGGCCTGCGAGAGAGGAGGAGAAAGGCCCCGCGCCCCTCTCTGCCTCTCTCTAGCCTTGATCCATGCATCGGGGCTAGAGAGAGAGGCAGAGAGGGGGCCCCTTTCCCGCTAAGAAATAACCGACCCAGGCCTGGGAAACAGTAGGAAACTCGGCCCGGGCTGCTTCCAAAGCGCTATGGAAGCAGCTCGGGGCCCTGATTCGAGTAATTTCCTCCTGTTTCCCAGGCTGTCCCTCAGAAGCGGAGGGAGAGCCTGGAGAACAGGAGGAAATTCCCCGATTGGGAACTCGCAGGGGGTTAAGGGAGGCATCGATGCCTCCCTTAACCCCTGCGAGTTCCCATCGGAGTAATTTCCTCCTGTTTCCCAGGCTCTCCCTCCGCTTCTGAGGGACAGCCTGGGAAACAGGAGGAAATTACTCGAATCAAACCGAGCTGCTTCCCGGGGAAAGGGCTGCCGTGCGGGAGGCCCCTTCCCCGCTAAGAAATAAGCCGACCCAGGCTTGGGTCGGCTTATTTCTTAGCGGGGAAGTGGGCTGCCTTGCGGGAGGCCCCTTCCCCACTATGAAATAAGCCGACCCAGGCTGGGGTCCGCTTAGTTCCTAGCGGGAAGGGGCTGCCGGCAGCCCTTTCCCGCCAAGGCCTGGGAAACAGTAGGAACTCGGCCCCAGGCTGCTTCCAAAGCGCGCTTTGGAAGCAGCTCGGGCCTTGATTGAGTAATTTCCTCCTAAAAACCCAGGGCCGAGTTTCCTACCGTTTCCCAGGCCTTAGCGGGAAAGGGCTGCCGTGCGGCAGCCCCTTTCCCGCTAAGAAATAAGCCGACCCAAGCCTGGGTCGGCTTATTTCTTAGCGGGGAAGGGCCTCCAGCGTGGAGGCCCTTTCCCGCTAAGAAAATAAGCCGACCCAAGCCTGGGTCAGCTTATTTCTTAGCGGGGAAAGGGCTGCCGTGTGGGAGGCCCCTTCCCGCTAAGAAATAAGCCGACCCAGGCTTGGGTCGGCTTATTTCTTAGCGGGAATAGGGCTGCCGTGCGGGAGGCCCCTTCCCGCTAAGAAATAAGCCGACCCAAGCCTGGGTCAGCTTATTTCTTAGCGGGAAAGGGCTGCCGTGTGGGAGGCCCCTTCCGCTAAGAAATAAGCCGACCCAGGCTTGGGTCGGCTTATTTCTTAGCGGGGGGAAGAGGGCTGCCATGGGAGGCCCCTTCCCGCTAAGAAATAAGCCGACCCAAGCCTGGGTCGGCTTATTTCTCTAGCGATGTAATGGGCTGCCATTTTACATTTCATTCGCGCAGGGAGGCCCCTTCCCGCTAAGAAATAAGCCGACCCAGGCTTCCCCTTAGCTGGAAAGCAAGGGGAGACAGGGAAGAGGACTGCATTTCCGCGCGGTCAAGGCCTTCCCCACTAAGAATTAAAAATAAGCCGAATGTAGTAAGGGTGATAGTGACCAGGCTTGGGTCGGCTTATTTCTTAGCGGGGAAAGGGCTGTCATGCCCTTCCCCGCTAACCCGGAGGCCTTCCCCGCTAAGAAATATTTCCTCCTGCCGACCCAGGCTTGGGTCGGCTTATTTCTTAGCGGGGAAGAGGGCTGCCATGCGGAGGCCCTTCCCCACTAAGAAATAAGCCGACCCAGGCTTGGGTCAGCTTATTTCCTAGCGGGGAAAGGGGCTGCCGCGCCGGCAGCCCTTTCCCGCTAAGGCCTGGGAAACAGTAGGAAACTCGGCCCGGGCTGCTTCCAAAGCGGCTTTGGAAGCAGCTCGTTTGATTCGAGTAATTTCCTCCTGTTTCCCAGGCTGTCCCTCAGAGCGGAGGGAGAGCCTGGGAAACAGGAGGAAATTACTCGATTGAACTCGCTTGGGGCTTAAGGAGGCATCGATGCCTCCCTTAACCCCCTGCGGTTCGCATCGTAATTTCCTCCTGTTTCCCAGGCTCTCCCTCCGCTTCTGAGGGACAGCCTGGGAAACAGGAGGAAATTACTCGAATCAAGGCCCCGAGCTGCTTCCAAAGCAGCCCGGGCCGAGTTTCCTACTGTTTTCAGGCCTGGGTCGGGTTATTTCTTAGCGGGAAGGGGCCGCCCGCACGGCAGCCCTTTCCCGCTAAGATATAAGCCGACCCAGGCCAGTTGGACAGCCCTGTTCTAGTTTACCAAGAGCACGTTCCTCATACCCTCCAGGTCACTATCACCCTTACTACATTCTTACTATTAGAATTTATTATTTAATTCTAATAAATGCTCTGGAGAAGCAAGCCTTGACTATTTTATTTAATAATAATACTAATAATAATACTAATAATAATAATATATTAATGCTTTATATCTCCCTGCAAGGAAACCAAGGGAAATGTTGCCCCTCGATTTGCCTGTGCTTAAAACAGTGTCAGTCCTGTCTCCCTGCTTTCCAGACTTTAGAACCAATTTAGAATTTCGTTAGTACTTAAGTTACATTTTAGCACTTTTTGCAAAAAATTTTGTAAGTCTTTAATATACTAATTAAAAAATCCCCCCCCCCCATTTGATTTTAGAATTGCGATTTTAGGATTCTAAAACAAGCCTAGTAGCCACTGTGTGGTATTTTCCCCTCACAGTTCAAAACTGAAAACTGAAAGGATTGATTGTCAAGTTTGAATGAAATGTAAAATGGCCTGTATTAACCATTACATTGAAAAATGTATCCCTTCTACATTAAGTGAAAACCTCAGATGAATATCTTATAAAAGGCAAAAAGGAAAAGTCCAGTATCTGACCATGTGTGGTAAAACTTTTTCTAGTTGTCTTAAATTTGCTGTCTGTTAAAGAGACCTTTGACATTCGTTCTCAATTCAGTGTGTTGATATTTTGACTTAGCCACTTACAAACAATGGACATAATCCAATGCAAGAGATAATTAAGATGAAATAGTGCATGATAAATATTTATTTTTCCTACTTTAGTTTGAGAGTTTTGGCTGGCTCCCTGGGAGGAAAGCGTGCAGCACGTGAATCAATATTCTATCCCAATGTGTTTTACAATATAAATACATCAAAACATGTGTTGTTTTTAATTATCTCCACAAATCGCTTTCCTGGTCAATTAATTTAATTACACTTTGGATAATTATTTTTCTGAATGTTGCAAGTGGCTGTAGTTGGTGACAGTTTATGCTGCAATAACAGAAGATGGAAAGAGATTGATGTGAATGACACACAGAATGTATCAGCTGAAGACACATTTATTATGTAGACACCTGAATTAATGACATCTCTTTTGTGAGAAATGGAACAATTCATCCTCTGGATGGCACAGGCTAAGAAAGCCTTGAGTTTGGATGTGTCATGCTCATAATTCCCTACAAGGTGCTTCTGATTACCATATAAAGAAGTGGGGAAAGTTGTTTTTTTTAAAGTGTTGGGCTAGTTCTTCCCCTAAGCCAAGGAAACTACCACATAGAGTCTTACTTCACAAGGATTGTCTTGATGCCATTTTGTGGAAAGACAGGAATCATACTTAATATGACAAGGAAGCAAATCTCCAAGGGCTCCATGACAGGAGGTCTTTCTGCATGGAACTCTCAATGCTCTCTATGACCTGGCACTAGCAACAAACTTAAAGAACATGTCCTCAAGAAATAAGACAAGTTTTTTTTAATTTTACACCCCTTCATTTCTAATGGAAATGCTAAGCAGGGTTGGTCCTGATCTGTGCCTAAATTAGAGGACAGAGCTGTGGCAATTAAAGTGCTGTCAAACACACTGCCGCAGTGTGTGTGGTTTCTGTATACAAGCTTCGTAACTTCTGCCAGGGGATTCAGCACTGTTTTTAATGGTCTGTAGATCTCTTCTTTCTGACTGGATGCAAAGATTTTTCTTGCTCTCCCAAGAAATTTTTTTTGATGTTGTTAAACAGGCTACTGAGGTTGTAATTCTATGCCACTTTTCATAAGGTAAAAGTGGTAAAAACACAAGCATGCAGGAAGAAAGAACTGACAATGTAGTAACACTGCAAGAGATGAAGATTTGCATTGTTTCGTAACTTTGTTTTGGTTGGCTTTTGGGAAAATAATATGTATGTGTGTATATACAGTATACTGTATATATGCATGCGCGCGCACACACACACACACACATTAGCCATCCCTGCGATGCATTGCTGTGGTCCAGTCTGGTAATCTGGAAAATAAAGTAATGAGAAAGTGTTGACTTCTAATATATGTGTAATTTCTTTCTGCTTGCGGGTAAACAGTATTTCTTGTTTCTTTGTCAGTGTTGATGTGGAGATTGTCTAGTTTGCCTGCTCTGGAACATGCAACATATGATTGTCCTTCTTTAGGGGTCCCTTTCAAATCTATGATACTATATCTCTGTGTGTGGGAATCATATATATCTATGGCTGAATGGCTCTTTGTCAGGAGGGCTTTGATTACGTTTTCTTGCCCTGGTGAAGGGAGTTGGACTGGATGGCCTTAAGTATTTTCTGTTGGTCATGGGGGTCCTGTGTGGGAAGTTTGCCCCAATTCTGTCATTAGTGGGGTTCAGAATGCTATTTGATTGTATGTGAACTATAAATCCCAGTAACTACAACTCCCAAATGCCTAGGTCTGTTTTCCCCAAACTCCATCTGTGTTCATATTTGGGCATATGGAATATTTGTGCCAAGTTTGATCTGGATCCATCATTATTTGAGTCCACAGTGCTCTCTGGATGTAGGTGAACTACAACTACTAAACTCAAGGTCAATGCCTACCAAACCCTTATAGTGTTTTCTGTTGGTCATGGGAGTCCTGTGTGCCAAGTTTGATTCAATTCCATCATTGGTTGAGTTCGGAATGCTCTTATTGTAGGTGAACTATAAATTCCAGCAACTACAACTGCTAAATAACAAAATCAAAATGTTTAAGTGATGGTCATTCCTTGCATTAGTAGATGTCTTGTGGCCCAATTTGGTGGCGATTCGTCCAGTGGATTTTGAGTTATGTCACTCAAAACAAACAGAACATTTATATATATATATATATAAAGCTGCATTGTTTAGAAAGTTTTGACTATTTCCTCAGCTCTGGGACTCAAGGTGGATTACAAAAATTAAAATATATAAATAAAAACACACATCCTAAAATTTATGAAAAGTTAAAATACACTTAATTAAATATCAATTTAAGTTTACTATCAATGTACAACAAACATGAAATCTCTCTCTCTCTCTCTCTATATATATATATATATATAGAGAGAGAGAGAGAGAGAGAGATTTCATGTTTGTTGTATATTGATAGTAAACTTAAATTGATATTTAATTGCGTATTTTAACTTTTCATAAATTTTAGGATGTGTGTTTTTATTTATATATTTTAATTTTTGTAATCCACCTTGAGTCCCAGAGCTGAGGAAATAGTCAAAACTTTCTAAACAATGCAGCTTTTCGCTATTGCTCCATTATTTTCTTGACTCTGAAGTCTACTTAAGGGGGAAGCATTCTTTTTCCTCATTATTTTGCATAAGAGGAAGAGAAACAATAGGTTACTCTTGATATTTCATCAGAGTGTATGATATTCGGAAATGGGATTCTTGAGTTGGTTTATCCTCATCCCTGAACATATTTCAGACAGATTCTGATTCTTGGCTTTTAAAAAACTCTTCAAGACAGATTGGCTACTTTTCTGCATGCACCAGGGGAAGAAACATATTGGAAATCAAGCCACATCTGAAAAAAAGACCAGTGAAGGTCTCTGAAAGACAGGCTGTAATGAAGCATTAACAAGGGACGAATGGGACATTGCTTGAGGATTAATGACATTCCAGGAGGGGTTTGATGGTTGGAGGAGCAACTAAGGGCCATTAACCCAAGATGGTCATTAATTCCTAGGAAATGCCCAACAGCTATGTGGTTGGCATGGGGAGTTAAGATTAAAAAAATAAAAATAAGAGAAAAGCTATTTTCCCATAGCTGCTTTAGGTTTGTGAAACTTGTAGCAAAAACTGCTGACAAGCTTTGAGTTAGATCTCACAGCAGTCGACAGAAATGCTTTTGCTAAAGTGCCATAAATTTGATTGGGGAGGGGGAGGGGTAAAATTTATTATGTCAGTGGTGCAGAGAGGAGACAGAATTCACGAGGGCAGGAGTTCCTGAAGTATTCCAGGTTCAGGCAAAAGCAAACCTCATTAATAAGTTTTTCTGTCTTGACCATACTATGATGTTGCTTGGGCACACATCCCCCAGTTTTCATGTGTACAATTTGGAAAGCATGTAGAAGGGTACCATATAGCTAGGTGACTTTAGAGGACTCGTCTGCATTAAAATTATTTTTAAAAATTACCCCAAATTATCCCAAATATCCACCCATGAATGTGAGAGCATTTTAACCATTTGTGTGGGACAAGGGGGTCATCACACTGCTTCTTTCAGTTCCTTCTTTAGAAATGCCCTTCAATGTCCCTTAATGGTGACGTTGATTATACTCTGATGCTATTTGCATAACCCTTTCAACTTCAGTGTACTTCGGTTGCTGCAAACTGAATTCAAAATATGTACATAGGTGGTTTGCACTCTCTTAACTCAGCAGGGAAGTGGAGGAGGAAAGAGAACCTTCTCAGCGAATCTCAAAACACAGACATGTCTGCTTATTTGGACATGTCTGTGTTTTGAGATGTCTGTGTGGGGCTCTACTGTACATGGAAATGGACCAATATCCTGTGCAGATGTTGTAACAGGGGATTGTGTGCTTGCAAACCAGAAACTTCTGTAAATTTTCTGCCTCCCATCTCATAGAGCAATACATAGAGGCAAGGGAAAAATCATTCTGCTCTTGGTTTTCTGTGAAATGTTAGGTCTCTTGGGCCTGTGTAAATGTTACTGTTTTAAGCAGAAATACCCTGGAATTTATGTTATCCCTGAGATAATAAGGGAAATATTCAGTTCTCCTCTCTATCCCACCACTCTCACAGGTTTATTTGATGAGAACACCTTCTTGATGGCTATCCCCCAGAATTCTGAACTTTTTTCCCAGAGAGGTTACACCAGCAGCTTACCTGATCTCATTCCACATACAGATGAAGATCTTTCTATTTTGACAGGTCCTTGCAGATTTAATATACAAAGTCCATTCCATCTAAACAATATGCTGGACCCTTTCATTGTTTTCTCGATGTGCTGTTTTAAAATGGTTTATGTTTTCCATTGGTTTAATTTTTTTGATACTTCGATCATCTTTTAATTTTCATAATTTGTGAAATTTTACTTTGTGTTTTCTGTTTTCTATATTTGTGAAAGCTGCTTGGAATCTCAATTTCAAAAAAGGCAGATGATGATGATGAAACACAAACAGTTAAAGTCCATCAAACATGCATGTTAAAGACTGCTGCTGGAAAAAATGTAAATAATGTACCAGTAAGGCCTTTTCGCAGACCACCCTGAGAATTTGGGGGGGGGGGGCTGAAGCCCCCTTAGCCCCCCCCCTGGCTACATGCCTGGTGTCAGGTAGTTCTCACTGTGGGGCCCGGGTTGCTCCATTTAGCTCAGGCTTCTCTCATAAGAATGACTGCCACAATCCCTTTCCACTGCCTTTGTTTTCCTCCTACCACCACCATACCACTAATTGCCAATCCCAGCTCTCTCTTCCTCCTCTCATCCAAGTGAATGAGCAAGCAAGAGAACACATGTGCCCTAGTGCAAGGTAACATATATGTTCTCCCTCCTCATGCTCCCATCTCATTTCATCCTCCCGCATAACTAATCAAATCTGCAAAACTTTAACCTACAAATGTGGAGGGCTGGCAATATTTGAAATTGAAAATGGTTCACCATTTACATTTTGCAATACTTCTTATGCAAATTTGTATTTATTCATTGATGTGATTTGTATTATTCCTTTTACTCACAGTGGCTTTTCCTAGTAGATAACCTAAATGTGGACCACAGTGTTTTCACCATAAGTGATGACATTACATTTAACAGAACAGACATTCTCACATGACATTAGGAACATCAAAGCTAGATTCACTTTTTTGATGGGGGTTGAGGAAGCATGCAATACCTATCTTGCAGCATGGCAGATATTTTTTTTTAAAAAAAATGTAAGTATGAATTCATTACATGCAGTCCTCAAGGGACTCCTTCATGAATAAAACAATATTCAACAATCAATAAAATATGATTGATTTTTTAAAGTCAAGGTAAACTAAGACATCCTTGTCCAGGAGGGCCAGGAGGATATATGAAAAATGTGAGTCAACATAAGGGAGGATTAGACAAGCATCTACCCTTAAGGCATTTAGGAGGGACTTGAAGACCTGGTTATTTAAACAGGATTTGACATTGATTAGTCAATCTCAATTATATGGATTTACCTTGATTGGGGAGGCAAGCAAACCCCTTTTTTGCGCATAGAAAACAACTGTGTTTTAATCGAATGTTCATAATTTTATTGTTATTTTGTTACTTGAATGTGTCATATTTTATTTTTTATATTGACTGGATGTGTTATTACTTGTTTATCCTATCCTGTGTATTTTACTGTATTGCATTTATTGCATTGTATTATTATGTTATAAGCCACCCCAAGTCCCCTGGGGAGAGGGGGCGGTATACACATAAACTTTATCAACATCATCGTCGTCGTCGTCATCATCTATCAATTCTTTGCAGCTAACTATTCCCTTAACATAACCAGCGGAAAGCTCCATCTTTACTATACTGAAGCAATCCATGTGTGGGTTCTCTTTAAACCTGGCAAACACCCAAGTGAGCAAATTTGTTATTGACAAGAACCAACAGGACAAAGCTAGACCAGTCCCAAGGTCCACATGGGATGAAAAACAGGTCATGCCCCAGGCAATCCAAGGTTTAAATGGAGAAAGCAGTCTTGAGAGTAGAAAGCCAAAATTGAATTTGCAAGTAAAAAATTGCTCAGAAGTATACTCTGAAAGCTGGAGAGCCATATTATGAGACAAGGTTGCATCAAGGTTTGGGAGCTGTTACTCATGGAATGACCTGGAATGATAGTGATTTATAGGAAGACATTAATTAGCCCAGCTGACCAGCATTCTGCTTTTAAAGTAGAGAAGGGCACTGCTTTACATTTACTCTCTACATTTTAATTTACATTGCTTGAGAGAGTGAAGCATTTTTTGCATTTGATTTGCAGTTGATCTATAGAATATATCAGGATCTCTCTTTGCCTGTGCCCTGGCATAACTGCCAGTCTCCTCCAACTAGAGATTGTCCTTTTGGCTCTCCTCTTCCCATTCTTCATCCAAAGTGTAGGCTTAAAACTATTCTTGTGACTTTCATGTCCCTAATGCCACCCTTCCCCTGGAGAAGGAAAAGGTGAATTGCTTCATCCAGAAACCTCCCAGTGTGTTAATTCATCTTTTAAATACAGTATTCGTATAATATTCCCATATACTTATTAATAGGCATGTATCTCTTGGTTCTGCCAGCAATGACAGTATCTCATAGCAGATATTTTGAAGCACAGCTTGCCAGCAAAGGCGTGCAAACCGTTTGTGACAAATGAAGCTGAAATAATAAATGATACATGTGAACCTCTACAAGTTGACACTGTGAACATAAATTTCAACAACCTGATTTAACTTCATGACACTATATTCCAAGGTGAAACAGCACCTGTTGTCCCCCTCCCTTATCCTGCTAAACTATTAGGAGAAGGGAAGTCAGAAAAAATTCAAGGAGAGACCAAACTTAACCACAGAACTTTGGGCTATATATGATCCCATGGCCTATATTTTAAAATCATTCATTTCAAAAGTCACAGAGCACTGGAATTACCATGCGTTTTGCAATAGAGAGGATAGTCCTCTATCTGAAGACTTCTGCTTGTGTGCACACCTGCCTAAACCAAGTTCAATTTAAAGAAAAGGAACTTTGAGAAAAGCAGGAGACTTCAAGTCTATTTATTTAAACTAAGCCCAATTGAAAGTTCAAAGTAGAGTAAATCCATTTAATCAAATCGTGACTGGCAAATAAACCATTCTGTAAATCACATTGACATATATTCAGTACGTCTACTCCAGCTGGGAATATTAATTATACTTAGGCCTCTTTCTGTACCCTATCATCTCAGATGCAAAATGTACTGAAAGCAACTAATTAAAATATACCATACTTTCCAACATGTGTCAGATAAATCAGGACTCATGTGGTCAGGCAACATCAATATGGTCAAGATGGCAAAATGTACCAATGAAGAATACACTAGCTAGTTGTGGCTGCAACAGTTTGCTTTTGCCTGAGTCTACTGGCAAAGGCCAAATTCCACCCTCATCTCTCCACTTTCGTTCATTGAAGGGTGCTTCCAGACTGCACTAAATCACAGGTTTTAAACAGGGGCAAAAAATCCTGGCCCACATACAGACCTGTTGATCCTGGGATTTCTGCCCTCCATTGTCCAGACTTGATGCTTTGCTGTGAGATTTAGAGGCTCCCAAGATAGCCGCTGTGGGATTTCTGTCAGAAACTTTTTTAAAGCTTTCAAGATGTGGAGATGTGGATATGCAGAGAATCACTGCAAAAGTTTCATTCTTTATCCTGGCCAAAAAATGGTGCCCTCCAGACATTTCATGAACTATCTGCCACACTAACAAAGTTTACATGGTAGGACCACTTCTGTCCAAGTCAGCACTGCACAATCAAATAGGAACATACACCTTCAAGCCAGGAATAGAACTTGTAATTATTGACATTTTTATAGCCTGGCCACCTGGCCATCTTTCCAGACAGATTTGGTTGTGTACTTGTGGCATCAAATAACAGGATACATGGCTGTTCCCAATTGCTCTTCTTGTGAAAAAATGTACAACATTGAGTAGAGGTTCAGAACTTTTTCCTGGTCAGAGAAAATGTGCCCTCAACGGGTTTCAGGTACACAAACAAAGTTTTTGTGTTCTATCCAACTTTCACCTTTTTAGGAACCGATCCATCAGGAACAAACCTCTAAAACCTGGGAACAAACCCAGATTTAAAAATGCTGTGATTTCTGATTGGAGGAACATACAGACATTTGAAGATGTGGATATTAGGCTCAAAACTTCAATATTCCCACACCTGTAAATCTTGCAGTTTTTGCCTTTTGTAGCAATTGCTTTCTGGTTTACAGGGAATGACATCTGGCCACCCTCCTGTTTGCTGTGGGAGCTCCTGCTATAAAGGTACTGTCTGGATGGACCCGAACCCGGTTTGCAGTGACTTAAGTAAGCTGAGGACAAAGGATGAAGTGGGAGAAGCAAAAAAAATTAGGAAAAGTGGGGTAACTACATATCATAATAGTTGAAGAATGTGATATAGGGTAAAAAGAACATCTTAATTTAAACATGACATACAAACAAATAAATACACAGTTGAAAACATGAAAATCATCAATGAATGTATCTGTACTACATGGATGCAATTTTAACTGCCACAGGTCCATCCTATGGAATTTTGTGATTTATTGGGGCTCTGCTGCTTTTTGTTTTATTGTCTTTCTTTCAACCCACAACTGGGTCTCAAGGTGCCTTACAAATTAAGGTACATACAATATAGCTCAAAAATATAATACAAAATATAGCTCAAAAATATAGAAGGTTAACACACTACAAGATAATGAAACAGTTTGCAACATTTTTAAAAAGTAATCATAGAAATAAAAAAAATAAAAAGCAGTTTTAAATCAGTTCAAGTAAAATGCATCTCTTAACATTAAGTTCCTGCTTGCTTATCAAAATAAAAAAAATCAAATGAAATAAAAAAGCCTTTGTCTGTTGATGGAAGGACATCAAAGAGGAGACAATTCTGCTTTACCTAGGAAGTAAATCCTGGGAATAGGAGACGATCTGGAAAATTCTAGTTTTGTAGTTCAAAGAAGTAGATTAGAACTCGTTCACAGATAATTATTAAGTACTTTACAAACCTACAAATGCCAGAGTCCTGTTGGATGAAGCCATGGCAGTAATATCAAACAGTCAATAACAATGTAGTATGGATACATTATGCAGCAGGAGAGATCAAGTTAGAGTCTATGCAACTGCAGAAAAGCTTATAAACTAAAGCCCTGGCTGAATAAATAGTCTGAGGGAAGACTAAGCACATAAGGATTAGCTCGATGCTGGCAGCATAGCATTGTTGATGAAAAGACCCAACTATGAAAACCAATAACTTCAAATAAATAAATTAACAAATACTGACAGTGAATATTTGGCAAATATTCTGTATAAAAATTAGCTGAGATTTTGATGAAAAATTAATTGGCAAATTTATTTCAGCTCATCATAGTCTCCTTGCTCGATAATTAAAAATCCAATCGTTTTGACAAATTCTGAAAAGTTTTCAGCATTTCATAATAGAACTCATTTTTCAGACAGCTTTTCTTATTGCATCTGCTAATTGCTCTCTAGATGAAAACTGATATTATAGTCAATGAAAATAATTTGGTTTGTGAATGAGACCAAATGTGATGGCAGAACCTAAGGCAATAGGCACGATTCTCCCCTTCAGTGTGTTGCTAAATCTGGTAAAACAGATTTTATTGGTTTACTTCTGGAGGAAAGAGGCTTTCAGGACATTAATAAGGTCAGGCTTTTTGGTCTAAATTCCTAATAGTTACTAATTTCAGTGTGTATCTACTCTGCAGTGTTATTGCAGTTTGACACTGCTTTAACAGCTATAACTCAATGCTATGGAATCATAGGATTTGTAGTTTTGTGAATCATCTTCACTCATTGGGAGAGTATTCTAATGACCTTGTAAATCTATAACTCCAGTGGTTCCATAGAGTTGAGCTGCAGCAGTTAAAGAGGTGTCAAGACTGCATTACTTCTACAGAGTAGAAGTACCCTCTGTCTATGGTCCATGGAACTGCTGCTGATTGATAAAGAGAGTTGTAAAGAATCAGTATTGTAAAAGGGCCAGTCCACATTTGTTCACAAATTCTTACATTTTCTGTTACATTTTGTTGCCTCTGTTATGGCAAGCATCTATCATGATATACAGGCTTCAAGTACCACTCTCATTTCAGACTCTACTTCTATCGTGCAAGAGCCAGTCCAGAGAAGCATATAACTAGAGGCTTGCAGTGCAGGTCGACCCATGTAGTCCAATTGAGAAGTTACCAGTGCATGGACTACTATGGATAGGGGGTGAGTATTGTCCAGGAAAGGCTACAGCTGGCATACTAGTTGAGGCTGATAAAATGCACTCCAAGCTACAAGAGTCCAAGTGCACCTCCAGCAGCAGGGATAGATCTAAGAGCACTCCTAAACTATGTACCTCTTCCTTCAGAGGGAGTGCAATCCAAGAACCGTTAATCTCCATTTTATTAGGATACAACTTCAGTTTATTTAGTCCACCCCATTATAGTATGTAAGCACTTCCCAGCTAACTTTGATGACAAGGGGTGCATCTTCATTGTAGAATTAATTCGCTTTGACACAAATTTAGTTGCAATATCTCAGTGCTATGGGATTCTGGAATTTGTAGTTTAGTGAAGCACTGGCACTCTTTCACGGAAAAGGCTAAAACCTTGTAAACCTGCAATTGCCATGATTCCACAGAACCGGGCCATGGCAGTTAAAGTGATGTCAAACTGCATTTTTCTAGAGTGTAGGTGCACCGAAGGAGAAATAGAGCTGGGCATCATTAGCATTCTGATAGCATCACACTTCAAACCTCTTTATGATCTCCCCCACTGGCTTCATATATGTATTAAATACAATGGCAGATAAGATGGAACCCTGTAGCACCTGGAGCGTAATATCCATGGGACTGTGCAGGAATCCCACAATGCTATTCTCTAGAACTGACCCTTCATGTAAGAGTGCAATCATTGCAAAACAGTGCCTTTTACTCCCATCCCATAGAATCAATCTAGTATGATACAATGGTCAATGTATGCCTCTTCAGTACATGCTTGCCTGCCTGCCCCTCAATATTTTCCTCTGACTAGTATTCAGATTGGGGCAAAGGCATTTTGATGAATAGAAGAAACTGAGGCAAAGGTTAAGGAAAATGACAAGGAACAGAAGTGGCAATAGCAGGGAAGAGTGGAAGTGGAGGGGCTGCAGGGTTAGGAGGCAGCAGAATGTGTCTTCCTGTCTTGTATGGTATAATGTCTCTTCATCTGGAGAAAAGCAATAAAATAATATTAATTACATTTTTACTTTGGATGCTGTTGAGAATAGGGTCAATTGTAAAAGGACTGTACTCCCTTTTGAAATGTAGGTACAGTATTATGGACATATGGTAGGGCAAGCATTTCTATTTAGAAATATTCTGGCCTAAATTTGCACTCATACATTTTATTTTGAGTGCCTCTATATAAATAATAGAAGAACACAGCACGAATGGTCTAAATGCAACTTTTAAGTGGATCTCTCCCTCCCTCCCTCCCTCTCACACACAGGCTTGCAGCGCATGTCTGACAAGTTTCTGTTCATTTAATAGAAGTCAATGATTCAGAACATGTGGAATGAAAATATAGCTAGCAGTCAAGAGGAAAGCATGAGATGAATAGAAAAAGAAATTGCCACAGGCAAGTGTGTAAGCAAAATTACATTTGTTTTAAAACAAACTTCTTTAGACGTATGAGTAAAGTTGTGAGTACTCTCAGTTGACACTTTTAGTCCAAATCTTTTTGCTCAGTTAATAATAAAGATATTTAAATTACATTTCCTGACTTTTATTTTTGTGTTGAACTAGAACTCAGGAGACCCAAGTACTGATCCACACCTAGGACTTGTCTACTAGGGGTATGCAAACTTCCATAGGTCAACTTGGATTTTGGATAATTTTGGCAATTCTGCAGCTGAACCCATCAAAATTTTACTGGAATGAAACATGAACCGCCAAATCTTTTGGCTAAATTTGGGAAGGATTTGTTGATTCAGACTTATTTTACATAACAGTACTCCATCGTACCAGGGACAGGGACTGGTGTAATGATGATTGACAAGAGCTGCGACATGCAGTTTTTTCCTTGTTAGCCTAACCATAGCCAATCAGAAGAAGAAAGTGGATCATGCGACTTTTGATCAAGCTGGTTTATACATAGCCTGCACAAAGTGACTCCATTCTTGGGATGGTAGTGTGTTGGGGAAATAATGTGTAGCTCTCTTGCCTTATTTCTGTTCCTGTGCAGTATTGCTGCTTGTGACTCAGAGCATTAGCACTAGCTTTTTGAAAATTAAATAAATTCTTTTTCTTTGGACCTCATTTCTACCTTGTTATTCCAAATTTATTTTCCAAATTCTGCTACAGAGATATGGGTAGGCATGCATTGCGTGGGGGGGGGGGGATTTGGAAGGGCATTTTGAGTGTTTTGTTTTATTTTACTCTGCTAACACTACTAGGATTAGATTCTTTTGACTTTTTTTGCTTTTGAGACATGAAGTGCCAGCCCTATCACCTACCTATCAGTACTTACCTACCTTCCTTCCTTGCAGTTGCAGCCTATCTCTGCCTCCCCAAAATTGATGAAAAGACAAGCCTCACCAGTTTCCTGATTGGCATGAATGGACCAAATCTTCCTGTAATGGAAACAGAACCCAAGATCCCAAATTATGAACCAGAATTGCACATCTTCTAATCTCACATAATTTTCCTGAAAATGGAATGGGGGGGATTCAAAATTTTGAATGAAAATTTTGCACAACCCTATTGTTTACACAAGGAAAAAAACCCAAACTCATTTCAAACCTGATGTGATCAGTCCAGATAATATATGTTAAAAAATAAATTCACTGCAAAACTGGTAAAAAGGTCCAGTTTCAATTCTTTTAGTCTATCTTTTAAAATTCAAATGTTACTGGAAATTATGTTGTGCCCTGGTCTTTTTGAAGAGTGAACAACAGGAACAAGTTGGATTTGGGGCAATCAAGTTGTCCAAACTCAAGTTGTCCAATACTCACAGGGATAGATTAGTGTTGTCAGGTATCACTATTTGCTGTCCCTGTCACTGATCAACACAAGAAAGGTCCACCCTAAAGCTTTTGCCTCCACCTTGCCACTCTTTCTCCAGTCGAACCCAGCCATTTATTCCATAGGGGGGAAAAGCTTTATGTTTCCGTGGTTTCTCCACTGGTGCCCAACTTTGTAGGCTAGTGCATGTACACACAAACACACACACTGGCAAAGTTATGCTAGTAACAGTATTGTCTGCTCTGAAGTTGTATGAAGATGCCCAGCAGTGCAGGGGGGGAGGGGTTTACTTAACTCTTCATTCTGATCACATGACTGGATGCCTTATAACTTCAACACAAGCAATGTCATCATTTTTTAAAAAAAAAATCAAATCAGGGATGGAAATCATGTAGCTCTTCAGAAATTGTTGGGTCACAGTACAGGCAGCCCCCATTTAAAAACAAGATAGGTTCTGTAGGTTTTTTCCTAAGGCGAATTTGTATTAAAGTTGGCTGGCTCCAATATCAGTGCTTGAGCAAAGACCCTGGATGCTTGATCTCTTGTAACCCCTGAAACCTTTGAGGCTTTGACAATTACAGTTAAAATTCATTGTTTGTTGATGTTGTTTATTCATTCAGTCACTTCTGACTCTTAATGACCTTATGAACCAGCCCACGCCAGAGCTTCTGTCATCTGTTGCCACCCCCAGCTCCTTCAAGGTCAAGCCAGTCACTTCAAGGATACCATCCATCTATCTTGTCCTTGGTTGGCCCCTCTTCCTTTTTCCTTCCATTTTCCCCAGCAACATTATCTTCTATAAGCTTTCCTGTCTTTTCATTATGTGGCCAATAAAATTCTTAGAATCATAAAATTATAAAATAATATAATTGGAAGAGACTACATGGGCCATCTAGTCCAACCCTCTGCCATGCAGGAAAAGTACAATCAAAGTATCCCTGACAGATGGCCATCCAGCCTGTTTAAAAGTTTCCAAGGAAGTAACTTCCACCACACACCAAGGTAGTGAGCTTCACTGTTGAACAGCTCTGACCCTCATGAAGTTCTTCCTAATGTTCAAGTGGGATCTCCCTTTCTGTAATTTGAACCCATTGCTCCAACTCCTAGTCTTCAGAGCAACAGAAAACAAGCCTGCTCCCTCTTCTTTATGACATCCTTTCAAATATTTAAATATGGTAATCATGTCTCCTTTCAACCTTTTTTTTCAGGCTAAATGGACCCAGCTCTTTAAGTTGCTCCTCAAAGGGCATGGTCTCCAGACCTTTGATCATTTTGGTCACCCTCCTCTGGACATGTTCCAGCTTGTCAATGTTGGTGCCCAGAATTGGACACAATATTCCAGGTGAAGTCTGACCAAAGCAGAATAGAAGGGCACTACTTGATCTAGACCAGTGGATCTCCATATGTTTTGTCCTACAACTCCAAGAAATCTCAGCCAGTTTAACAGCTGTTAGGATTTCTGGGAGTTGGAGGCCAAAATATCTGGGGGTCCACAGGTTTAGAACCACTGATCTAGACTCCTTTTTATGAGGCCCAAAATCTTAATTGGACCATTTCTGTTTGTACTTATATAAAATAAAATCATGTTTGCAATTTAAAGGGATAGACATGCTAGGTCCTGAGAACTCCAACTGGATGGAAATTTCATATTAGAATGCTTGTCTCCATCATGCCAGTACAGAAACATCACTATGGTACTCAAGTTTTTAAAAAATTATAGTACTTCAAACATAGCTCTGCATTTTATTGTGTTAAAATACATAGCCCAGCACATCACAAGTGCTAAACAAATGTATGATAGGAATTGCACTCACTGAGTTGCATAAACACATGATCTAAAATTCCTTTGAGATTGTTTGTAACAACACCAATTCCTGCATTCATGTTACAAAGAATGAGGAGTACTGTGTGATACAAGCCCTTGCAACAAAAATTGTGTAGAATTACTGAATAGTACTGCTCTGTGTACAGAACCTCAGCTTTATTGTTTGTGTGTGTAATATTTATGCAGGTGCTCAGAGGCCAACCGTGCAATGGAACCTGACTTTCGTAAATAAATACAAGGTCCTGGGGTCTCTGTCTTTCAAAATATTTGAGCCAGGAGGTCATTTCACGAATTGAATCAATATGGATTACAATAAAATAAATAAATATACCATATACAGAGGCTTGGAAGCAAATTTTAGAGGCCCCAAAATCAAATAAATCTATGACAAATCCATGCAAAGTGGATATGTTTTGAAGCTGGTATTACATTCAGGAAAATATTGCAAGGAGTATTGCTGAATAAATGAAGGAAATGCTGAGAAATATTTTGTTGAGGTTTTACTTAGATATGATTTGTAAATGCCTACTTCATACCTTTTTTTGTGAGTGACAAAAGGTCTTATTTATTCCTTGGGAACACAACATTGTTCTCTTACTCTTCTTCTTAGCTTCCATCTCCTTCAAAATCCCCATTCTCATGCACTTCCCTTGTGATTTTACTTCATGAGTTGGGTTAACTTTTATTGATGACATCATGCTGCAACTTTGGATGCATTGTGATCAGAGAAACCTATTCATACTGAAATGCTAAAGAGAGCAGAGTTAGGTGGTGTTTTGTCAAATTGTCCTTGCTCCAACAAAGATTTATAGTCAAGGATTCAACCGAAACATTCAGGCACCATATCACTCATTCCTCGATACAAATTATTCTGCAAGAATGTTTCCTCTACAGGTGGGCTAATGTGCGATGAGGAAAACAAAAGTGGGAAATGTAAACATAAAGCAGAACTCAATAGGTACCAAAATGGTATCAAAACAGTGTGAATATTGAGAGGGCTCAGTAGGCTTTTTGGACGTATTGTTGTGTTACCGAAATCTGACTAGGGGGCCTTCCCTTAGGGGGTCAGAGCCCAGGCCACCCCTAAAAGCGAGGATCGAGGCCCAAATCTGGATGATCTTCCCAGAACTACAAATCCCAAAATAACCCAGATCAATGCTCACCCAGACGGAAGTACGCCACTACCGAGAGAAGAATCTAATTCAGCTGAATAGGATGCAATGCCACACCAGGATTCCAAAGGCAAAACATAGTCTTTAATGGGAAAGCAGTCCAATATATAGAAAAGCAGTCATTTACATTTGAATCGGGCGCCCTTCCCTCTCACGTGTAGCTCCAGCTGATTGGCCACGCTGTCAAAGTCAGCTGGGCCAGGAGGAGACCGGCGCGCTTTAACCAATAGGAGAAGGCGCGCCAGAATTCAAACGAACCTATCCTGGCCGGCTATGCAGGGCGGGAAAGGACACAAAGGGAAAAACGGCTGGGTGGAGGAAGTAACTTGTGGCTGAATACCTCACGGCCGGAGGGCTCCCGATGTGGAAGCCCCCCTTCCTGTTTTATTGTCTGTCTTGAATTCCTTAATGGCAGTCTTTTGTCCTGGCCGAAACTCCTTTGTCTGGGAGTTTCAGTCTAGCGGGGAGCATGGTTTCTCAGTTCAAAATGGTCAAAGCATAACTTATTGCAGCCGGTAAGTGGGGTTCCGAAGCCCACTCTGGTCCAGCTATGGGGTGACTGTGTGACTTGGGGTTTGCCAGAGCCCATGCGTCCTTGGGGGTCCAGCTCCGAGGCCAAGGGGGGACACGAGCGGGGGGGATCCAGGCCCATAATGGCGGAATCTATGTTCCACAGAACACCTGACCTCCCCCCAGTATTGGCGAAAAGCATCATATGGCCAGAAAAATGTATTATTTGTTCACCAGGGGAACTCTCCACAGAGGGAGTCCTGGCAGGGTTTGGAAGCATGGTTGCTCAGTCAAAATAGTCCGGAAAGGTAGCTATTGGGGCTGGCTGCGAGGGTCCGAAGCTCGCATGGATCAGCCATGTTTTGGGTCCTGTTTATATGACCATTACATATTCCCTATCATTGGCCAAGCTCTGAGAATGACAGGGACATATGTGGGGGAGTCTTGGGCATAAAGAGTGGGCCTCACCCCACGAAGAAACCCAACGTCCCTCCCCCCAAGGTTATTATTTGTGCAAGGCAAAAATGGATGGGAAAGTGGGTTATTGGGTTCTGTTTACCCCTGGAACTCTCTGCTGAGGGCGTTTCTTAGAAGTTACATTGACACAAAAGGGAACACACAAGGGGTACAAAATAGACAAGGCAATATAGAGATCCCCAGCAATTATCCCCAGTACATTCCCATACAGTTCTTGCTCCCAGAGATATGATCTTAAAACCAGGCAACACAATGCTGCTTTCTTCCTGGGAGTTGTAGTCCTCCACTGTCCTTGAGAACTGCAGAGCCTTCGGGGCTTGGGGTGCCAAGCAGAGGCAAAGTCATTGAGGGTCCATGATGTGAAAGGGGAAAGCAGGAAATGTCCAACTGAAGAAACGTCCTTGGGGAAACTACAAAGTCCGTGATCAGGGGAGAGAGTCTGAGGGTAGGGATCCTGGGTGAGCCCGCATGGGGCTGAGCTCAAAGCAGTGAGAATGGCAGTAAGATAGAGTCCATGATCAGTGTCCTTGGGTGAACTTCAGGTCCCAGCTGGCACAGACCTGGGTTAGGAGTTCGAGGCCTCCCTACTCGCATAGATCCCTTCCCAGAACCCTCCTGAAGGCGATCCACTGAGGCAAAGGCATCTTCCCTCCCCCCATAGTCCATGGTTATTCTTTTGGGCCCCTCTGATTGTTTCCAGCCAGGGAAAGGGACCTTGAGTTCGTTCAAGAAAGAAGTGGTCAAAAAGCAGAGAGAAATGAGTTCGGGTACTTGGGCTCCATGCTTCCCTTGTTGGCAGAAGGCTTGGGGTGCCGTCCCCCCCTTCAGGATCCCTATAGTCCAAAATCGCTGACTGGCTGCCGGTTTTGGATTCACTATTGCTGCTAGAGTCGATGGAACTTAATGCGAAAAAAGGTGGGGGCCGATTGTCCTCAGATGAACTGAGCGCGCTAGCGGTAGATTCCAGGCCGCTGGTTGCGAGCGGCTGCTTTCCTGGGCTTCCCCCAGGCATGGGAGGGAGAACGGAGAGAAGAAAGAGTAGAGACAAGATAGGAGGAAGAGGGCAGAGTGCTTTGGGACAACAACGGGGCAAATCGGGGAAACTTTCAAAGTGTGGATACTGAATCCATTGGTTCCTATGGAGATCTCACTTATCCGCGGATCGCTCCGCTCCTAGCCCCCACCCTCGGCAAGGGCCCCCACTTTTCCAAGATGGCGTTGGGGTGGGCGAGTCTGCAGAGGTGCGTCTCGCCCGCGCGCCCCCCCTAGCGGCCAGAAGATTCGGACCGGTCGGAGAAGGATGGAAAATAAGGTAGGAACAAAGGGGAAGGGTCTTGTTTATTGTTTTGTTTGTTTTTGGAAGTGTTTGGTTTGTTTTGGGTTTTTATTTTTAGCGGTAGAGGGAAGGACGGGCGTTTCGGCCCTAGTGGTGGGTGGTGGTATTGCAGCGGCCTTGCACAGGCCTGGGGGCAGATTAGCCAGACTGTTGTGGCTTGGCAGGAGGATTGAGAGTTTGTTATTTTTGAGCAGGGGTTGGCTTATGGGATTGTGAGGGTTATTACAAAGTGTGGGACTGTGTGGGCGCTGGGAGAAATGTTCTATGCTATTGTTTTGCAATGTTATGTGAAGTATTTCTAATGTATGCATTGGTGCTCTGGGGACTGAATGGGAGGGAAAATTTATTTGGCTTTTGTCTTGCTATGGGCTGTTTATGGGGTCCAATGTGTTCTTGCCATGTGTGGGGTTCTGGTGGTGCTGGGAGAGATGTCCTGGTTTTATTGTTTTGCTGTTTGATGTTTGCTAAAAATGTCTTCCATGTACTATTGGCTGTGTAAATGTTGTGTAGATGGGGTGAGGGGAAGCAATGGTGGCCAGGTGTACTGGGAGGGTCGAAGTTGGTGCAGTGTGATGTGAACTGAGTGGGGCAGAAGTGGGGGGAAAAAGGTCTGGTACTGGTGCAACTTAGGCCATGGGCCAAGAGGAATATTGGGGACTCTCTGCGGTTAGACCTCCTGGATTTGGGCTTCCTGGTTCGGCCATAGTTGGACTTCATACAGAATATGAAACTTTTGAACAAAGATCAAAATGGAAGAAGTTTCAATGAAGTCCAAGCTTAAAGTAAAGAATCGTGTAGCTGAATGGAACCTTAAGGGTCATTTCATCCAATCACCTGTCAATGCAGGAAAACTTGATGAACATTTGGTCCTTCAGACGTTTTGGCCTATAACTTCCATCAGCCACACTCAACATAGCCAATAATATGTTGTGAAAAAACAGTGCATCTGGATAAAGGGTTTTTCATTCCTTAATTAAAATAAAATGGCACCAAAGAAGGTTTCACACAAAAGAATCAAAAAAGAGGGAGAGGTGACGAGAATAAAAATAAAAGATGTAATTGTACAATGCACAATAGTGCATTATATATCCCAAGTACCCTGAATTCGATTGCAACAAGGAATTGCAGCAAAAAACCAAACAAAAAAAATTTTGCAGCATAGAATATAAAATGATCCTGTCATAACCATTTGCTCATCAAACTTTTCTGAAGGTCTGAACACTGTAATTTGGGTTTTCAGAGAATGAGAACATTTTGAAACTGATTCTTCTTACAAAACTCTGAATGCCAAATATATCTAAAGAATAAAATAACCTGAAATAGTTTTAAGGTGGAAATATAAAACAAAAGTAGCTGACTTTTGAGTGACATGAAAGTTCTCATTTTGACATTCAAAATACCAATGACATTTTAAACAACAAACAAAATAACATGGCATCTTGAAAGTGAAACTGTTTTTTCATTATATTGTAGTGCTATAATTTGAACTGAAAATGTTATAGAGGTGCCTTTTTCTTCTGGGACTTAAATTTTCTTGTGACCACTCTTGTATGCAGCAGTCATGGTTCAGTTGCCATATCCCAATTCATAGTGAAGCGCTATTGCTACATTCTTGAATAACTATTAACAATATTTATTTTTATATTTTTTCAGCATAGCTGATATGATCCAATTACCACAAAGGAGAAAAATACCAAAATACAAGAATGAAAGGACACCAGTAATTTAGAGAATCTACAAAATTGGGGAAATATTTCTTGAAATCACAATTCTAGCTGCTTATGAACATTTATTTACTTTTGTTAAGCATGCTTATAATTTTATCCATGCAGGTTTGATCAATTTCAGGAGTGAAAAGGAAATCCTATACATGTGACTAAATTTATCTTGGGTTGTTTTTAATAGGACATATTCTGTGGGTGGTGATGTGGCTTAAATCTTCTGAATGGAGAATTATTATTTTTTATTTATTGTATTTCTAACTCCCCCTTCTCCCCCCCCCCCCCAGGAGGGGCGGACTCAGGGCGGCTTACAAGGCACAATTAGATGCTGGCAACAATACACAATATAAAACACTAATACAACAAGATTAAAACATCAACATTAAAACATTAGCTATTCAGTTCATTTAAAATTCTATCTATACAATGCAAATTCAAATAATCAATCAATGGCGGAAGTTTTGTTTCATGTCCGTCGTTTAAACAGTCTGTTCAAAATAAAGTGCTGCAGTTACTGTGCAAAGGATTATAGCCTAGTTACAGAACTGATGTTAACACCAGCTGTAAAGAAATGCTTCACTTCTGTATCAGTGTGAAGCCTTGAAGCACACAGATGCAGGCAAACCAGTTAACAAGCCACTTCTGCCAGACTCGACACTTTAGTGATGGGTGAATTGACTCTGCCTAACTGTGTAATTTGTCACAATCCAAATCCAACATTTGTTTGTCATGTTACAAATCCAGCTCACACCCGAAATCTCTGCTGTTAGAAAAAAATGAAATACCTTTGCATTGGAGAAAGCACTTCAAATTTCATCCTGTATACATAAAATGCATATAATTTACTCATCATAACTGTATATATTCTTGGATTATCAAATGTGCTTATGGTTACTACTTGATATTTTTATGAAATACATTGATACTGAGGCACAGAGTGGCTGAAGAATAAGAGCAAACAGAAACAACAGCAGAAATGCATGTATATTGCTGTTAAAATTACTTTAGTGTGTTATACATGCTAAACAGTCACAGATTATAGGCAGGCATGTAGCCAGGGGGGGGGGCTAAGGGGGCTTCAGCCCCCCCCCCCTGAAATTCTCAGGGTGGTCCGCGAAAAGGCCTTACTGGTACATTATTTAAACTGTTATGTTTATTCATATCATGATCTGATCACCATGCTCATTATATCCCACATTAATGGGGTTATTGGGATAACAATACAAAAGATTTGCTAGGGTAGACCCTCTTCCACCCAGTCTCAGCCCCCCCCGAACCAAACTCAGCCCCCTCCGAAACAAAATCCTGGCTACGGCCCTGATTATAGGCAATTCCCAAGTTATGAACAAGATAGGTTCTGTAGGTCTGTTCTTAAGTTGAATTTGAATGTAAGATGGAACAAATACATTTTTAAGTGTAACTCCAGCTATAGATAAATATAGATAACACAGGAAAGGGTTAACACCCATGTGGTGCTTGTTTTGCTGTCTCTGCCCCTGTTCTGAAGATTTCACCTCATTTTCTGTCCCTGTGAAAATTGAATTTTGAAAACTTTGGCTTGAGGAACAGAGGAGTTGTGCTCTCCCTGTATGCCACTCTGGTGACTGTCACCCATTGGACCATTTGAAGCTTCTGGACAGTCTTCAAAGGCTATCCCACGTAGAGCGTGTTGCAGAAATCTATTCTTGATGTAACAAGAGCATGGATATAGCTTCAATAGAGATACCTTTTTCCATGATAACTCTTTCAAGAGTGAATTTCCCTTCCAAGACATAGATTTCTCTCAATTTCAGTTGTCTCATCCTCATTCTTAACTATGAGTCATTTTGACTCAAAGCTGCAAGGCTTTGCAATGCTAATCAAGATGTTTCATTGCAACATTCACCCTTGCCTCAAACACACTTCTTTCTCCCACCCTGGACATTCAACAGATATATAAACCTCTCTTGTCTAGTTTCCAATATACCTCAAAATTTCTGAGGTTGCCTGCCATAGATGTGGGCAAAACATCAGAAGAGAATGCTTCTGGAACATGGCCATACAACCCAGAAAACTCACAACAACCCTATGAGTCATTTGTAAGTTGGATTTTTGTATCTTGGAGATTACCTGTATTGATATTATTTAATAATCACCCTGTGTGAAGTTTGAAAACATTTAAGCTCTTCTTGAATGCTAGCAGAATGGAAAGCAGACCAATCCATTAAAGATGGGATTGCCATATCCAACTTAGTGCATGCATCAGTTAGCATAGGGGGGACTTCCACTTGTGCAATGAGGTTTGAGGTGTATCACAACCCAAGCAGCTTAAATATCAAATGTATGATCCATTGTAAAATTGGTATGAGTCAATAGGATCCAAATTGGGTTTGTTTTATTTCAGAATTACAAATCAAATACAGCATTAATAATACTTTTCAGTCACAGCTGTATTGCTAATTCACATACTATGAAAGAGTATCTACTGACACTAGTGAGTATGTGGGGAGCACAGAAGAAACAAATTGGAAGTGGCCTTATACTAGGTCAGATTTGTTAAACTTTCCAAGGAGTCAGACAGAGATTGACATATCACTACTTATCTGAACCATTTGAATGGTAGTGGCTGGGACTCTTAATATTGAGAAACACTTTACCACTGTTCCTTACCACTGAGGGCCCTTTCACACCACCTTATATCCCAGAATATCAAGGCAGAAAATTCCACAATATCTGGGTTATAACTGGGTTATCTGGGTACACACTTAGATAATGTTGAATTTTGTATCTTGATATTTTGGGATATACGGCTGTGTGGAAGGGCCCTGAGACATTTTTATCTAGTGGAAATAAGATGGTACACCAACAGACTGCAATGTTGCTCTTACACTTTACAGTGTGATGTTAAGAAATGCCAATTTCCTATTCTTGAATACATGCTGGTAAGAGCTGTCTGATAGTGGAAAAGATAGTCTTCGAGTATGGAGCAGCCACTTTCTTTGGATTTTTTTAAAACAGCGATTGAACAGCAATTTCTCTGGAGTGCTTTGTTTGTGTATTTCTGTTTGGCTGTGAGTTGAATGGCCCTTGTGCTGCTGCTGCTGCTTATTATTATTATTATTACCACTATTATTTCATTTCCATCCCACCTTTCTCTCGGTAATGAGATTCACAGTGGCTAACAACATATTGAAACAATACAAATTAACATCAATACAAATATCAGAATATAAATATAAAACAATTAAACAATTTATAAATTAAAAAAGAAAATGTTAAAAATAACGAAATGCATTTACAGCTATATAACATTTCTTTTAAATCCTTAAAACCAGTCCTACACAGTGTTAACAGACCAACCCACATCAATTTGTAATTGGCAGAAAATAAATGTTATAATTATCTACTTAAGAAGACAGCTCCAAAGTCTAGGAGCAACCACAAGGGAGCACCTCTCTCTTGTTCTCACCAAGTCTGCCTGAGAAGGTCATGGGGCAGAGAGAGGGCCTTCTCAGGAGATCTCTTCCCACTTTTATGATACTATGCATTTAAAGGGTGTCACAAAAGTCTCCATACATGTGGATTGGTCACCACAGTGCTGTTTATTTATTTATTGTGTTAGAAATGAATTGAGGATCCCATTATAATATATTTTAAAAACCACAAACACAGTTTTTAAAAAATCACTTGGCATTATACTAAAGGTATTGTGCCTTCATTGTGCATGTGGCAGGGTACAGATTGCATTGTAGTAAGTGGTCTGTGGTTTGCTTTTCTCCACACCCGCATGTCATGGACTCCACTTTATAGCTCCATTTCTTAAGATTGGCTCTGCATCTCATGGTACCAGATCACAGTCTGTTCAGTGTCTTCCAAGTCACCCAGTCAACTGAGTGCCCAGGAGGGAGTTTCTCATCTGATATCAGTCACTGATACCTGATACCACAGTGCTGTGCAAGGGCCTGAAAGATCCCCATATCTTTTCCCACTCAACTTTAACTTGAGGGACCACTTCAAAGTTATGGTGTACAAGAAAAATATTAGAAACATAGTTCATTTAAATGAATACATTCAAAATGCAATTATTTGCATTACAACAGACATCTTGGAACATGTTCGCCATGAGTAGGGGGGAAGATTTAATGTGTGTGTGGATAGATGAGGCCAACATGTAGATAATATTGTGTAACATTTTGTAATTAATATTTTGTAAATAAAGGCACATTTAGCTACAATTTCCCATTTTCCTTCTGTTTGGCAACTTTTGGGATACCCTGCTTATTGTCATTTGTACTATGCTATAATTTAAATTCTATGTTATATTCAAAAGATTGAACATCACCAACATGAGATTTTTCCTCCAAAACTTGACAAAGTGCTTCATGTTGTTCACCTTATGAAAATTGGGTGTGATTTAATAGAAGATGTAGCAGATTGGCTCTGCTTGTTCCTTTCACCTGTAACAGCAGGGTACCTTGTCTAAGGTGTAGTGCTGTTGTGTGCCCTTGGCAGATATGGTCTGGAGTGTGGTGTTTGACAAATACTAATGCTGAACTCAGCTCCATTTCACTATGATTGCTTACCTCCCTGGCGTCTCTTGTCTGTACAGAAAATATTTATTGAGTCAGTTCAAGCTTTTTTCTTCCACTGTGTATTATACAACCGGAATATCCATTATTCAAGATGTCTTCTTTCATTCTTGGCCCATACCAAGGAAACACATAGGGAATAGAAGCCAAATATGATTAACATGAGATTTGGGCTGATCATTCAGAAGCATTTATGCAATAATTTGCCCAGTTGTCTCTAACATGAGAAATTATATAGTTTGTTTCTATAAGCAAACACAATTCTTAAGAAGTGATAATAAAAGTCAAATGCAATTTGAGAGCATTTCTTTGAGCTCTAATTGTATATGTAAACTCTTTCTTTCCAAGTGTAGAAAGTATGTGATAAGTATATATTTTCTTTTATAAAGGATTAAATTAGAGGAAAGTAGCCTATGTAATAGTGTATTTCTACCAAAAGAAGAAAGAGAACAGCAATTAAATTGTATGAGGATGTGTGTCTATGATTGTACAAAGTGTCTTTACTTTATGATCCTCTGTGTAGATGTTTTTAGGTTGCAATACTTGGAAATAAATTAGTGACTAAAAGCTCATCTAAAATAGTTTCGATACAAACCCTGAGTTACCACACTACAAACAGCCTCTTTTCTCACTTCTTTGTACGTCCTGGAAAAGCATTTTCAATTCAGACAGACCTCTCCAGCCAACAGATCAGAGTGGGAAAAGGAGGAAACAAGGAATTTGTTCAATAAAAATTCAGATTTCATAATGTTATATAGAATAATCAGAAATTAATGTGTATTTACTAACTATTGGTTTTCGAAGTCTGGATGAGCATGCCTTATTTTTTTAAAGGTTCAGAGTTCCAAAAAGCATATTGTCCAAGCAGAAATGCTCTGTGCTCCCACTCCAATTCAAAGTAGAAAAAGAAAACTTAACAAACTGCATTTTCTGAAAATACACTGAGTTTTGCTACAATAAAATAGTACCATTTTTGTCAGGAATTGCTCTGGATCAAAATGCTTGGGTGAACAACCAAGTTTTAATCTGGCACCAAAAGGAGGTCAGTATTAGTGCCAGTCATGGCTCCAAGAAGAGAGTGTATTCCATTAGCATAGCATATATATAAATGTTTAGAAATATGCTATGCTATGCCAGCACCATGCATCCCCTATGCAGAATAGCAACATTGCAAAGCAAATGTCAATGAATACCTGTAATTGTGTAAAATGTATTTGCAATGCACAATGTAAATGCACAATTCACAGATGTTGTGTGAAATGTACATTGCACAAACACAATGCACACCGTTATTGTGTGTTCAACTCAACTTGTGCCATTAGCAAAATATGTCCTTTGCACAGTGGCAAATAATTCTCCCCACATGCTAGAGTGGTCACATATATCACTAAATTACCTATGCCCTAACAGAATATTGGCTATTGTTTCCTAATGCACCCTGATGAACATACTCAGAAGGAGCAACTATAACTATAAGGAGTTATTACTATGATGTGTTCTCACTTCAAAACACAATCTTTTTATACAGACACACAGAGACACACAACTTTTCTCAGGTGTTTGGGACAGCTTGGGGAGCAAGTAAAGCTATAATAGCACCTTTCAAAGGCAGTTTACATTAGCTCAACACACAGAAGACATGGTCTAAAAACAGAAGGTGTAACCAGTCTTTCCATACAGTATTAGGAGACATCAGCCACTACTGCTTATTCCTAATATTTTCTATGGCAGGGCTACTCACACCTCCCCAGTCATTCTATATAGCAAGCTAGCCTATCTTGAAGTGGTCAATCCATTTCAGATTTTTGTCCCACATTTTGAGAAGGTGCTGCACTAGGCTTGGTTTTTGTGGTTTAAAAATTATTTGAAATTGGATTAAATTCGTATAAAAAGCTAATTTTGTTGTTTATCGAACCTCTCCTGCCAACCCGGAAGTAGAATTTGTTTACCGAACTTGGAGGGCCCCAATTTTCTTTATTATTGTAATTAGTTCGTATGTTCCCTCTCAGTTATTCTAATAGGACTATTTATCTCCTCCAAAATAGCTTTTTAGGGTACTTACAGTCATATTGTGGCCCTTTGCCTGCTCAGAGCCTAATTAAAGTGAAAGGCCTTCCTGGAGGAAGTGAAAAAGCAACCGGAACCATAGAGAAAAAATTGCCAGTCCTAGAGCGGCTTGGAGGACTGCAGGGGAAAAAGCATTTTATGCACCCAGAAAATAAGGGTAGATAGAAGGAAAGAGGAGAAGGACATAAGAAAGGCTGAAAGAAGGGGAGGAAGGAGTGAGAAGACCAGGAGAGAAGAAGGAAAACTACAGAAGCAAGTCCTAGACATTTAGGAAGTGTTCAACGTGTGAGCCAATACAAAGGCCAGCACAGCTGTGAACTAATCTGATTTGATGTGTACTAATCTTGTTGTGTATCTAATAATAACAATAATAGGTCCCAGTGGTGATTGGCACACTGGGTGCAGTGCCTAAAGACCTTGGCCTGCATTTAAACACAATCGACGCTGACAAAATTACCACCTGTTAGCTGCAAAAGACCACCCTACTCGGATCTGCACACATTACTGGCAATATATCACATAGTCTGATTTGATGTGTACTAATCAGATTTGATGTGTACTAATCTTGGCCTCCTTCGCACCCTTTCCCTCCGACCAAGCAGCAGGGCCGCACAGCACTGTAATATGCCTGTAAGTCACCCTGAAAAGCAATTTTGGAGAAGGTTGATATTCCTGTTACAAGAACCTCATACTGTATAAGTTGGTGGTACCATTTCTATATGCTATAAATCTTTAGCTCCAGTGAATTGCACTTTTATAGTGAAGGGAAATGTTTCCCCCTTGATTTGCCTGTGCTTTTAACAGTGTCAGTCCTGTTTCCCTGCTTTGGACAATTTAGAACTAATTACAAATTTCATTATTAATTACATATCAATTAAGAATTTTTTGGAATTTTTTGGTAAGTCTTTCTATTACTAATAAAAAAAAATCCCCTCCCCCATTTAGTTTTAGAACCATGATTTTTGGGGGATCAACCAAGCCTATGCTGCACCTATTTTGGGATGGGACCAGGGAATTACATAATTCTTCTAAGGTTTGGACTGAAATGCAGACTAGAAAGCACAGCCTCTCTGTTGTGGATGCCACCATCTATTAATGGGAATGAGGCCCTATTCATGTTTGCATGCATGATAAGAAAAGTCATACCAAAGAAGAAAAATGATGACATTTCAGGAAGCTCATAGAACACATGCATTACATGTTAGACCCACAATAACAATTACAACATGTGCATATCCCAACATTTCGATACTGAGTTCAAAGTATAAATAGAGAACACAGAGCTTGATGGTTTGACTTGAAATAAGGTATCTTCATGTAACCTTATAAACTAGTAGTGCATATGTCATAGAACAGCTTTCTACTTGCTCAGATTCAACAACAAATATGAAATATTATGAATCAAGATATCCTCTTATACATTTCCTTGCTGAGGTGGAGCCAATGGCCAATCTGATCAAACTCAGTCTAAAGGGTTATTCAATCAGTGGCATGCTCTGCTAAATGAGACAGCCATTACTAGTTGGAAATCACTTAATAGTTACAATGATGTAACTTGTCACATGGTGCAGCTGTCAGGAGTTGTCAGCCTTAAAACTCAGACAGCAGGAGCTCCTTCTCCTAGTCTCTGATTCATGAAAATATCTCCACAGTTCTCCACTTTAAAGAGCTAAAACTCATTAGAAATTAAGCTAAACTCAAATTCAGGTGGGTTCTGTTTGAGGAATCATCTAACCTTAAAAAAATGTATGTACAAATTAATCAAACTTCCTAAGTCTGGAATTTGGCAGGTGGTCAAATTCCTGCCTGGTGAGATTCATGAGTGCTTCAAAGGGACACAGGTGTAGACATGTTCCAAGTGAAATATATAGAGTATTGCAACCCAGACTCTCTGGCTTTGCTCCCTAGTGTGAAAGGTTTTCAAATAAAACTGGCATGCAGCTTTGCAAAGAAGCAACAATAATGAAAGGAAGAGGTCAGTTGCAATGGGATTTCGGCAAAAGAAAAGAAAGGTAAATTTACCATTCTGTCAGATGCTTGAGAAAATGAGAAATAAAACTGAACTAGAATTTGATTCCAGCTTTACATTCTGTGCCCCCTTTCCCCATAGCTCCACAGAGTGATTTGTGGAGAACTTACACTGAAGTCGTACATCACTTTCTTTTCTTTCCAAATCTTGTAATATTTTCTAGCAAAGCATTACACAACCCAATTTTCCTGGAGTCTGAATATAAAATGAGGACAGAATATTCAGTACTGCTTCATTTTATACATTTTGTATTGATAATAAGTAATATAAATGAGAATGTGTTTTGAGGCATTCTTTTGCATGCCTGCCCCAGGGTCTTAGGATTAGTGGTTAATATCGTGCTATATACTGAGGAATAATAATAAATGTTTCTACATGTAATGCAAAAAAAGGCAAATCAGAATCTAGAAGGAACAAAATTGAGAATCTCAAGCTTTCTCCAACATAACCTGAACACCATGGCAAAATCTATGTAGTACACAGCTCAACAAACAGCATTCTTGGTATATCGATCAAGTTCCTGGGGTTATTTGGGGTGCTGATTTAGAAAATTGCATTGGGCAGGCCTCATCAGCTCTAGTTTCTTAGATATGGTTGACATTATTTTCTGTGGGCGAGCAGATGGCACATGTTCTGCTAGGGGAAAACTGGTGCCATTTTTCAAATCAGCAAGTCGAGTATACCCAGAAACAAGGCTAATATTTGAGGCACCAGAATGTATGATGGCCCGTGCTCTTGTTCTTTGAAAGATCCAGCAGGTATTTATTTCCATTTTATATTAGATATACTACTGAGCTTTCTATTAACACAAAGAAATATGAATTTGTTACTCTGAACACCATTTGATAAGTTGAGAAATACCTAAATGTTACTGGAGAATTGCAACATTCTCTGTACAGCGCAACAGGAAGATGGTGTGAGTTTCCCGAATAAGTATGTTAAATGTTGCAAAGTTTATCTCTCAGAAAATGAGGATCCTTTTTATGGGGGGTGCACTGCAGAAATCTGCCCTACATATATCTAATGCAGTGGTTCTCCAAGCATGCTCTGCAAAGCCCCCTCCTCCCTCCTCCCACTGTTTGGCCATCCACATTCCAATGCTGGCCATTTGGCTCCTTATCTGATGGCAGTCAAGGACCAAGCCATTGTTTACCTAGCAGCTCTGGTTGAGGCTGGCATCCCCTCCCTTACAGCCCAGATGCTTTTATCCTTGCCTTCTTAAACCTCATTCTCCTCCCACTGCTCAGGGGGTGCTTTAATTTTGTTTTTCCTGCATCACAGAAGCGGGTTGGACTGGATGGCCCCTGGGGTATTCCACTGAAATACTGCTATGTTTGTTAAAAATTGTCCTTCATTTCAAATATTGAATTGTTTTTTCTTTCCTTTTTTTGTTTGCACTACGAACAAGATATGTGCAGGAATTTATCCATTTTTTCCAATTAGTTCACACAAACACTCCATTTGCCACTGGCCTGGCCCATCTATCATCTTTTAAAACACAATGCATCAAAATGTTTTCCTGATATATACACATTCTATATAATTTACAATATAATATATAAGCACCTCTTGAGGCTCCATGAGAAACCTTTGCTTCAAATAGGACTCCATGGCTGAAAAGTTTGTGAACCCCTGCTTCAAAGAATTAATATGGCCAACTACTTAAAAAAATTAACATGGAGCAAAAGTTTCTGAATCGGATTAAAATGCTTCACAAGTTTTGTCTGCTATTAGCATGTACTACTAAAAAAAGTGAACCAAAATGATGTATTCTGAAGCATTCAAATGAGCTTTGATGCCTCGCAGCTAGTCACAAAACAAGTGAGAAAGACAGAAAGAGAAAAAGATGGATACCACTGCCATTCTCCTTGTCTTGAAAAATTATTCTCACCCCTTTCACTAGAATTCATTAACAATGCTATAATCACCTTTATTGAAGTAAGCTCTGCCATCTGTACTGCAAACATATCCTTTTTGAAAGGAGCTGTTGCTGTAAACAAGCTACACAATGATATATGACGATGTTTTCAGTAATTCTTTCCACATATGTCCTGGGTGCCATTAGCCATTGAATAAAGAGTGCCCGGGGATGTGATGGGTGTAGCTCACCAGCTGATTCACTGCCAATAAGTTAATAAGCCAGTGCTGCAGAACTTGTAACCCATTTGAGGTTTGCTAGGAGGCAGTTGAGATCTCTGCTGTCTTAGCAGGCACCACTAATATAGAAAGCCGCCTTCACAGGCTTGACAGGTAGCATCAAGAACAGAGGTGACCAAATCCCTTGTATCTAATTAGGTAGCACTTGCCTTCAGCTGTAGCATGAAGCTGACAAAGGGGAAAAATGAATAAATAGATGTGATAAAGTTTGCTCTAACTTATATAAGGCACTGCTAAATCAAACTTCCAGGATTCAAATTATCCTTCCTCCTTGTCTGCATTGACTCTGTTTAATACCTTCCTTAATTCAGATTTATCGTATTTATTCAAATCTAATTCTCACCTTTTTTGGTGAAATGACCTTGCCAAAATTGGGGTGTGCATCAAAGTCATGTCATACAGCAATGTAAGTGCTGAGCCAAAGCAAAATGGGAAGGTGCTTGAGGAGCTGCACCTGGAGTTCCTCTTTGAGGGACATCTCTAATTGAATGACCAGGGCTCAGTGCTATGCAGACTAACTTGATGTAGAAAGGTGGAAACATCCTCCTTATACTTGACTGGCATCAAGTACATCTGATCCATTACCTAGCTGTTAAAGTGGACTGGAAATGTCAAGAAACATTATTTAGTTATGTATTTATAACTAAGTAACTGATATAGAAACCTGATACTTATTATCTTTATTTCTTCCCAAACCTTTCACCAAAACTGAGACTCAAGGTTGCAATGTAGTTTAAAACATACAAAAACAACATTAAAATACAGTCTACGCTTAAAAACTCTTTCCTTTAAAAAGGTTTTTTTTATTACATACAGAGTGATTCAAAAGTTCCAGATGTGATTCCTGTCGTTGATGACAAGCTCCTATAAAAAGTTTTTGATTGTGCCAGGATCTGACAAAAATGATCAGGAATTAACAAAATGTTGTATTCTCTTGTTCTTTGATGTTCAGAGTCTAAAGATCCCAAAGAAATGATAAGTCAGATCCAAGCTTGCTTACAAGAAAACAAAGTCTTTATTCAAGAAAACTTAACGATACAGCTTTAGACCTTTTCCACAGTAAAGATGGATTGATCAGACAGGCAAATGTTATATTGGAATAATCTACCTACCTGATACCCCCATGGGAAATGGAGTGCAATTTATAACACTTGTTTACAGGTACCAAAGAACACCCACATAAGTGATTAAATATAGGTGTCACATATGAAAACACATATCTAAACTCTTTCCTGACCACATATGTTGGGATGTAAACTCATTAAGGATTTCAGGTGTCAGACACAAGAGAAATGGGTTATTTATCTGTTTATTGGCTGTTGTTTGGCCATCTTAAAGACAGTAAATTTCTGAATAAGAGAATGCCAGAGCTTAAATAAAAGAACTATAAGCCCCATGTTATAGCTCAAAGCAGCCACTATGAGTCCCATGTTATGTTAAAGTAACCTTACACTTTGTCTACAAATGGCCCTGGATCTAAAACAAATGGGGGGTTTGAACAAAATTTGTTTTTTAAAAGTCACTCTGAATGTACCCTGTCAGAAGGTGAAAAGTCTTGTTCTGCTTACAAAATATCAAGGAGAAGGTTGTTCCACCCTGTAGCACAGCAGTTCTCGTTCGTGCCTGGGGGGCAGGGGACAGGACCAGGGGTCCCATTGGCATTAGGGCCTGCAGCAGCAGAGATAGATTCTGAAGAGGATTTGGAAGGGTTAGCTGAAGGAGAGTTTCCCATCACTGGGCCTCTTTCTCCCACTGAAAGCTTGGCTTGGGATGAAGGTTGGCCTGACCCTTACGATGAGACAGATCACCAGGTGCAAATGGAAAGCAGTGATAGCAAATCTTATGAACGGCCGGGAGGGAGAGGTTCACAGGATCTTCTGAGTGAAAACATGGAAGAAAGCGGCTGGGAAGAATCTAGGGAGGAGAGCTCTCACGAAGATAGGGAAGCAGATGTTGGGAGGCAAAGCCGTACTTTCGATAGGAGACGGGACATCGAGACTAGCAGGAGGGGCTGGTACCATAGCCTAGACAGGCCGAGGTCCGACAACAGAGATTGAGACGACGAAGTCTAGATCGTCGGGGACCTCGGCCGAAAGATTAAGTATAGGAGCCGTGGGACGGGTCCTCAGTACTTTCGCCACGTCTCATATGAGCAGACGTGTAGCGAAGCTCGACCACTGAGCCAAGCCGGGCTAGTGGTCTATTCAAGCCTTGTTTTGTATCCTGCAACCGTGCTTTGTTCCTTGATCCGCTTTGCTGAGCGGAGCCTTGCCAAGCCTTTGGAAACTTACCAAGTGTTTGGAACTATTGCACCTTTTGCCTTTGGAATTGCTTTTGCTATTTTTATGGACAATTTACCTATTGAACTGTTTCTATATATTTAATAAAGTAGTTAGCCTTCAGCTCGTCTCTGTGTGTGTGATTAAGGGGCCGGTCAAGTCCGTGCATTGTGACACACCCACTCATAGAAAAGGAGTTTCATAGAGACCTTGTGGGTCATCCAGATCTTTCAGATCTTGGGCCAGTAACCAAGAAAACCCTATGTCATCCCATCAGTTGTACTTGTGAAGTTGGAACTGATAGAAGGGTATTCTGGGTCTATTTATTTATTTATTCCAATTGATTTTTATGTGGTATATAAACAAAAACAATAAAGAAAATGTTTTCTTTTACATAGAAAGTGAAGGAACAAAACAAATTGCAAAAGTAGGAAATAAGGATAGAAAAAAGAATTGGAGTGGAAGGAAAAAGGAGAGAGGGGGGGGGGGGGGGGGGGGGGGGGGGGGGGGGGGGGGGGGGGGGGGGGGGGGGGGGGGGGGGGGGGGGGGGGGGGGGGGGGGGGGGGGGGGGGGGGGGGGGGGGGGGGGGGGGGGGGGGGGGGGGGGGGGGGGGGGGAGGGGGAGAGAGAGGGAGAGAGGGGAGAGGGAGGAGGGAGAGAGAGAGAGAGATATATATATATATATATATATATATATATATATGGGGGGGACTTCAATCTTTGGTAGTTGTTTAATCTTTTCCGAATAAAATCACAAATAGTCTGTTCTTCCCCAGTGTCCTGTATAATGTTTGTGATTGCCACTCTTCAAATTATAAGATCTATTTTCAATTTGAAAATAATCTTTGACCCCTTAACAGGTGCCTTCATGAGATTTAGAGATAGAGAATAAGAAATGTATAGCCCACAATATGGCCTTTAAAAATCATTCTGCTTGCTAATACAACACTGACAGACTTTACTCTAATGTTGTGGAATATAATGCTTTCACATGCCTGAAGTTAAGAAGTCCTGCATTGAATGTTACTGTTTTCTCTTCCCAGAAAGGCCCTTTTGACCGAATGGAACTTAAGCCATTGAACAATTAAATCACTGAATCACTCCCAATTTTCTTTTCTTTATTTATGCATTGTGTGAGCCTTGTTTACCTATCTGAGCTATCATAGATAATTTTTTCTAGCTCTCAGATTAGACTTCCAACAGCATGTACTCTATAAAACAATTGTTCCTTTAACAAGATCCTCTTTGAATTACAATTAGTGGCTATTATGCACAATGTTCTCTGGGGAGCTACTCTATTGTCAAGGCTCCCTTGTACATTTCCAACCTACTGGCAAACTCCTTCCATCAGCTCCACCTTGGTATGAAGAAATAAATTCTTTGTAATGTTGTTTTCTGTTTGCGGTCTATCTCTGCAACTTTGTTCCACTTTGCCATTCCAGAGAGCCCAATAAAAATATTTTATTATTTTGACTGAAAAGAGAAGTCCCTTGTTTTTGTTTTCTTTTTTTTAAAACCTCACAAATCTGATTATTTACTGAGTCATTTCTAAAACAGTAACCACCGCCTCTTTTAACTCCTCAGGAAAAGCTCCTTGCTCAAGGGAGCAGTTGACTATATTCAACAGAGGGCCTTGTAACGCCTCCACGCAAGCTCGAATCAGCATGGAGGGGCACGGTTCGAGGGAGCAGGTGGTAGGTCGAAGAGCTGCGACAATCTTGTCAACATCCTCTGCTTCCAGTGGCCGAAACCGGTCGAAGGTGGACCCAGCGGAGGGCCACGGAGTCTCAAGTTCCTGTACTGTATCAACCGTAGCAGGGAGGTCCCGGCGGAGCGTCACAATCTTGTCTGCAAAATGACTCTGAAAAGCCTCGGCAGTAAGGGCCCGATCATCATTGTTTGGGATGGTAGGGACCATCGTCAGCTGCCGAATTACAGTATCTTGAACAATTGAGCCGGGCGTGAATCTGCAGACGCTATCAAGGAGGCATAGTGGGAATTTTTTGCCTCCTTCATAGCCTGCTCATAAGCTTTCCTAAAAGGCTCATAAGCTGATTCCGAGGGTCCGTCACGGAGCTTCCTCCACATGCGCTCTAGCCGTCTCTTCTCCCACTTCATGGTTCTGAGGTCTTCAGTGAACCATGGAGAGCAGCGTTTGCGAGGTTTGAGAGGGCGTTTAGGGGCGATCTCGTCGAGAGCAGCATATAACTTACAGTTCCAGGTGGTAACTAGCTCATCGAGCGAGTCGCTGACAGGCTCCAAATCCCTCAGGGCATTCAGGAACCTAGTTGGTTCTATAAGTCCCTTCGGGCGAACCCAAATCGGTTCGGCACCCTTGCCGGGAGGACGTGGTTGCTCAACCCGGACTCTTAGAGCACAGTGATCCGACCATGGCACCTCTATTGGACACCCGCAGAGAAGATCAGATTGAGAGTGTGACCGGCCCGATGTGTGGGAATAGACAGTACGATAGCTCTGTACACACTAATTTTGGTGCTTTGTCTCAGGTGCTTGTTGCTCCAGACTCTTTTGTGAAGCTTTCTGAATGCACTATATGCCTTTGCTAATCTGTGATCTATCTCTTTATCAATCTTGGCATCTGAAGAGATGATGCTTCCCAGGTAGGTGAACTGATGAACGGACTTAAGCACAGATTTGCCTATGCTGATGTGGGGATGATGGTGTTCTTCCTGTGGTGTGGGCTGGTAGAGTACTTCAATTTTCTTCCGGCTGACTTCCAGCCCAAACAGCTCTGCAGCTGTTGCAAAGCAGGATGTTAGGCGCCGCAGAGCTGCTTCTGTATGGGCGACCAAGAGCAGCATCACCAGCAAAAAGCAGCTCACGGACTAAATAGTTTAGAGTCTTAGTGCGAGCCCTCAGACAGCTTAAGTTGAATAAGCTACCATCAGTATGATAGCATATATATATGCCGTCTTCTTTGAAATCTGCCATAGCCCTTTGGAGCATCATGCTGACAAAGATTGTAAATAGGGTTGGTGCAAGAACACAACCTTGTTTCACTCCATTAGTTATTAGAAAGGGCTCTGAGAACATCGGCATATCTGACTTGACCGTGCTGGCCCTCATGTAGCAGGATAATCATTTTGAGGAATTTGTGGGGGGAGGAGGGGATCCTAGTAATTCCAGGATCTGCCACAGACCTTTTCTACTCACAGTGTCGAAGGCTTTGTGCACCACTGCATCAGTAAAACTGCCAATTTTTGGTATAACACTATAATACAACTGTAAGAAACATTTCAAACCAAATTAAAGGGAGAAATGATGATCTTCAAATTGTAGGACCACCCCAATAAAACTGTTTAAAATATTGTGCAAATATAAGAAATAGCCCCCAAGAGAATGCAAAGTGTGAATGTGAAGAAAACCTAGCACAACTCAATAGACTATATCATAATAACTCTTGTTTTGTTTTTTTCAACTCTGCTCCTCGAGATGTTTTGGACTTCAGCTCCTATAATTATTAACAGATGGTAAACTGGCTGGGATTTTGGGAACTGAAGTCCAAAACACCCAGAGAAGCACAGTTTGAGAAATATTGCTTTAGACAATATTGTTTAGACAGTAACATTTGCCATGTGTGTATTTAACCACCACATAAAAATGCAAAAAGTCATATAGGAGCCATACATTATCAGCCATACTTTCATTGAGATCCTTAAATTAGCCTTACACTAAATCAAACATTGCAAGGCTAGGATGGCAGTCATTGGTTGCGAATGGAACTGAAGGGAAGTGGCTTTCCTTCAAAGATATTTAAAAACGGTTGCAACAAATACTTTACATTCCTGACTGGTCTCTTTAATCTTTAGATGAAACCTTTTAGAAGACCTTGGAAGATGTTTTGATCAAGCTGATGGCACTGGCTACTCTACTAATGACAATTTGATTAGCTGTTTCTCTCTCTTTCTCTCCGTTTTGGAATACATTGCCATTAGAAGTAAGTCATGTGCTAACAATTGCAAGCATTAGGCACATCCTTTTTTTTTTTACTTCAGTGCTAATAGATGAGACAGCAGTCAAACCACCATATGGTTGATGGATCACCAGGAATAAACAACAATGAGCACAATAGTATTCCATTATTAATCTGTTTGTTGTTCATTTCTTCCACTGTGGTTGGCCTGAAAAAGTTGTCAAAAACATTGATGCAAAATTCCTATGGGACTTTAAGATTCAAACTGACATGTTTAGAATTCAATATGCCAGATATAACTGAAGTTGATAAAAGAGAATTCTGGATTATAGATGTGGCAATCCCTGGTGACAGTAAAAAAAAATGCAAGAGGAAGAAAGCGAAAAGATTATGAAATGTTGAAATTGACAAATTGAGTGTCAGTGCCCTAGGAAAAGAAAACTACTGTGGTCCCCATAATGATAGATGGTTTTGGGGCATTTCCAAATGGACTGACCAAATATCAGAGCAAAATTGTCATTGGTAGGATCAATGTAGCAGAATTGCAAAAAATTGACCCTATATGAAACATATACGGTTTAACAGAATAAGAAAGATCAATTTGTCAAACTCAGCCATTTTTGTCAGGTCAGTTGTGATCCTTCGTCAACTGAAAGCATATGACACTATTCTATATTACTACATATTCTAGTAGTCATGTGCATACCAAATTATGTTTATGAACCTCCATGAAAGGTCTCAAGCAATTATCTCTCTTGTGTGGAGGACCTCTAAACATGCAACATGCCTTTACAAGGTAGCCAAATGCTCATGGACTAATAGGGGCATGGCCATCAAATATGTCAGCAACTAGTTATGACATTTTCTATGTGAGTGATCATCTGAAAAATTATATGCCTGCCTTTTATCAACAAGATTTCAGTCACATCATCAAGGAAGAAGCTGATCTATACCTTCATTTTAATCTAAAGGCAGAAAGGAAATATAAGTTGGGAGTGATTTGACATTTCAAATAAACTGAAATACCCAGTTAGCAAAATATATAAAATATTGTTATAATAAATGTTATGACATCTTTGGTTGTAGAAATTCTTAATCATTTTCTCTAGTGTTTGTTATGTTTTCTGCCTTCGGACACTGTTTCTAAAGAAGCTCAACCACATGAGTGACCTCTAGTGGAAGATGTCAGTGTGATACTGGCATAAACAATATAGCACCAGGATATTGGAGAGAAATAAATCTTTAATCCTCAAGAATAAGTGAAACAATCAGTTCCTCTGATTCATCAAAACAAAAGTTAAACAAAACTCCAAGAGTAAGAAATGTATGACCAAGAGGGTGTGAAATTTACAAATATATAGTGAAATATAGATAATTTGATTGTCAACAATGATGCATGTACAGAAATAGTGTGTTGTTGTGATGCAGTTGTCCTCTGCATCACAAATTTTGCCATAAACCAATACATATCCATAACTGTGTGGAGCCATACCCTATCCACCAATCACCACAACATTTATTGAGCTACACGGATGTGGTCCATTTTCCTGGAAGCTAAGCATAGCACACCAAGGGCTTAGATTATCTTCACCCCAATCTAACTACTTGTGTGTGAAGTGGGTCTTAATATTATGCAAGATTATTAAATGCAGTTTTATTTATATGCGGAGAGTGTTGAATAGCATTAAATCACTCTGGAGGACCTAGCAATGCCGAGACATCCAATACAATTCTATGGTCAACTTCCACTAGAAATTTGGATGGAAGTTCTGCTATACATTGATGTTAAATTGCACTAGAGGTCTAGAGAGAACATTTTTCTAGGCATTTTAGGTCCTTCAGAATGAATTTATAGTATTGTTTATTATAGGTAAGAAAAATAAGATTTCCAGGTTATGTGAAAAATTGATTGAAAAATTTACATATCATGGAATGGCTCCCTAACATAATATGCTGGTTTACTGTGCAAGAAATGGAAAACAAACCCACATTTCCAGTGCAACAAAACAATTCTGAAAAAGACCTTAGGCTTTCTTTCTCTGTCGCGTTTTAGAATAAGGATGTTTCCCTGCACTCTTCACCATTTGCTTTTTCCTTGCATGCTCTGTGCTGAGCTTTTCCAATAGAACATCTTAATTACATACTCTTCCACTTCATAGAGTGCGCTAAATATAAAAGCAATATTCACTTGCAAAAGGCCCTAATTAACTTATTCCAGAGGCTGGGCCTGATAATAGAAAGTGGAGTTTTCAGAGAGACAATAGGATGTGTGAATCAAAGGCTTTGGGTATGTGCAATGTTCTTTTAAAATGTCCTCATCTTTCTGGTGAAAACATTCATCCCCTACATTTGTTGAGAAATGGATGAAGATAATGTCTAAAATAAAGAGTCCTGTCCAGTATAGCAGTGCTATAGCATTATTATATTTCATGAAGCTGGAGGTTTCTTGGAGACGGGTAAGGAGTGACATAAGAACATAAGAAGAGCCATGCTGAATCGGACCTCAGCCCATCTAGTCCAGCATTCTGTATCACACAGTGGCCCACCAGTTGTACATGGGGATCTCGAGCAGAAGGGAGGGCAAAACCCTGACCTGCTCCCGACCCCCCCACAACCAGTACCCAGGGAAATCCTGCCTACCTCAACCAACTCCGAGGTGGCACTTGAATGTCCTTTTCAGTAACTACCGATACACTTGGTATCCATGAATCTGTCTAATCCTGCCTTGAAGTTGTCCAGGCTGACAGCTGTCACAACCTCCTCTGGAAGTGAGTTCCATAACCCAATGACCCTCTGGGTGAAGAAATATTTCCCTTTATTAGTCCTAATTTTCCTACGTTGGAGCTTCAGGGAGTGCCCTCTAGTCCTAGTGTTTTGTGACAAAGAAAATAATTTTTCTTAATTCACCTTTTCTATCCCATGCATGATTTTATACACGTCGATCAAGTCACCTCTTAAACGCCGTCTTTCAAGGCTGAAAAGACCAAGGCATTGCAACCTGGTTTCATAAGGGAGCCGCTCCATCCCTTGGATCATTCTTGTTGCCCTTTTCTGTACCTTTTCCAGTTCCGTTATATCCTTCTTAAGGTGCGGAGACCAGAATTGTACACAGTACTCCAAATGTGGCCTTACCATCGATTTGTAGAGAGGTAATACAACATTTGCTTACCTATTTTCGATTCCCTTTCTGATCATGCCTAGCATAGAATTTGCTTTTTTCACTGCTGCTGCGCACTGGGTTGACATCTTCATTGAGCTGTCCACCAAGACCCCAAGATCCCTTTCCTGGTTTGTCTCGGAAAGCTTTGACCCCATCAATTTGTAGGTGTAGTTGGGGTTCTTTGCCCCGATGTGCATGACTTTACACTTGTTTAGGTTAAAATGCATTTGCCACTTTGTTGCCCATTCACTCAATTTCGAGAGATCTTTCTGGAGCTCTTTACAATCAGTTTCATTTTTAACTACCCTGAACAATTTAGTGTCGTCTGCAAACTTTGCTACCTCAGAATTCACTCCTACATCCAGATCATTAATGAATAAATTAAAAAGCAATGGACCCAAAACTGAACCTTGGGGTACGCCACTTCTCACCTCTTTCCACCCAGAGAAATGTCCATTTATTACCACCCTTTGTTTCCTACAGTTTAGCCAGGTTCCAATCCAGGACAAGACCTGTCCTCTGATTCCATGGCTGAAGAGCTTATTTAGGAGCCTTTGGTGAGGGACTTTGTCAAAAGCCTTTTGAAAGTCAAGGTAAACAATATCAATTGGGTCCCCTTTATCTATGTGTTTATTTACACCCTCAAAGAATTCTAACAAGTTAGTAAGACCTGATTTGCCTTTGCAGAAACCATGTTGATTTTCTTTCAGCAATGCCTGTTCTTCTATGTGCCTAGTAATATTTTCTTTAATAATGGTTTCCATCACTTTGTCTGGAACTGAGGTTAAACTCAGGACAATTTATATTCCTGAAATGCTTTCACAGAATAAAGGACAATGTTTGTTGTGGTAAGTTGTAGTAGAACCAGGTGTGTGTGTGTTGAAGAAAAACCTTATGTGGGCAATTATTATGTGCAGCTGGTAATGTAGGTCAGCCAGCAAGCTTGCACCACACCTGATGGTATATAACTTTATGTGGTTTTGACTACAGCTTCAGCTTTTTCTCTGAGAAGATCTATGCTCAAAGGCTTTTCTTTGGGGAGCAGCATGGAGGAGCTACTCTAAAGGAGGCAATGGTAGAATAGCAATTTATTCAATGTTTATGTTTCGCTCTCTCATGTGATTGAAGATGAAGTATAAGGTATCTGCATTTGGACTTTGGGTAAAATCCGCTGCTGCGCAACAATGTTTACTAGGCTTGCTTGATTCCCCCCCCCCCCCAAAATGGTTCAAAACTCACTTCGGATGTAGGGGCTGCTGGTGGTTCGATTCGGGAATTGAATTTGATGGGGGGGGGGGATCGGAACTTTCCAAAATTTCCGAAACTTCAAATACTTTGTTAATGGCAGACATGCATGTGCAGTAGGCACTGGGGAAACTTCCACTCAGGCCATTCCTGACTGAGGGGGCCTTTTCACCACCCCTCCAGGCCTGCTTCAGTTGTCAATGCAGAGAAGGTGATACACTCGCTGGAGGGCCTGTTGCCTTTTCCTCCTCCTCCGCATTAACAGCTGAGGCAGGCCTGGAGTGGAAGAGCCCCTCAGTAAGGCTGAAGCCACTCCAGAGCTGCTTGGCTCCCGCTGCCGAGCTTCAGCCTGACGAGGGGCTCTTCCACTCCAGGCCTGCCTTGGCTGTCAATGAAACCTCACAAAATGAGCCCACACAAGGACAGACTTCTCCCCTTGTGATCCACCTTAAATCTAGCCCCATTCAACCCCCCCAAGACATCTTCCCTGTTGGGTTTTCTGGAGACATTTCCAGCCCCAAAATTATACATGGAGGAGTAACCAAAAGGCAGACTAATTCTTTAACAAGGTTGGAGACAAACTTGACTGAAAAGGCAGAGAGAAAGTGGGGATTGACTGGGGCCAGGCTTTGGGTGTCCTTTCGCCCATCTTTGGTAACTTTGGCTCAAGGTGACATTTCCCAAAACTGGGGAAGGAAGGGAGGAAAAGAAAAAGAAGGAGGGAGGGAGGTTAAAGAAAGGAAAGGAAAGAGAAAGGAAAAGAGGAAGGGAAGGAAGTGAAAGAAAGGAAGAAAGTGAAGGAAATAAGGAAAAGAAATGAGTTAGGGAAAGAAGGGAAGAGCAGGAAAGAAGGTGAAGGAAGGGAAGAAAGTGAATGGAGGAAATAAGGAAAAGAAAGGAGTTGGGAAAAGAAGAAAAGAAGGGATTCTCCTTCTCCTCCTCCTTGACTGTTAATGCGGAGGAAGAGGTGGAGGTGGAGGAGAAGGAGGAGGTGGTGGTGTGGCCGTCTGGTGAGTGTATCCTCCGTATTAACAGCCGAGGCAGGCCTGGAGTGGAAGAGCCCCTCAGTCAGGCTAAAGCCCAGCTATTCTGTCTGCTAATGTTAAGTGCCTTTAATAGATGCTTTTATCAGGTCTTCTCAATGTAGCATGGCTCATAGTACGTTTATTTTGTTTTTCATAGGGCCCTTCCACACAGACATATAATCCATAATATCAAGGCGGAAAATCCCACAATATCTGCTTTGAACTGGGTTATCTGAGTCCACATTGTCATATATTCCAGTTCAAAGCAGAAAATGTGAGATTTTATGTTTCCCTAAGGAAATTATTAGATTAGATTTCTTATTTCCAAAAGTACAACTTGAAACTCCAAGCAGAGAAAGGGCGCTCCAAAGTGGAGTTTTGTTTTTCCCCAAGGAAATAATTAGCAGATTATAGATTTCTTGTTCCCAAAAGTACAATGTGTAACCCATACAGGCAAAGGGGGCTCCTTAGTGGTATTTTGTGTGATTTCCCAAGGAAATTATTTGTTCCCAACACTGTCCTTCCCTTGCTAAGGGGTGGCATGGCACTTTTCCCACCCAAGCAGCCTGCCCTAGTCCCTTTCCCTTCATGTCCCCGGCTCGCATTGAGCCCATGAGTCACGCGCGCATGGCTGTCGTGCCAAAACCCCACCCCTCCCAACATGGTTCCCCCTCATTGGTTGGAGGCAAGCATCCCAGCATGCAAACTGCTGCTTGCCTCCAAACAATGGGTATTTTCTGATTCACTTCCTGAGTTGGAACAAAGATGGTGACAGTGGCTTCGAAAGGGCACGGATACTTCCAGGTTCCCAAATCGCTTTGAAATTGCTTCAAAAAGGAATTTGATCCAAATTTAATCTGAATAACGAAGATTCCAACTGGACCTAACCATGCCTAATGTTCACTATTTATATATTGAAATTCTGGTAATGAATATTAATAAAGGGAATGGGAACATGCAAAGGTATAGCTGGTGGAGTATGTGTGTGAAATGAAAGCATTGAGCTCCATATAGGAATTCTGACCACCTACCCCATAGAACTGTCTCACAAATTTATAGAGAATTTTTTAGAGAATTAGAGATGAAAATCAATTTGGCTCTAGAATTCTTACATTAACTGTGTTCAGATTTTTATAACCCTTTTCTGCTCCTTTTCTTGGGTGCCTTAACTGTATTTCTAAATGCTCAACTGAAGTTTTAAAATACTACAATGCTAGAGATTTGGAGAGAGGAAGAAAATGTTATGTGGTACCAGAGTTCTTGTTGAGGGAGGCAGTACCCCCATTTGGTACCCCACTCCACACTCTAGCTATACCTGTGACTAGCAGGCATGGTTTAGAACCCAAAAATCGTGATTCTAAAATCAGAGGGGGGATTTTTTTTTGATTAGTAATAGAAAGACTTACAAAAAATTTCTTAAAAGTTCTAAAATGAAACGTGAATTAGCAAATCAAGGGGCAAATTCAGGAGATATAATTAATTAGTTCTAAAAGCCAGGGCAAATTATGAAGGAAATTAAATAAAAATTAGAGGCTTGCTTCTCCAGGCATTTATTAGTAAATATTATTAAAATATTATTATTATTTTTAGAATTAAATGCCCAGGGCCCTTCTTCCAGGAAATCCAGGAAATTATTAATATAAATATTATTAATATATTCCAGGAAATTATTATTATTTATTATTAATTAAATGCCCAGGGCCCTTCTTCCAGGAAATTAGAAGGAGTAAATATTATTAATATATTTATTATTAATTATAAAATAGTTGCCTACCTTCTCCAGAGCTCTTCTCACTGCAGCTTTCCCCCATTCAGTTTCCATAGCTCTCAAGGAGGTTTGAACTCTATGGCTTTTCCTTGATTCTGCACTTTTCCTCCTCCTCTCCGGGCTGTTTTCAACCCCTTCTGCCATTGTTTCAGCCTTCCTCATGTCCTTCTCGCCTGTCCTCCTATCTAGGCTCCTTTCCCTGCAGTTTAAACCGCTTTTTTCCTGAGTCCTCCAGCCGCTCTAGGACTCCCGCTCTGGATCTCTCTATGGTCCGGCTCCTTTTTCACTTCCTGGAGGAAAGGCCTTTCAGTTAAAGTAGGCCTCGAGCATGGAAAGGCCCCATCTGACTGTGAGTAATGTCTGGGAAGCTATTTTGGAGGGGATAATAGGGAGCCTTCCGAAATATTTACAAATCTAACGAAAATTTGGGCCCAGGGAGTGCGAAAAAGAAAGTCCACTCCCAGGATTGCGGCAGCGATGCGTATAAACTTGAAAGTCCCATACATACGAATCCCTTCCGATTTCTTTCAATTTTCATAACTTTTTTCTCATGCCTAGTGACTAGCATGGCAGTAAGCCTACTTCTACCACATGCATTTCTTTGAATATATAAGAAAATATAACATGAATACCATAGCTCATTCCTATGGAATCATAAGAGTTGTAGCTTTGCAAGGTCTTTAGCATTCTCTGCAAAGGTTTCTGATGTCTCAGCATACTAAAATTCCAAGGATCTCATAGCATTGAGCTATGACAATTAAAGTGCTATCAAAAATGCCTTAATTCTACAATGTAGATGCACTCTAAAAGGCCTTACTAAAGTAGTGGGTAACATTAAAGATCCATATTGGTCATATACCTTCAGTCCCTCTGCAGAGGGAGAGAAGATTGGTATATAAAAGTTTTAAATAATATGCAACATTTGATTGTTGTGAGTATGCAACCTCACTTGATAGTAGCAGCTCCAAAATTCTGTTCCACTGCTATTGACAATCTAAAGCAGCAGGCACAAGAGGAGCCTATTTCAGAAGTGATTACTTGAAAGTTTTGGCCCTTTTGGTAATCTTTCCAGGGATCATAGTTGCCAAAAACTTGTTCCTTATCTCAGGGGAAAAATATTTGAATAATATAAATTATTAAAACAAATTAGCTGATACCCTGTTGGTGGGAGTTACAAATCTTTAACCTAGAGGTACACATTCATAAATTTTTGGTACTTACAATCCCTATCTATCCCCTAATTTAAGGTGCATGTAAAAACACTGAGAGTCTTTCAGTCATCATTTACCAAGAAGCAACTGCTATGATCAATAGATCCCACTCCCCTGACACTTGAGGAATCTGTTGACTGATGTTCCTACATCAGTCAAGGGGCAATCTTCAACAGAAGGGGACATTTTACTATGATTCTGCTTCTAACATTTGCTACAGAGATTGCTCATTATTTTTTATTTATTTATTTGAAACATTTATATTCTGCCCTTCTCACCCGAAAGGGACTCAGGGTGGAGCACAACAACTGACACTCTGAGGCCGGAGTGAAGAGGGGGAGCCAGGAAGACAGATTTCCACCATGTCTCCTGGGTCATCGGTGAGAGCCCCTCCCCCCAGCAACAATACTACATCTGCCTGCGACCTCAGGAGGAGAAGGAAGGAATCCTGCTGCTTCTCCCCCTCCCCTGCCCCAAGCCAGCTGAGAGGAGAAAGGGGGAGTGAGGAAGAGACTTTAAAAACACCTGTCTTCTGGTTGTTGCTTATTGTTTCTGTTGTGATTTTATATTGTATTTAATGTTTTTATGTGCATTACTTGCTGCATGTAAACCTTCTTGAGTTGACAAAAGGCTGAGAAAGGCGGTATACAAATACAGTAAATAAATAAATAAATATATATATGGCAAGCATTCTATACCAAGACATAAAATAACTATAAATATACTAAAAGCCAGTTATATCTACTTTAAAATCAGTTATTTAAAACCATCTCAAAACACCATGCTCGTCCGGTCAGTGGAATGGGTATCCTATTATCACTCTATTGTACTGTCATAAAGTCTTGGTCCCACAACCAGGTTTTTACCATCTTTCTGAAGGACAAGAAGGAGGGGGCTGATCTAATTTCGCCAGGATGGGAATTCCATAGCCAGGGGGAAATCACTGAGAAGGCCCTCTCTCTCATGAAATGGGTTGGGAGCATCAGTCAGCTTCTTCCCAAATGACAAGGAAATGGACCTCTGTTGATTGCATTGGCTGCTTTTTTGTAAATAGGAATTGGAGGTGGTGGGTCTGACAGTCATACAGCATACTGCACAGTCATGTAGCCAAGCATTCATAACTCCCCATAGTATTCTGGTCATTATCTGTCACAACAACTTCTGTTTTACACTGTTAACATCTGCTGTACCCTGATCGGTTTATGCAGTCTTTGGGAAAGTTGCATTTCATTCTTCAGAATATCCATTGAAGCTTATGTTTGGGGAGAATCATTTGCCACTCATGGCTGACTAGTAGCAGTCATGTCTAAATCTATGTTTCTAAAGAATATATTGCTTTCTCTTAGATGAATGCATTGTCTCTTCTCCATGGCATAATCAGTTGTTCGGCCAGACTGTCACATAATCAGCAGAACACATAGGCAGTATGATTTGTAAGAGATAGAAATAATATAAGATAAAATAAAATACTGCAATGCTCTCACATTGAAGTAGCCCAAAGCATCCTCTTTTATCAGTTCTGATGCTTGTCGTGCAGTGCAGAGAATAAGCTGTTGTTATTCTTTTAGTGATGATTTCCCAATCTTGCAGGGAGAAGTGAGAAAGAAAGAGTGGACATATTCAACATTTTTCTTGACATTTTGACAGCTCAAGTTTTCAAGCTGGTGTTTTTCCCCTTCTCTTCCCTGATCCATTCCGACTTTGATGCCACGTTAACAGCAGTCTCTGAGGGTGTAACATGAACATCTGCTTGTCCGGTTTTAATGGATTCATTTCAATTGGTTCAGCTCGAGGATGTGAACAGGATCCTTGGAGAGGCAAGGCCTACCACATGCATTCTAGACCTCTGCCCATTCTGCCTGATAAAACAAGCCAGAAGGGGTTTGACAGAGTGGGTTAAGGTGGTGGTTAATGCCTCCTTACAGGAGGGCAAGATTCCAGCCAGCCTAAAACAAGCTGTTATAAAACTGCTGTTGAAATAAACATCACTGGACCCCACTCAATTAGTCAATTTTCAGCCAGTTTCCAATCTACCCTATTTGGGCAAAGTCATGGAATGTGTGGTGGCCTCTCAACTCCAGGGGTTCTTGGTAGACACTGATTATCTAGATCCAGCATAGTCTGGCTTTAGGCCGGGACATAGCACTGAAACAGCCTTGGCCGCCTTAGTAGATGATCTACGCCAGGAGCTAGAGAGGGGAGTGTGTCCTTGTTAGTTCTGCTGGACCTCTCAGCGGCCTTCGATACTGTGGACCTCAGTATCCTTCTGAAATGGGATTTGGAGTTACTGCTCTGCAATGGCTCCAGTCCTTCCTGGAGGGTTGGTCTCAGAAAGTGTTACTAGGTGACACTTGTTTAACTCCACAAACATTGTCTTGTGGAGTCCCTCAGGGCTCAGTACTGTCATCTACATGAAGACGCTGTGGGAGATCATCTGGAGTTTCGGATTAAGGTGTTATCTGTACGCAGATGACATCCAATCTGTCTCTCCTTCCAACCTGTTACTAAAGAGGCTGTTCAGACTTTGAACCAGTGCTTGGCTGCTGTGTCAAACTGGATGAGAGCTAACAAATTGAAATTGAATCCAGACAAGACAGAGGTCCTCCTAATCGGTAGAAAGGCCAAACAGGGCATAGGGTTACAGCCTGTGTTGGATGGGGTTAAACTTCCCTGAAAACACAGGTCCACAGCTTGGGAGTAATCCTGGATTCATCGCTGAGTCTGGAACCCCAGGTTTTGATGGTGGCCAGGGGAGCTTTTGCACAGTTAAAACTCGTGCACCAGCTGCGTCCGTACTTTGGGAAGTCTGATCTGGCCACGGTGGGCCACGCTCTTGTTACATCCTAAATAGATTACTGCAATGCGCTTTATGTGGGTCTGCCTCTGAAGATGGTTCAGAAACTTCAGCTAGTCCAATGGGTGGCAGCTAGATTACTAACCAGGGTGACATACAGGGAGCATACCACCCCTGCTATGCCAGCTCCACTGGCTGCCTGTCCACTTCTGAGCCCAATTCAAAGTGCTGGTTTTGACCTATAAAGCTCTGTATGGTTCTGGCCCAGCTTACTTGTCCCAATGCATCCACCTCGTAATCTAAGATCATCCGGGGAGGCCCTGCTCTCGTTCCTATCAACAGCACAAATGCGTCTGGCGGGGACGAGAGACAGGGCCATCTCGGCTGTGGCCCCCCGCCTATGGAACACATTCTCAAATGAAGTAAGATCTGCTCCCTCCCTCCTGGCTTTCAGGGAAAAAAATCATGGTTCTGGGACCAGGCCTTCGGACAGTAGATGTATGTAGTAGGCCTGGTTGATCCACAAAAAAATGGTTCAAAACTCATTCTGGATGTAGGGGCGCTGGTGCTTCAAATCTGAATGCTTTCTGAAAATTTTCCAAAAAATATTGAAGTTAAGAAAAATTCCAAAATTTTGGAATTAATTCGTTAATGGCTGTCCACTCCATTTCCGGCCTCCTCGTGTTAACCTGCAGACCAAAGGCGGGGCTCCCTCCCTCCTCCCTTCCGGAAAAGGGAAAGGGTTTCTGCAGGCCTCACGACCCGCCAAAGAGCAACAAGCCTGAGGCAAGCCCCCCCCATCTCTTTCCCAGCTTCTTTCAGTCCCCCCCAATCTCTTTCCAAGCTTCTTTCAGTCCCCCCCCCCACCCAAACACCCGCTTTCCAGTTCCTGGACTCTCAGAGGAACGGAGGAAGGTGCTGGCGGTGAGTCTGATTTTTGTTTGACGCAAGTTTGACTCTGATTTCTTTCCGAAAATGGCGGTGGTGGCTTCGAAATGGCAAATTCACTTCCGGGTTGCATATTTCAAAACTGCTTCAAAAGTGACTTTAATATGAATTTATTCTGATTTTAGAAGCATTCCAACAAACTTAACCAGGCCTAGTATGTAGCAGTTTAGAGGGACATTGACTGGAACAGCGATTTGACAAGACTGTTTTATTGTTTTAATGCCTGTTGATGTATTGTTTTAATTATGATTTATGTTTAATTGTGGTTTTATTATTGTAATTGTTTGTATTGGCATTGCAAGGCACAACTTTCACGCTTTGTACCAGGGATGAAAGATAAGTGTTGGCACGGCTGTGAACAAAGAGGGGTGTTCAATCATATGATATGGGAATGTGATAGAGTGCAAGATTACTGGAAAATGATTGAAGGAGAAATCAATAGAATGTTAGATTTACATATTGTAATAGTTAATAGAAATGTATTACATGCACGGATAATAGGAGTGAAGAATATGCAAAAAGAAAAATTGATTGATAAATTAATAGCGTGTGCACAGATAGTTTTAGTGAGGGGTTGGAAGGATAAAACAAAATGGACATTGACCAACTGGTATAACTATATAATTAATATGTTAAATGTGGAAATAACAAATTGTAAATGGAATAATATAGATAAAACTGAAAAGATAATAATAACAAAGAGAATGTGGGAACCAGTTAGAAATTATTTAGAAAATGTGTTAAGAGGTGGAGTAGAAAAATTAAGACTGAGACTGATATTTCAAATGTAACCTCTGTAGTTTGATGTATAAACTGTATGTACAAGGAGGGGAGGGTGGGAGAGGGGAAAAAAACAAAAAAAAAGTTTTTTAAAAAAGGCATTGCAAGGCATTGCATTTTGCCATTTTATGTGTAAACTGCTTTGAGTACCCCCAGGGGTGAGAAAGGTGGTATATATACTGTAAATAAATAAATAAATAAAAATTATCAATGTTTGTAAGAAATATCCTTTCACCAGAAAGAACTGATTTCACAAGAAAATTGGTCAGGCCAAAATTCCTTCTACTTATACAGGACCATTCATCTTGCACAAATGTCTGGGGTATGGAAAGGCAGAGAAAGAAACAGATTAAATATTGGTGACTCTTAGATGTGACTTTTTATGTGTATAAAGGCAAACAAGTTTGTGGTTTTCTGTCTTCTTTTTTAAGTCAAGAGGGGGAAAAAGTTTGCTACCATTTCAAATGGTAGCTTTGGCAACTCTAAGCAATCTTCTAGATGTCTCCTATTGTGATGAAAGCCTCAGTACCCCAGGGAAAATTCTCAGCTACAGAGTATCATTTCCTTTGGGCATTCCAGACCATTTGAAAGGTCTTTGATTTCACTCACCTCTTTAAAGCATTGCTCATTAAAAAAAATTAGCCCATCTCCCAGCCAAATCTAAAAATACCAAAACAAAGTCTGGGCTGAATGCCGCTGCTCAGTTTTATTTCAAATTAAGAAGAGCTTTTGCCCAAATGGTATAACACTAAAAAGGGCCCCTTTGAATAATGCATATGAATACCTGAACTTAATTGCTCAGTGGAACTTTCGTGGAACATAAAAGGAAAGTATGGATATTTAAAATCCATGTAGTTGAAATTGTTGTCTTTTCATTTGGTATAGTTTTACCAGTAAACATCTTTTGCATAATGTAAATTTTATCTAGGCAGTTCTTACACCAACGATACAATATGCCAGACACTTCGTTGCTTGCAGGTTTCTGCAACAGTTAATCGAAGTTGTGCAAGGCTAGAATATCCATTCTGTTTTATAAGTGAAATTTGCATAACATATGTTCCTTTTGGACTGTGCACCAAGCCTAGTATTCTGGGTTGAGATACAAAGCCTCATAGTATTGAGAGATTCATCAATTCTTGCAGAATCTACCACGGTAGATTTGCAGAATTTATTCAATTTTAGGTCTCAACTAAAATTTTGTTAATGTGAAGGCATCCTTGAAAGATAATGCTTATAGCTACTTCCTGAGTTATTAAACTATTGTAAAATGACATTGTTTGAAGTCACATGTGGGTAGGACCTGCTGTGCATAATTTATTTATTTATTTATTTATTTATTTATTTATTTATTTCAATTTGTATACCGTCCTATCCAATTTGGCTCAGGGCGGTTTACAGCATATCAACTTAACAAAACAATACAAACAATAAAACAGTAAAATATCAAACAGTTAAAACAATGTTGTCATCCCCAACCAGGGTGGCTAAAGATTAAATGCCTGTCAGAAAAGAGCCATTTTACAGGCTTTCTGAAAGGTTAGCAGCTCATTTATTGCTCAGACTTCGGCCGGCAGAGCATTCCACAGGCTCGGTGCCACCACAGAAAAGGCCCTCTGTCTAGTTGAAGACAGATGGAAGGTTCGTATGGAGGGAATCTTCAAGAGATTTTGATCCTCAGATCAAAGAGATCTCTGGGGAACATATGGAAGGAGACTGTCCCTCAAGTACACCAGCCCAGACCATATAAGGCCTGATAATACTCAGCAGGTTCCATCCAACCCCTGGATAAAAGCGACAAAATTGGGATATTTTGCCCCATGCCAAGAGGTCCAAATATACATAGCTACTATAGCCTTTTTATATTCTCTTTTGCTTTGTTTTAGAGTTTAAGTGCTATAGTCTTTAGGATTACATTCCACAAATCATAGGTCATTGTGTTCCTCCTGTTTCAGCCACAGAAAAATACAACCATATTGGAAAGCACATTCACCCACATTAGGATTGGGATGGGGTGGGAAAGTACCTACCATGGTCCCAGGAGAAAGAGTTTCCCTGTAGCACAGCAGTTCTCGTTTGTGCCTGGAGGGCAGGGGTCAGGACCTGGGGTCCCATTAGCATTAGAACCAGCAGTGCCAGAACATGATTCAGAGGATGAGCTAGATGACTGGGGCGAAGGGCAGCTTTCCCTGATGGGCCTCTTTCGCCCACAGAGAGCTTGGCATGGGAAGAAATGTTGTTTGGCCCTAGCGAAGACATAGATAACCAGGTGCAGATGGACAGTGATTCTGGCAGCTATGAACATCCGGGAGGAAGGAATTCTCAGGAGCCTCCAAGGGAAAACATGGAAGAAAGTGCATGGGAAATGGCTAGGGAGGAGAGCTCTCAGGGAGATAGAAACACAGCTGCGGAGAGACAAGGTCGAACCTTTGATAGGAGACGGAACATCGAGTCTAGCAGAAGGGAATGGTCTAAGAGCATAGACCGGCCGAGGTCCGTGAGCAGCGATTGAGACGAAGAAGCCTAGAGCGTCGGGACCTCGGCCGAGGATTAAGTATAGGATCCGTGGGAACGAATCCTCAGTGCTCCGGCCACGTCTTTCCTGAATAGGCGTGAAGCGGAGTGGGACCTCGAAGCTAAGCTAGCCCGAGGTCATCAAGACTTGCCTTGCCCTGTTTTGTTCCTGATCTGCATGGTTGTGCGGAGCCTTGCCTTGTTTCCTGATCCGCACGGTTGTGTGGAGCCTTGTTGAACTTTGAGCCTTACTGAACTTTTAGCCTATTTGCCACGTTTTTTGGACATTGTTTCTTCTAGCCTTTTTTGGATTGTTTCACTATTCTAATGGACAATATCTTTGAACTGTTTTTATATTCAATAAAGTAGTTAGCCTTCAGTCCGTCTCTGTGTGTGTGATTAAGGGGCCGGTCAGTCCATGCATCGTGACATTCCCTTGCTTGCCACTTCACTTACCCTAGAGATTCTAGATCCCTTTTCTCTTCCTGCATGCTGTGAGTGTCTGTTTCACTTGTTTCCATTCACTGGTGTCCTGGACAGCTCTGACAGCAAGGGGTTGTTACAAGGTCCAGTGTTGGATTTGGAGACTAGCAGCCCTTCCAGCCTACCTTAGTTAGTACTAGGGGAAGAGCCTTTGACAGAAGCTACAACTTCCCAGCAGGAGAAGCAAATAGAGGTCAGTACATCAGGACAAGCTGGGGAAAGTTTAAAGATTCTATCCCTTTTATAATTTTGATGGGAGTGTGCTATTAATTGCAGGTCTGCACAATTCGCAAAGAGATGGGATTTTCACAAGCAACACCTGAAAACATAGAATCAGATGTTCTCAAATTTTCAGTCCTGTTGCTGGAGGCAACATTCTGCTTCGTGGTGAAACTTTGGATGCTTTTGATTATTTCCGTTTGTTGATTATGGACTGTATATTGACTTCTGCATTTGAGTTTTGCCTTCAACTCTGGACTTTGTTATCTTTGACCTGACTGGCTTTGTTGACTCTAGAACACTCTCAATGTGACCATGGTATTTGAACTTGGAATTCGGAACTTGTATTACTTGCTACTGTTGGTTTGTGCTTTAACATTAAGCTCTAATGATGTATGCCTGGGCTGTAAAAAGTTATATTCAAGACTTTGCTTGAATATTATGTTAATACTTTAGCTGGGATTTGGCAAAACATGACAACCTATTACTGTGTTTCACCTGTTTCTGTTTACTGGGGGAGGCAGAACAGGACCCAAACAGACATGCAGTATCACTTACCCATGGATCCAGCTTCTCGTCCCCTTCCTTATGTGACACAAATTTCTATTGCTCCTGGTATTGCCTTTCCTTTGCCTGAGTAAAACAGACATTCAGGGCACACAGCAAAAAGAGAAAGAGCTGGATCCATATATTAACTGAAGTGGACCATGGGGCCAGCTCCTCTGCTTCCTGTATGCCGTGAACATCGGTTTCCCCCAAGCAAAGAAATGAGGTATTGGATGAAATATCAGCATGCCTTCCTCCCAAACAACTTCTTCCTGCTCATCTCCTGAGGATGGGGGTATCATGTGAATGCTCACATAGCAGTCCCAACTTTAGGAGGTAGGGGTGGCACTATAGCTCATGAATAATTAAAAAAACCCCAAGAACAACTCTAATTTTTGAAGGCCTTCTTCTTATAGCCATTGCTCCTCCATCATTGGAGTCCTGACAGAAACACAGTAAAAAGTCCTGGATTGAGAAGGGTCTTTAAAATCCAAAACCCTCTTGTTCCTTAATACACTCCTCAAACAGGGGAGAAAATGCCACAATTGAAGTTAGCATAGTTAATTTCCATTCTATGGGAATGAATGGAAGGAACATTTGTAAAAAGGAATTAAATCAGCGAGTAAATGAGAATAAAAAGAAATAAAAACACACCCACCTTCTGCTCCCATCTTTTGTTTAGCACAATCAAACACTCCCTCCCCATCTCCCTCACTCTAGCTTTAGTACCATTGTTGTAAATATACAAATAGCACATGAATATCTTTTAATTAACATATTTGTAATGTTTGAGATTTTCATCACAGCAGTTTTGACAATTTTATATTTTTTCCAATTATATGTGCATTCAATAATAATTTTATTTATATTTTTGATGTTAATTGTATTTTGTATTTGTCAGCTAATTAGATATGCATTACAAACATTTGATATAAATGTATTTCAGGGAAAAATATCCTGAATCCATTTAAGATTCAGAAGCATTGATTATATTCAATGATTCCTTTGGATACATGTTAAACATCCTTGTAAGCTAGAATTTAATCTTCAAACTATAACCTTGATTAAAACAGGATGGTTGCCAGATACTTAAAAATCTTTTAAAAGGAAATGGTACTTGTACATGTTGGTTTGTTTATAATAAAAATGTTAACTAACTTTCTTCCTCCAAATGGAATTGTTTATGTGATGAGCAGCATATATAACAGTCATTAGGAATTAAAATGTCAAAACAACAATTTTATTTATTTATTTATAAATTCGATTTGGTAGACCGCTCTCTCTGGAGCCCAGAGCGGTTTACAGCATAAAATCAATAAAACATCAGTAAACAGATAAAAGACGTATACCCAAAAGCCCCCCTCCCCACAAATGATCCCGGCAAGCAATAATACGCAGAGGCAATACATGGCAGGACGGTATGTTGGCAGCTGGCAACTAAGGAGGCATCAGTTGGGACCAAATGCCTGCCTGTATAGCCAAGTCTTCACAGACTTGCGGAAGGCCAACAAACCCCGTAGTGCTCGTATCTCCTCCGGCAGAGAATTCCAGAGGGTCGGAGCGGCCACTGTAAATGCTCTCTGCCGGGTGCTTCGACAGCCTACAGATCTTAATACTAGGGACCTCTAGTAGATTAAGCCCCTCTGAGCGCAGTGATCTTCTGGGTTTGTATGGGGTAAGACGCTCCCTCAAGTACACTGGCCCCAAACCATATAAGGCCTTGAAAGTTAGAACTAACACCTTGAAGGAGACCCGAATTCGATGGGAAGCCAGTGCAGTGCACGCAGGAGTGGGGTCACATGCGCAGATCTTGGGGCTCCCGACAGCAGCGCGCTGCTGCGTTCTGCACCAGCTTAAGTTTCGGATCACCGACAAGGGTAGGCCAATGTACAGCGCATTACAGTAATCAAGCCTCGAGATGACCGTGGCTTGGATCACCGTGGCCAGGTCGCAGCGGGGAGAGGTAAGGAGCCAGACGTTTCGCCTGCCGCAGATGGTAAACGCTGTCTTGCAAGCGCAGGCAATCTGCGCTTCCATCGACAGTTGGGTGTCTAGCTGGACCCCAAGGCTCTTAACTAGGGGCTGTGGGCGAAGTGCCACACCATCAAACGTCGGCAACTGGGTCTCTACCAAGATCCCGTCTTCGTCGGGTTCACCTTCAACTTACTGGCTCGTAGCCATCCAGTTACGGCTTCTAGGCAGAGATGGAAATTATCGGGTACAGATTCCATCCCGGGTCCATCCTCAGAATGAGCTGGGTGTCATCAGCGTACTGGTGACATTCCAGCCCAAAACTCCGTACCAATTGGGCGAGTGGTCGCATGTAGATGTTAAATAACAGCGGGAGAGAATGGCCCCTGAGGAACTCCACAATGTAAGGGGGAGCCCACGGAGACCACCCCTCCCCACTTCACTCGCTGCAGGAGGTTTTGGAGGAAGGAGGACAGCCAGTTGAGGGCTGTCCCCTCACTCCCCGCCACCGCGAGGCGGTGTGTCAAAAGTTGGTAATCGACAGTATCAAACGCTGCCGTGAGGTCCAATAACACGAGCAGCGCCGATCCGCCTCGATCCAAGTGGCAACGGAGTAGGTCTGTGATGGAGACCAGGACGGTCTCTGTCCCATGGCCTGAACGGAAGCCGGACTGGAAGGGGTCAAGCCAGGTTGCATCATCCAGGAATGTCTGCAGCTGGTCCATTGCTGCCCTCTCAATTACCTTGCCCAGGTACGGTAAATTGGACACTGGGCGGTAATTGGGGGAGCCGCGGGATCTAAACCGGGCTTCTTCAGCAATGGACTAACCACCGCCTCTTTTAACTCCTCTGAAAAGCTCCTTGCTCAAGGGAGCAGTTGACTATATTCAACAGAGGGCCTCGTAACCCCTCCACGCAAGCTCGAATCAGCGTGGAGGGGCACGGGTCGAGGGAGCAGGTGGTTGGTCGAAGAGCTGCGACAATCTTGTCAACATCCTCTGCGTCCAGTGGCCGAAACCGGTCGAAGGTGGACCCGGCGGAGGGCCACGGAGTCTCAAGCTCCTGTACTGTATCAACCGTGGCGGGAGGTCCGGCGGAGCATCGCAATCTTGTCTGCGAAATGATTCTGGAAAGCCTCGGCGGAAAGGGCCCGATCATCATTTTTGGGATGGTAGGGACCATCGCCAACTGCCGAATTATCCTGAACAATTGGGCCGGGCGTGAATCTGCAGACGCTATCAAGGAGGCATAAAGAGAATTTTTCGCCTCCTTGACCGCATGCTCATAAGCCTCACTAAAGAGCTTATAAGCTGATTGCGGGCCCGTCACGGAGCTTCCTCCACATGCGCTCCAGCCGTCTCTTCTCCCCTTCATGGTTCTAAGATCTTTGGTGAACCATGGAGAGCATCGCTTGCGGGGTTTGAGAGGGCGCTTAGGGGCAATCTCGTCGAGAGCCGTGGATAACTTACAGTTCCAGGTGGTGACTAGCTCCTCGAGCGAGACGCGGACAGGCTCCAAATCCCTCAGGGCATTCAGGAACCTGGTTGGTTCCATAAGTCCCTTTGGGCGACCCCAAATTGGTTCGGCACCCTTGCCGGGGGTGGTGGCGTCTCAACCCGGACTCTTAGAGCACAGTGATCCGACCATGGCACCTCGGTTACAGAGGTGACGGACACTTGGACACCTGCATAGAAGATCAGATCGAGAGTGTGTCCAGCCCGATGTGTGGGGCCCGAGTTTAAGAGGGAGAGGCCCAGTGCCGCCATGGTCGACACAAGGTCCCCCGCTGCAGATGGAAGGGAGGCTGTGTCGGCGTGGACATTGAAGTCCCCAGAACTATAAGTCTGGGGAATCTCAATGCCCACTCAGCCACAGTCTCCAGCTGCAGGGAGAGACTCCTCGCTGGTGCGCTAGGTGCTCGGTACACCAGCAAGAAGGCTACACTCTCCGGGCTCCCCACATCAGGCCGACACTTTCAATCCCGTCTGTTTCCAGTGCAGGGACCGCTCTAAGATGTAACAGGTCACGGGAGAGGATAGCCACTCCCCCCCCCGCCTCCCATTCCTATTCTGGTGAGTAACGACATAATCAGGGTATGCTAGCTCGTGCAGGCAGGTTTCATCGCCATCGTTGATCCAGGTTTCGGTTATGCAGCAGAGATCCACTCGCTGCTCTAAAAAGAAATCCTTGAGAGTAGCAGTTTTGTTCCTAACAGAGCGCGTTAACTAACACCAGAGAGGAAGGGAGGAAATTGAAGCCTGTCACCAGCGTATTTCGGGATAGACGCAGGTCAGAGGTACGCCGAGTCTCACAGTGACTCAGCGTACCTCTCGCTTTGGCCTGCGCCTAATGCTGTATTTCCCCATCCCAGAGATCACTGCAATGGGGGCTTCTACTGTGTCAGTAGAAGGTCTTATGGCTTAATTTATGCACACCCCGAAAAGGGAGATCAGGGGGCCGATAGACCACTAGAGCTTAGCGCACATGGCGCACGTGGTTGATTTGCAGCCTTCACATTTCCTCTGGCCAAAAAGGCTGCCCCCCAAAAGGTCCTGGACTTATAGCCCTGTTTCTGTCTGTGAGGACCTTGCTGGCTCTTTCTTAACGGTTTAGTGTCCGTTGTGGTAAGTCTTAGGCCCTCCTTAGGCTTGTCGTTGTTGGTTGATGGTGGGGCTGCCAAGCCACCATCAGAGATTCTCTCAGGGACTGAGTGGTCCAGCGCGAGAGAATCAGACATCGGCCTTAGTCCTAGTGAGTTCTGGTTGGGGTAGGCTGGAATGGATCTCCCTCCACTGCCTTCAATCCCCTCTGGTGGAGAGGGGTTAGATGCATTTTGGGCCCCATCAGACTCCAGGTCCTGGGGGTGGTCTGCCCGGTGGGTTGGGAGTGGCAGCAGTTCAGGTCCTAGGGGGGCGGTTGTAATAGACAGACCACCCTGGGGGGGATCAGTAGGCTGGTCGTCCCGGGGGCAGTCAGCAAAGGGCAGATTAGTCACCTCTGCCAGCCTACCCATCAAGACGTCCTGGGGGTGGTCAACAAGGGGCAGACTGGTCTCCTCTGCCAGCCTACCCTTCAAGTGCTCAGCAGGGGGTAAGGCTTTGGATTCGCAGCAGGCAGGAGGAGAGTCACTGCTGATCGGCTTGCCTTGCTTTGGAGGAGGAGCTGGGTGATGTTGAGGCTTCCGTCGAGCCCGCCTCTGGCTCCGCCTCAGGCTCCGCCTCTGGCCGCATCTCCGCTTGCTCCACTTGCTCTTACTCCCTGCCCCACACCTAGGCGCCAGGGGGGAGGACGGGTGGATTATGACAACCGGCTCCACGTCCGTGGGAGCCGGTGTGGCCTGTTGGCTTGGGCTGCTGAGAGCCAGAGGGGGAGGCGTTAGCTGGGGTAGCACTCTCTTCCGCACACGCCTCTGGTCACGCCTCTGGCCACGCCTCCGGACCCGCCTCCGCTTGCTCCGACCCCCTGGCTCCTGTCCAGGGGCTGGGGAAGGAGGCGGAAGAAGATGCTCCACCATTACGGCATCCTGTGTTGTGGGCGCCATCTTGATCGGGCTCACCAACACCCCGAGCCGGTAATAAGCATGCCCGACGCCGGGGCCGTCCGTCCGGGGCCTTGGCCAGAACCGCGGTGGTATCCAGCAGCTCCAATGATCCAGGCGCCTCTGCTGCGTGTTCCGATGGCTCCATCGTGGAGGGCGAGGAATGGGAGGACCATGGGCATCCCCTAAGTCCGCAAACGGGCAATCGTCGCCCCGGAGCAGAGCGTCGCTGCCTTGGTTTGGGGGCCAGTCGGCTCACCAACCTCCCTGGATCCAGATCTGGATAAGTCGCCCTCCGACGCTCTCACTTTCCCCCAACCCAAGCCGCCGTCAGTTTGTGCAAGAGACAGCCGCCGATAGTCCAGGGGGGAATAGGCAGAGAGCATGGTCCCCAGTCTCTGGAGTTGGGAAGACACCAGCTGGTATTGTAATTTAATTGCACCCAAGGAGGGGTGAGCATTGCCCTCCGAGGCTCTGCCATTGTGTAGTCCCAATAAGGCCTTATCACCGGTAGCCGATGGCATGGAGCACCGTGTATTCCTTCGCAAGCCCCAGCTGAGGCGTTGGGTATTTCGTCGCTCTGTGTCATCTCTAGGGGGACCTGCTACAGCAGCTCCCTGCTGGAGGTCGAACCCCTCAGGCGGGGAGGTCAGATTTCCCAAATCCAGGGTTGAAGAAGACCCTGAAGGCCCCAATACAGGCGGCCTTGGACGGAGCTCCTCCGAGGCACCTCCAAATGCAGCCGCCATCTTAGCTTCCCTTCAGAAATGTAAACAGTCTTCAGCTCCCACTCAGCCCAGAGTAATGACAATGTGTGTTTGGTTTTCAAAAGCAGAATAAAGCATTTTTATTTTGCATTACTTTAAAATGAGTATTCAAAATGTCTTTATAATATCCATGTGAGGATGTCATTGTCACTCTCATTTCACAGTATTTGGTGCCTCACAATACAAGGGCTGCACTTGTTACATTTCCTGTAACAACAGGATGGAGAGCAAGGTCTCTGAGGCTGACCTTAAAACTAAGTGAAAAGGCAGTTCCTTGATGTAACATTCCCTGAGGCTGTTAATAGTGTTTGAAGGTTAAAGAAGGAGTTTTAACTTAGCCTAAAAGTGAATTGGTAGCCTTTGTAGTTAGTACAGATTCCATAATTTCATCATTCTTTTCTTTTTAAGGTTTAAGACATTGTTGTGGACCAAGTGCCCATTCATGTAGACATCACAGTAATCTCATCTAAATTTGATCCAGACATAAATGAAGCCAGATCCAAGGAAATACATTTCTGGAACTTTCCTTTAAACATTTTGCATTATATATTTTCATGCAAACTTGGAGTCATGTCCAAAATAATAGCATCATAATAGTACTATTGTAGCAGCAAATCTGGAGTCCCAAAACTCCCAGGTGGTACCTTTTTACTTACAGGCGGCGCAACCGTGCGAGCACAGGAACGAGAAAACGCAACAACCATACTGCAGGTGTAATGAAGCCAAAGTTTATTTTTGCACAACGTCAGCTGACGGGACCTGCCCACAGAACACGCTGCTTCGGGGCAAGAACCCTGTGCAATCTTTAACTATCCCTTATATACAATCTATGGCGGCAGGTCCCGTCCCTCCTTTCTTCATCATTTTCATTGGTTTACAGCATCAACTCATTTCTATTATCCAATTAAACATTGCATTATTTGGCATCACATTCTATTCGCATTCTCATGTGCTAAACAGCACTACGCAGTATTAATTCTTCATTCCCACAGTATGTTATCTGCCATATGAGCATCATGTACTGAATTTGCAACATTTCTAAGCCGTCCTTCTATGCCAGCAAGGAAGAACAGTCTCATTTGCCCATGTGCGGTTTCTACCAATCAGTAACAATGTAAACAGATACACGCTGGGTGCTAGCTAGGCCAATCACGGCCGGTGTTATCAGGAAAGGCACATGATGTACTCTAACAAATCACAACTTGTGCCTAACCTACCAATCAGAGTGTATTATTCTCGGAATGGCTTCTAACATGATTTCTGGCAAGCTATCTCGCATTTAAAGATTGCACGGGGTTCTTGCCCCGAAGCAGCGAGTTCTGTGGGCAGGTCCCGTCAGCTGACGTTGTGCAAAAATAAACTTTGGCTTCATTGCACCTGCAGTACGGTTGTTGCGTTTTCTCGTTCCTGTGCTCGCACGGTTGCGCCGCCTGTAAGTAAAAAGGTACCACCTGGGAGTTTTGGGACTCCAGATTTGCTGCTACATATTTGGTGACCCCGACGTGATTCCAAAAGGCGATAAGACGAGTCTGTAACGTTGAGAACGCAATCCTGTTGGCTGGACGGCTCTTGCTCGTAAGTGGGGAGCTGGGGGAGACCCAGGAGGGCTGAGAACAGGGGGCCCCCACCGCTAAACGACCGGCTGCCTGGTTCGCCCCAGACCACCGCTTAATGACCCGAGAGACCGCAACCACCATTTACTGCCAGTGAACCCAATCAAGAGGAAGACCGGGGGTGCAGTCTGCTGATCTGCATCTAGTGAGCAATCCGGCAATCGAAAGCGCGCAAGGAAAAGTCGGGGGTGCCGGCAGACCGTGCATCTAGTGAGCAATCCGACGACAATCGAGTGAGGACGCGGGAAGTGGTCCCGGGGTCTGCAGGAATCGGCAAGTATAGAGCTCTAAACACTAACACGGGGAACAGACACGCATTGGGAGGCGGGCAAGCACTGAAGTGCTTTTGGCCGGTGGAAGATGGGTGGAGTGGGATCTAAAGAGAGAAAGGAGACACCTCTGAAATGTGTGTTAGACAACTGGGATAGGTTCTGCTTGTTAGCAGTGGAGGGAAATCCGCAGGACTTGAAAGATTACAGGCTTTAAAACTTGTGCACAGAAGTGTGGCCGGCTGTCCCAGAGATTAGCTGGCCAGAGGCAGGAACCTGGGATTTGAGAATATGCCTAAAGTTAGAATCTTATTGTTACGAAGTACATCCAACTGATCAATGGATTTACTCCGCAACGTGGCTGAGATTGGTCTCAGAGGGGGTCTGGTGGGCGGGCCCAAAGGGGCAAGCCAGAGAAGGATGTTTTGTTAGCCAAAAGGCAGGGAAAAGCACTCCGGTTTTGCAAACTGAGCTGGAGGAATTGCTACCGTTAAGGAGAAGACCGAGGCAGAGAGAAAATGCCACCGCAGGGGCGGGGGAGGCCAATGCGCCCCCGCTCGACGCGAGTTTAAACGTCCCAATCCAAGCCCAAGACGCGGCCCCCACCCTTGGGGCAGGCCCAGCCGCTCAGATGGCATCCCCGGCTGTGACGCAAGCTGAGGCGGTCCCTCCTGTTCCAACCGGGACTTCCCCAATGAATCCCCCGAGTGTGCCCCAACCCGAAATAGGGAGCCTGCCAGCCGCGGATCCCCGCGTGATGTTCCCATCAATCATGGCCACGTCACAGACCGCAACGGCTCCGTTAATGTCATCATCAGCCATGGCGGCCTACCCTATTCCGCATTCAGAACACAATCCGTTTTACGGAAGCCCACCCGCATATAGGGGCCCCAGCCAGCAGAAACACACTACCCCTTTGAGGAAGCAAGAGAGATTGAAAGGAGAGCAAGATGGCAGTCCCTAAGTGCCGATAGAACGATAGCGCGTTCTTCGGACAGAGAGGGAGAGGAAGAAGATTATCCTGCCGCTACTAGGGGAGTGATTGCGCGCTCCCCGACCCCCAGGAGAAGCTACTCTCCTGAGGCTAAGAGACTGATAGCGCGGTCTCCCGACCCGAGTAGAAAAGATTACCGAAAGCCACAGGATGTTTCACCTAGACGGACTAGGAGTATGTCCCGGAGGATGCA